>JAMZAV010001941.1:0-179950 GCA_024449915.1 Sweltsa coloradensis | reverse complement strand
CGATGTGCTTAATTTGAGTTGAGTGGCGGATCACTATCACATGCAGTGACGCACAGCTGAGCTGTGAGCTGTAGTGCTGTGGAGTTGGCGGATTATAATAGGGGTTTTCACTTCACTAAAGATGATTCAGTATATTTAATTATTTAAAGTGTTTAATTTATTTTTTTAATTTAATTTGAACAAAACGATACTACAGCTCATACAATGGAAAAAGTTTATAATTTGTATTTCATTATGTATTTTAGTTCCTGATGGTAAAATAGTTCAATAGTTTACTTACCCCAAACATAATAACAATATAAACTACTAAACAAACAATAAAAAAAACATAAACTTCTTGATACAGATACAGTTCACGAACAACTGCGTATTACACACACATTACACATCGATCAACGCAATCAGTTCTATCACAACGACGGAGCACAAAGAACAGTATAGGACGTGAATCAACTGACAATAACTTATCTCTACGACACTCCAATAAGAACTGATCTCAACACGTATAGATGACATGGCTACTCATTCTGACCTTGTTGCTCAGAGTTCTATGTAATTACATTGAATAATATGTTCATTATTAACATATCCCATCAAGGGACAAACTGCATGGGATATCGGTCATTGCCACCAACTTTCATCCGAAATAAAAACTTATTTAAACTTTAAACGAATTCCCTGCACTTCAGTGTAGCATAATTAAAATGCAATTATATTTACCAATTAAAATTTAACTCATTTGCCTTGAAAAAGTCAGTTTAGTTGAATATGGAGTGAATCTGGAGGAAAGTGGGTGTTGGAAGTTTAAAAAGGCGTAGTGGAAGAGAGCGGCTGCGAATGTAATTAATGGTTGGGTAAAAGAAAAGAAAATAATTATTGGAACGACAACAAATACCGAAAAGAGATTAAAAGGTAAAAGTGGGAAGACCGAGGGATAGGTATAGATTGAGAAAATCATGTAAAGTATAGAGAAAAGATGCGTGTCATGGGAGGAGGTAGAATTGGGATGATGGTGGGAAGATAGGTAGAGATAAAGTATGGAAGAAGACACATATGAAGAGAAGACTGCAGATATAATTTTGACTTTTGATTTTAATTTCTCGTGGGAAACCTGTCCAGGGTGCAATGTATGGCCATCTTCAGGTGTCTTACTCAGTGTTTTGAAGTTGAGACAATTGTGCAGGGATGTCCGAGAGGTGTTCGAGAATTCCTTGCATTCGCATCCACGACTGAAGAAAACCTGAGAATCCCTAATATTTCTGTCTGGATAGCCGGTCAAACCGTGACCTCCAGCATCCGAGTCCTGTAAGTTCCTCATTAGTCGTACACTGTCGGAAGACGGGAGAAAATGCTAGGACGGACGTAGCCAGGCCAAACTGGAGTAAATAATTCCCCAAAATGAATGTTCATTTATTTGGAAATAGGGAATAATGTAATTTAATTTAATTTAATCTAAATTTAATTTAATTGGAATGATATGAAGTAAACTAAAGATGGTTATTTACGTTCAAATGACACTGGTGTGCCCAAACATGAAGGTAAAGTTAGAATATCTAAGTTTTAGTTAATTTAGGTTAGGGGCGCGGCAACCTTTAGGTCAAAGGTCATAACGCCATTCTAGCTTAGGGGATGTATGTAGGTAAGACACAATCGAGCTGGACATAACCTGTCACCGGTAAGGGGAGGGAAAGGGGGAAGTTTATCACGTTGCCGGCCATAGCTCGCCTCTAGCTTCGTGAAGAAAAATACTTCCCGTCATATTAGCTGGTATTGAATGGACTTTTCTTCTTTTCTCGCCATTTACGATCAGCAGATCCATGCTCTGGGCCAAATTCTATATTGGGCCCACATAAATATCAAATATCATAACGAAATAATAAATATTAGGAAATTAATGTGTTATTCAGGTCATTACCTTACATTTATCAAAGATGGTCCTTCATAATTTATTTATTTTACGGTAAGTGACAAATAAGATAAAACCGTATTGACAAATCTAAATGTTACAAACAACACATTATAAAAAATGCGTGACACACTCATATTAACAGGTCACAAATAACAGTATATAACATCTTCACAAACTTCAATCACGGAAGGCGTTCATTGTCTTAAACTATTTATAATCACATAATTAATGTAAATAGATTTTTATTGCGTACACTAGAGAGATTATACTACAGTCCTGCAAATTACCCTTTAATGATATTTTATTTTGGGATAAAATGTCCAATGGATGGTGTATGTAATCTACTTTCGCCACAAGACTGCATGGCGGAAACTTCCATTGAAAATTATCAATGAGGTAGCCTTGAAAGCTTGTATTGAAGGCTATAGCGCTGTGCAACTGTCAAACGACTTTTATGTTTAAGTATGTGGGTTCGAATTCCATCGCTAGAAATACCTCCAGCATACAAACTCTACTTTACGTGACATTACCTGATCTTACAATTCACCATGTGCCTAGAATTTTAATAAACAATATCATCAAGTTTTAAATTATGCTATGGATTCGCATTATATCCTGGTTGTCTACAATATACCAGTGATCTTTTATCTGGAACTCTAACTGAAGCCAGTTTTTATCAGATTGTTACCACACTTTGCACATAATATGTTATGGTCATGTATATACTACAGTCTTCTACAGTCTTCTGTAGGGCCTTCAAAGTCCAACTCGCTACCTTTCCGTGGTTTGGCCTGTGAGTAGGGGAGTAGTGTATTCCCCAAAACTAAGGGCGAGCTCTGGCCGGTTGGGGTGCGTGTTGCAGAGAGAGCTCTCGCGCAACTTTTTATCACACTTTTCTTCATTCACACAGCCTTACTCATATTTATTTTCTTCTTTCACTTTTTTCTTCTCCATACTTGCCGGCCCTCTCTGCAACGAGCACTCCTCGTTCCCACCCAGTTTAACCCATCCTATCCAACATCCTCACTCCTTCCCATTAACCCCCCTCGTCTTCCCTTACGTTCCTCCCCTTGAAAAGAAGAAAACATGGTAGTAATCCACAACTATGGAAAAAGAAAATTTGGAGGATTCCAATACACTTGACATGGGCACTGATAACTCTACTGTTGAGTGCCCTAAAACAACATTAACTAACTAACTACAGTCTTCTGTAGAGGCACATGTTTTTAAACAATCACAAAACATCTAAATTAATTAATTTCGTTTTAAGATTTTGGATTTTAGTAAAATCATACAAAATGTTAAATTTCGGAATTTGTTTGTGAGTAATGCGCAATAATGTTTTGTTGTCTTTGACCATAGCACAGTGACCATATCTTTGCTTGACAGTTACCCAAAATTGCATATCAATCGGATGACAACTAATTGGAAGCAGGAAAGAATACCCAAAAAGTTTCAATTAGGTATAGTTGACTCACAAAGTTTCAAGCTGTTATTCCCAATATGAACGAAAGTGAGACAACCAGACAAGTTATTGGTGTCAGACTGACAGCGTGTGTGAGTTGTGTAACTAGCTATCAAGAGCAGGTATTATTATAAGACCTTCAAGGTCACCGCTTATATGACGATAATCTCTTGTTTCACGGCGCGGTCGTGTTGACTTTTCACTAGGTCAAGCGGTAGGCAAGGTTGCATCTCGACCAGGCATCTCCCACACATGTCCCCAATTTTATTACCTACGTCATATTATATTGTGGTCTTGGGCTGAATTAAAATTTAACTTGACTTTTAACGGTATGCCTAGACTTGTTTGAATAATAAAATATGCAGCAAAAACATTTAACATAATAATATTATTATGAATTCATTTAATTTAAAAAAACCATGGATAGCCAAAGAAACTTGGCGTTAAATTATTTGAATAATAATAATACAAACATTGATAATGTATTGAAATAATTAAAACAATATGACTGGAAAGAGTGAAAAATTGTGGGAAAAAAATGAAAATGAAAAATAATGGTAACAAAACTTACAACAGATAATTAATACTAAGGGCAAATGAGTGGCTCTATGAAAAGGTAACTGTGTTCATCTGGTACATTAAGGATACTCTTAGTCAGGGAGCCATCACTGAAATGGTACTATTGTAATGGGTTGTATTGTAAGAAATATTTTTCCTATGAGAATTGTCGTTATCCATCTACATAAGAATCGCTGGCAAAATGTGAGACGCCAGTTAGTAAAACAATTATTATTATTAATATTTCTCAGCTTCATCACTTTGAGATTGAGAGGTAGGCCAATTAAAGTTTATAAAATAATAATAAATAAAATAAATTTTATTTAGAGTCTACCCACTCAGTTATATAACTGATTTTCAGTGGGGGACTTTAAATCAAAGCGACCAAGCCAACCCTGCAGGCCCCGACGCAATCGACGAGTGAGCGATAACCAACCAAAGATCGATATTTTTAATAGGAAATATAGCAGTCAGTGGTATGGACAGTGCGAACACCCGCGAATCAACGCCAGAATCAACAAGGCCGATCCAGAACAACTCTGAAATTTATTATGTGCTTCGTTGCTAGGACGGCTCCAAAGTCACCGTTTACAAACTCCTAAGACAAGAACTGATGGACTGAAGTCCAAATCAGAAGATAAAAAACTTCTGACTTTAACGGGAATCGAACCCTGCACCTTCTGCATTGGAAGCAGATACGCTAACCACAAGAATCTTTATTCAAATCTTTATTCATTTATAATTTACAGCTTTTTGTACAATTTCCATACACATATTTTTATGGTTAACATAAATCAAGGACACGTTGTGGACATATCAAAATAAATAAAGCTAATTATCTAAAAATAAAAATAAAACAGTGAACAAGGAATTAAAAACAAAACGATAACATGAGTATTTTGCCAGGCTTCCTTCTGCCTGTAGAAGTCCACTTTTGCCATAGTGGTGACGAATACAATTCCGAGTATAGGCCTCGTTACTAACCTTCGCACACGTGCTTCTTCGGGCATTGTGCACGTTTAGAACGAACTTGGCGTTATTGACACAAACACAATTAAGAAAGTTTAGTAATTTGCAACCGATGAACAAACTCAGCACTATATAGGCTAACACGCAATATTTATTCATGATATCTTAGAATCGATTCTCTTCATCAACAAACAAAAATGCTGTGTAATTATTTCTAAAAGAACAAAAATAATTTATTTTTTATTGATTTTACTATGAGTAGGATTTATAATGTAGCAAATTATACTGTAGTAATCATATTATAATTTCAAATTATTGACAAAAACGTTTACATAGTATCGAATCATTATTTGAGAAATAATTAAGTATATACAAATATCTACATTGTGTGCGTAATTTGAAACAAAAGTCATAATATGCCTAGAGTGTTCATTAGTCCAAAGAACCTGGCTTTAAATCACAGATGAATTTCAATGGGCGTGTTATGATTGATTGATTGGATATTGCTTAGCGTCTTATATTAATGCACTAAGGCTATTCGAGACGATGAGTGGTGATAAGATGAGGATGAAGTATGAACAGAAGGGAGGAGGGGAAACCCGGTACCAGCACGTAGCCTACTCTTTTCGAAAAGTGCCAAGGGGACCACGGCTTTACGTCCCATCTGAAAGGATGGTGGAACCTTGACAGTCATATAGGTTCCTCCACTAACCCGGACTGCCGAGCAGAAGTCGAGGGGAACGAAGCCGTTACACTAGCTCTCGAAACATCCATATGTTCTAACCAGCGATGTACGTGAGTTTCAGGGCAGAGCGGTCACCCACTCTACCCCTGACCACGCCCGAGTTTGCTTAACTTCGGTGTTATAGTGGGAACCGGTTAAACGACCTCGGCTAAACCGCTGGCTTGGGCGTGTTAAAACTAGAAGAGGAAAATGAGGAATCACATTTATTCAAATTTGGTTTTGTTCGGAGTGGCGTAAATATCTAAGAATCTTGCTGAATACCGAAGTTACAGCGGATTGTGCAACCGCAAAAATGATTAAAGCATTAAATAATAACACAAAGACGATCAACACGGGACAGTGACACGGCGCATGCGCGACGCGTTCAACTCTGATTCGCGAAATCTTTTTTGTGGGAAGCCTGACAAGCAGGGGCCCCTCTTCGAAGAGGGTCACACCAAGTACAACTGATGTGTATCTTACAACAGGCATCTCTACGTCAAAAAAGTTTAGATGATGAATAAATAATAATATAAAATATCTCTGCAACACAAAACTTCAACCAGGTTCACAAGGTATTCTTTATTTTTCTTCTCCACTCTAAATGTTACCACATATTATAACATATATTTTGATATAATTTTTCCATCACACTTTGATTAAAGATCTAGTTTCAATTACTTTCACACGTCGTTCAACCACATTGTGTCGAGAATTTCATCCAGACCGAATAATAATAAGATCATGACTTGTGTTTTTAGTGAATTACATTAGAGAGTTACATTAAAATTGAAGTTTCACAAGAAGTAAATCTCATTCCACTTGTCTATTACCGTTGGTAAAAAGATCAATTTACTATCGCTAATTATATGGTAGTCATGCGATGCATTGGTTTTCATTCGGACGAAATAGCACTATATAAAAACAAAGTTTGGCAATACATATTATTATTTAAATTGGTCTTTGTTACACTTGTAAAACCTATGTGGTTACCAAGAGCCGAATGTGAGATCAAACGATAGAAAGTACAATTTAAAAGATGTAGACATTTCCCATAGCCTAAAACTGATGTACTCATTACAAGAAACACTTTGCCAATTATTCTTTTTTACTAGTTATATCATGTTATCTGCTTTTATGAATAAATATGATTGCATTTATTTTAAATTATTTAAACTGTGTCACAAGTCAAAATAATTCACCTAGCAATTAATCACTTTTTATAATATCAAACTAACTCCAAAAATGAAGACATACGAATCTGTGAATATGTTAACGTTTTTATTATTCATTCAGTTTATGATTGTGGTAAGTCAGTATTTCCGCCTACTAAAACAAATAAAAACATTTTGTTTCAAAGGCAAGCAAAACTACACGAGTGCATACAATAAAAATCATAACAAAGTATTACGGATGTACGCGACAAGATTAGGATATCAACGAATAATTATTCGAGTTAACAAATAAATAATTCTTATTCAACCCGAGGGTGCTGAGATTAGAATCTCATTCTTTTAAGTTTGGTCATTTACCGATACAATGTCAATATGCAATACCCTTCCGAAGCAATATAACATGAGTTTGATTATTATGTCTGGCATGTTTCTGTGGAATGCAGTGGAACCTTTAGTTAGACTGTAATCACTGACTAACGACCACTATTACATAAAGTGCGTAGATAAGGAATCAAGGTGGTCCGGTGTTAAAAAGGAAGGTCAACCGTTCGATTCTAGCCGTCGCCTGAAGAGGGGCACGTCAGCTTATTATTACGTCAACTTCATAACGGATAATCCATGAACAATACCAACAAAAATTACTGAGACACGTAAAAGTAAGGTTAAGCGTACTGTATACAAAATTAAAATAATTCGTTTTACTTCGAAGGCCTCTAAGGATACAAGTTGCATCTCTTCATGTAACTTACCACTTAAAGTGTGCTAGTCTTGCGGGGAAAAGGGGGAAATTACAAAAGTATTCAATAAATCGTTATCAATTTCAGTATACACTTTAGATTAAGAGAAACCTTGTAAAATCATTGTGTAGCTTTTTACAGTGGAGAGTATTGAACGCGACCTCCCAAATTATCGTGTCGAGTTGAACGCTTGACGCCCTCCCCTCCCCCTATCGCGACATTATACATTAAACATTATCATTATTTTTAAAAACGTCATTCCCGTAGAAAGAAATACAACTCACCTAACGTTTCGCTCACAAGTCACTCACTTTTAACACGCATCGCTCACAATCACAATCACAAACACCACCACAAACTCTTGTCGACGCCGAGTAAACCACGACTAGAGATTTGGACCCGACGTCCGCGGGCTCAGCCGAAGTGTCTCGCGCCGACCATTGAATCGCTTTCACTCGCGCGCTCCTCGTCAGCTCTAATCACCGGCTTCGCGCAATGTGGAGTAATAACACCCTGCAGGTACTTGTAAGAAATAATTCGGGTGCGTTTTTTGTTCGTCTTTGGAGACCATTGACACAGAAACTTGCATTGTTATGAAAACGCGCGAAAAAAGTGATTGACAATGATATGTCTGACTCCATCGACATTAAATTTGACCTCAATCAGTTCCGTCAAGCGATTTCCCCCTGCCTTCCAATTGACAAGTTTTAATTTGAATTGCTTTTGAATTGTTATTTAATTAGTTATTCACTACTACGGTACTGTATTTTGTTATCAATTCATAAGTATATGTTTTGTTGTCAAAGTTAAAAATATTTTTGCGCCTTATGGCATAAAATGCTGTATGTAAACAGCTTTATAAATAAATACACATGCATATATGCACTCCAATGGTTTCTATAATGTGTGAATAATATATTATTGAGATGTATGGTAATTTATGATTGTGGACTTAAAAGAGATGCAATGACGTTTTGAATTGGTTCATAGGGATAAGAGATTGGTGACAAGTTTCATTTAAGAAAATATCGATTCAATTTTTTTAAGACAATTAGTGTGTATAGGCAATAAGGCACGTATAGTAAAATCGAAATGTATACAGCTGCAAACGAAATTATGAGTATCATTTCCCACCAAATCAACTCATTTAGACAAAAAAAAACATAGTTTCAAATTATTTTCATCACAAATTTTTCCCGTTGAATGCGCATAACCACATTTTATATTTAATTGTACCTGAAAGTACTATTAAAGATCACACTTTCAAGCTTACACATTTTCTCCACAAAATTATACTTGTCCTTGCCTATCAAGAAAATGACTTTTGTCTTGGTGGACTGAGAAAAGTTTTACACTCGTTTTACACTCGACTATTGAAATTTAGATTTTGCAAGAAGAATGCGTAATATGATAGGTAAACATGACTTTATTCGTCATAAATCATTAGAATAACAAAAGAGTAAAATAGTTAAACAATACATTTGTCAAACTTTATACCGTGGCTGAAAGTAGAATACAACAATTTTTCCTCAATGATTTGCATACGAAAGTGTAATTAACACATTTTACGATCTAAACTAACTCGCAAATCAGTCAAAACATGTTTTCCCAGTTGTGATATGGCCTTCTTCTCTGGGAATTGCATCTTGTTTCCCCTGCATGGTCGGCTCATCATCATTGGCCTGGGCTCACCTTTCTCATCCAAGTTGCCTGCAACACACATTCAGAACGCGTCCATTCGTAGTCAAAAGTTTTTGTTTTAGGAATATTATTTATACTAAATTCAAACCTAGCTTAAATTCTATTCTGTACATTTTATAAGGTAATAGTTTGTTTTAAGTTTGCACCGACTGGGGATCGAACCAGAACCTCCGATTTAAATACCGATGCTCTATCAACTGAGCTATCGGGCCTAAGGCAAACCATTAGCATCGGTATACGTAAAACCTTAGGTTCTGGGTTCGATCCCCAGTCGGGGCCAACAATTACGACAATATCTATAAATCAGTTACACAACTGTTAAAAGTGCAAAACTTTAACAAAAGACGCTCCAAACGATTCCTGTGAACACCGACGCCATCAATGAGCAAATAACAGTCAACCAACACTGCTGGTTGGGCACGACTTGCATGTGTGAACGACACAAGCACCACCAAGGCTATTGGAACAACTTCACACAATTTATTACGTACTTCGTTTCTAAGACGCCTCCAAAGTCATACGTCTTTTAACAATGTACCAGTAAACTAACCGACAGTGTTGGCTGAGCGCTAATCGCGCGACTCTGATTCAGGAGGTCCCGGATTCGAATCCCATTGAGACCGCAATCCTGACTGATTTTTTTTTAATGCGAATTCAAGGGATTGAGTCCTCTTAAAAAGCCCTCGACATCCCTTCACAATTGTCCTATACGCAATAAACTTAATATGTCACCTAAAGAGGGTCACATCGGTTTAAATCTGATGTGTATACCCTACAGCGGGCATCATAAAAAAATTACTTTTTTTGCCGGTAAACACAATGGTATATTTAAATCTCTTGGGCCGAACTCACCAATCTTCACCACACTCGAGTTGGCAAAATCGTAGTGTTTCCTCTGCGCGCGCTCCCAGAACATGGCCGGGGTCTGTGCGACGCAGCAGTTAGTCTCATCCCTGTAAGTTTAACAGCCACGAAAACACATGAGTGCGCCTTATTTTTATAAGATCTACTGGAAACCTTCCCATTTTTACCAATTTTTTGTTTAATTTTCAAGTGTTATTTTATAGCGTTTTATGGCATCTATATTTTGGTCGTCTCACAGTCTTTCGCAGTGACCGACAAATAAATGCTTCGCCCAGTGCTCCGACCCCATCCCTTGACTTTCAATTTCAATCATCAGTGTCAGAATAAAATATAATCTTTGTGTCTTCCCACCCCTAAATACTAAACACTTCCGGCGACAAAGACCGGCTCCCTAACTAGACCCCTATCTTATTTAACTTGCCTATAACTATAGGCGATACGAGTGTTACCTAATGCGATGAAGACTACTCTACACCTTCAAAAACTTGTATGATTTTTCTTCTTCATATTTTTACTTTAAAATTATGTCATCAAGGTTGAATTAATATCATCAATTGAATAAAAATGTATATAACAAAATTATAGATTCCGTACTAATGGGAAATAAAATAAAATAGGACTGGAAAACCTTAGTATTAAGTGAATAAATAGCGCTTTGTAGCATCTATTCACAAACCGATATTTTCACGTTATTTATTTTTGAAATCAAAGTAGGCCTTCACATAGTGATCTCAAATCGTTGAAGAGAATTAATGAGGGCTTGGCCGCGTAGCAAATTTATGCCCGATTACCTTCATTACAAGTAACTAAAAATCCTTAACTAAAATAATCATAGCATAAAAAGAGAGTGATTTTATTTTATGTTCAAGGGTATTGGTTCGTACTCAGGGTAAGACACGGGCAATATTTCGACAAAACTGGTCAATCGATAGGAGAGGTAGCCCCTAACTGTTTTTGTTATGTGAGTTACAATGCGGCCCCTTATATCTGAAAGTGAAATAATGAACGAATAAATTAATGGAATGGAATGAATGAATGAATGAATGAGTGAATGTTGAGCGCATGCACGATTATTTACATCTAGCGTTAAAACATTTGGCCAACTAGTTGCTATGATATTGCTTAATATTAGATTTCAATCCAGATATAAAAAATCCATTTCAGAGAGATATCGAACTCCAGTCTCCCGATTACCGGTCGTGTTATTTACCTCCAAGAAAAGCTAACGAGATGGTTTACTTAACCTGATAACTTCTGGATTGTTGGTTCATTATATAATTGTATTGGATTGGATTGGATTGGATTGGATTGAAGATGGATTTGTGAAATTCTGGATTGATTTCCAAATAATCAATTACACCTAGTCCTACGGGAGTGTTTCCCGATTAATAAAAGGTGAGAAAGGTACAATCCAGAAATCGTGGTCTGTAGTAGTCTGTACACTAAAGGGAAGCCTATAGTGTGTGTTTGCGGCCTGACTATATTCTATTAGAAACCATGATTACACCTTATACCGAAAATATATTTGTTATATATACTTGTTATGTAACATTATTCACACCTTGTAATCCTTTGCAAGTACCTCTTAAGAAACGGTTCTTTTATTTACCAAACACTTCTCTTCACAAAACCTGCGTCACAGAATGACATGGATATTCAAGTGATGATTTATAGAATGATCAAAGTCAGATAAGTTACAGCCAGAATGAAAACTCGATTTCACCGAAGGTCTATACCTTTTCATGTTTGAAGGCATTGAAGTTTGCCTGGTGTAGCAAACACAACCAAAAGAAACAGTCTTTATTCCTTCAGTTTCCATGAAGTGGGAGAGCTTCCTTGAAGGGGTGGAGCCCTTTTACATGTACCAGCACTTAGCCCTATTCTGTGTGTGTGCACAAATATTTAGCCTTATTTAAATTATATTGCAACATTCTACTTGAATCTCAATAATAGGCATGGCGGCATTCATAATTATTGTACCAGTGCAATATACATAAATCAACGAATCAATCAATAACTTGAACTTGTGTGTTACCCCATTATTGTATATGGTCTGGGGGTAAACTTAACTAACTCATGCGACAGTTGTCGACCACAGGGCTGACATTGAAGTCACTGACACGTAGATAATGTCAAGATTACCGCGCTGAGCCTGACTTAATCTATATACAAAGTTATAACTGTCGATATACAACTGTCGTTTTAGGTAGTAAATGGGACGCCCTGGTAGATTATAAAACATGTAGGCCTAGGTGTAACAATTGGTAGGAATTATTTTATTTTATATCGGTTGTTATAATTTTAAAAAACTAGTTGTTTTCAGTTCTGTCAACCCCCCCCCCTTCGCCCCTCCTATTATCATTTTAGAGGGTCACACCGGGTAAAACCATGATTTTAACCCGACAATGGTATCTTTACTAAAAAAATGTATTTATCTTTTTATTTGGTTTAAGGACGCGTTAACCGTTAGGTCATAATGCACTGCTCAAGCCTAGGGGATATGGGGAGGAAGGGCCCAATCTGGTCAGAACCAGCCACGGGTAAGGGGAGGAAGGGGGGTTTCTCACGTCGCGGTCGTCATCGTCTTTGTCATCGTTCGTTGTTTCATTGTCATCTTCGTCGGGGAGGTCGTCAAGGGAAGGGAAGGGGCTGGTGTCCCCGACGAAGATTGCCAGAGCTCGCCTCTAGTTTCGTGGAATAATATACTCCCCTCTTACTATAGCTAGGATGTTTGCGAGGTGGACTTTTTCTCTTGAATCACCTTTTACAATTAGCAGAGCCATGCTCTGGGCCAATTCTACCTCGGGCCCAGACGGGAGTAAGCGTTCGAATAGTTTTTGTGTGTGCATATAATGGATTAAACTAAGAGTCATATGTAGGCGGCAGAGCAGAATAATGAGGACCTCAGTGGGAAAGACGAGAAGGTACAGAATAAGAAACACGGATATTAGAGAAAGTTAAGTAACAATATAGTAAGGAAGGTTGAAATGGTATGGACATATGAAACGAATGGTGGAAGATAGGAAGCCCAAGAGAATGTATGAAATAAGGATTGAAAAAGGAAGAAAAAGACGAGGTAGGCCAAGGAAGAATTGGAAGGATACCACAGAAGGAGACTTAGAGCCAAGAGGAGAGAGCTGGGGATATGAAAGAGTGATATGATTGTGGGAGGATATTAAGAAGGAAACAATTTAGTTGCAAAAACCGACAGTGTTGGCTCGAGCGTCAAGCGAACGACTCTGATTCGAGAGGTCCAGGTTTCAAATCCCGTCGAGACCGGCAATCCTGACTGGAGGTTTTTTCCGAGGTTTCCCTCAGTCGTTAATGCGAATGCAAGGGATTGAGTCCTCTCAAACAGCCCTCGGCCATCCCTTCACAAATTGTCCTATACGCTACAAGGCCGCGAGTTCCCCTCTAGTGCATGCATCGAACTCACCGAAAGAAAAAATTTAAAAACGTATGTTTGATTATTATTCTTTGTGCTCCGTAGCCAACACCAACAATTTAAATGCAAATAAGGGTGAATGCGTTCAAAGCAATCGAGCAATCATTTAAAGGGTCATTGTTATACTTTACAAAATGATAAATATACATTCATCTTTTGCAACAACTTATTTCATTCGTGATTATGTTTTCTTTCCATTTAGTCGTCTCTTATAAGCAGATGTCAATGGACCTCTTTTATTCTCATCCCAGATATGTTAACTATGGTGGAAAAAAAAATACTAAAGACAATTATAAACAATGATCTATGCTCAGGGCATATGATATAAATACTAGGAAAACGCTTAAGTCCCGCCGCGTTGTTGGATGAGCGTAATTGGTGCATTGAGCTGCCATGTGTTATGCGGATTTACTGTTGTTCTGTGAAAAAATCATTACTAAGTTGAAGATATTTTTAAAATTAAATTAAATTTAATAAATAATTTAATTTAATTTAAAAAAAATAACTTAAATTTTAATTTTTTTTAATTAATCGTATTTTAAAAAAGGAAAAAAATCGTAATATTGAAATTTCATAATAAATAATTATTCGATAGCGCACAAATTTTACACGAATATATAAATTCATAAAATTAAGGTTCTGTTAAAAAATCTTTACAATCGATAAAGGATGTAGGGTTATAAGCTGGAGAAATTTGAAAATTGAAAAAAGTCGTAAAATTGCGATTTTCGTAAAAAATATTTTTTTGATAACGCTCAAATTTTACACGAATATATCAATTCATAAAATTAGGTTCAGTGAAAAATCATTACAATCGGACAAAGCATGTAGGTGTTGTAAGTCGAAGAAATTTTAAAAAAATCGAAAAAAATCGTAAAATTGCGATTTTCATGAGAAAATTTTTTTCGATTGTGCTCAAAAACGTGGCAGTTTCTAAGTTTAGGGAATTTCGAAGACCTCCATAAAATTTCATCGCAATCGGAGTATCGGTTTAGCCGGAATCGTGCTAACAAACAGACAAAATACAAAAAAAAGAAAGAAAAAAAAACATTCCGGATTTTTTTCTCCAGTGTAGTGAAATGGAATCTTCGCTTCGCTCGCTACGCTCGCTACGCTCATCCAAAAAGACAGCAATTTTTTTACTCAAGGGCAGAAAATTTTAAGAAAAATAATTAAAAATTACGTTTATTTTAGTGAATCCCGGCCGCCCCATAATTTTGGGGAGTTGATTTAGATCTTAAAAAGACCGAGCTGATCAAAATTTAAAAACATCTTTATTGTATGAGCGTAGCGAGCGAAGCGAAGATTCCATTTCACTACACTGGAGAAAAAAATCCGGAATGTTTTTCTTATTTTCTTCTTTTCTTTTTTTTCTTTTTTTCTGTTTGTATTTTTGAGTGTTTGTTAACACGATTCCGGCTAAACCAATACTTCAATTGCAATGACATTTTCTGGAGGCCTTCGAAATCTCTGAACTTAGAACTACTACGTTTTGAGCGCTATCGAAAAATTATTTCTCATGCAAATCGGTATTTTGCGGGATTTTTCTTTTTTAAAACAATTTTTTGATTTATAACACCTACATGCTTTATCTTATTGTAATGTTTTTTCACAGAACCTTAATTTTATGAATTTATTTATTCCTGTGAAATTTGAGCGCAATCGAATAATTATTTCTTATAAAAATCGCACTTTTTCAATTTTTTTCTTTTTTTAAAATTATGATTAATTTAAAAAAAAAATTAAGTTTATTTTTTACTGAATTTAATTTAATTTAAAAAAATCTTGAACTGAGTAATAATTTTTTTACAGAACAACAGAAAATCCGCATAACACATGGCAGCTCAATGCACCAATTACGCTCATCCAACAACGCGGCGGGACTTGAGCGTTTTCCTAGTGAATATTCAAAGACAGGTTTGTGGTTAAAATGTGCATTTGTTGAAAATGCACATGGAAAATGCATGGTGAAAATTATTTCAAATATCGATTTTAGTTTTGTATTTTCCGTTTTCCCCATAATATAGAATAAGAAGAAAACATTTGAACTAATTTCTGACATTCTGTCAAGGTTGCATTTCGCTATCTAAAATCAAAACCTCGACCTTCGAAATGAGATCACCACGTGCTATAACTGAGCCCAGCCTATCGTTACAGTTCCTTCTGTGCACATGGAGTATAGGAAAACGCTTAAGTCCCGCTGCGTTATTGGATGAGCGAAATTTGGGTGCAATGAGCTGCCATGTGTTATGCGGATTTTCAGTTTGTTCTGTGAAAAAATCATAACTAAGTTGAAGATTTTTTTAAAAATTAATTTAAATTAAATAAAAAATAAACATTAATTTTTAATTTTTTTAATTGATCGTAATTTTAAAAAAGAAAAAGAAATAATTATTTGATTGCGCCCAAATTTCACACGAATATATTAATTCATAAAATTAAGGTCCTTGAAAAAAAAATTTCAATCGGATAAAGCATGTAGGTGTTATAAGTCAAAGAATTTTTTTTAAAAAGAAAAAACCCGTAAAATTTTGATTTTCATGAGAAATAATTTTTCGATTGCGCTCAAAACAACAGAAAATCCGCATAACACATGGCAGCTCAATGCACCAATACGCTCATCCAACAACGCGGCGGGACTTAAGCGTTTTCCTAGTGGTATATTATTATACCTTTCTAACAGCGGTGCGCGCCTGGGAATGAAGCGGCACCCGCGAGTGGCTCCACGACGTGTGGAGGCCTCGCTACGCTTGCTGCTGCTACACTTGCACGGGCCTGAAGATGACGAGCTGGTCAACAACGGATCTCCCACAAACAGTTTCAACATTTTAAATATGATAAGAAGCTCTCAATGATAATGTAGGAAAGAGGCTTTAGTCTAAAGAATCTAGCCTGAGGGCCTATGCGTTTGTATAAAATGGTAATGTTTACATTCTGTCATTACAACAATAAATTTTCGCAATGTTTTTATCACCGCCTTTGGATATGCAGAGCAACGTTTATTGAAAAATACAATCATACATCATATCATCAAATGTTCCGACCGTTATGAAATTTTGCAGAGTCAATAAGTACAACATTCTCTCCTATTTTACAATTTTCAGCTAAATCGGTCAAGACCTTAAAGACTTATTGGTATGTAACATTATGGGAATGTCGTACTCGGGTCGTGTTGCACGTACCGGTGCTCGCTCAACAACGCGACGGGACTTTAGCGTTTTCCTAGTAATTTTTGGCTGTACCCGTTTTAGAATAACACGTAAGAACTTTTTTGATTTTGATACAATAAAGAAATTACAAAAATCTATCCCGATCGGGATATGAACCCGGATCACCTATTTTTCCGGGAAGCCAACTACACCTCACCAGAACGTTAACTTCTGAATTGTTGATGCATTATTGGATGAGCGTAGCGAGCGTAGCGAGCGAAGTGAAGACTTCAATTTGACTTTCTGTTTTTTTGTTTGTTTTTCACTTACGTTACCCCCAAGAAAAATAGCTCGGGTGTTTTGTTTTTGTTAGTTTTTCTGTCTGTTCGCTCTCCACCGGGCAAACGGCACATGCGATCTTAATGAAAATTGGAGGGGACCTCGAAATCTCTGAACTTAGACTTGCTACGGTTTTGGGTACAATCGAATAAATATTTCTCATGAATATCGTATTTTTACGATTTTTTTTTTCGATTTTTAGTGCGATATTTTCGTAACATTTGGGCCGATTCTGACCAACGGTTGGGGTTTACAACGTTATTATTTGACATGGACATTAGGGTAATAGTGATGTATTGCTTTCTGAAAGAAAAAGTTGAAAAAGTTTAGCCAGAATCTATAGAAATAAAGCTTTTAATATAAGTTTTTTACGGTAAATATACCATTGACAAGTTACAATAGAAACTTGACAACAATCACCTACAATGCGTAGGCAGCAAAACAAAGCCACTTGCAAAAGTAAAGATATCCCACGCAAACTTAAAACTTCAAAAAGCTCATCCATCAACGCGGCGGGACTTTAGCGTTTTCCTAGTAGATCTGAATCGATGCAACAATTCAGAGGCCAATAAGTTAGGTGGTCTAGTTGCCTGTTGGCTAAGGCGCCTTAACCCGGAAATTGAGAGACCCGGGTTTAAACTCCAATTGGGATTTTTTTCGTAATTTCTGTTATGTATTACAAATTTACAACGGGGGGGGAGGGGGGATAAATAAAATTGAGAGTCACGTAAGGCACGGTTTTAAATGCTGCGTACCACCTAATGTTTCTACATTGAAATAATATATCGAGCTTGTGCGATAACTCTCTGTGAAATTACCGTCTAAACCAGAACAATTTTGAATTTAAATTGCTCAATTAGAAAATTAGAATGTTATATCTAGCTTGTTGCATTCATTGTATAATTAAGACATTTCTTGAATAATTTGTCGACATGTAACTAGCAATAGCAGGCCGAAAATAACCAGTAAATCTAGACAGGCTCTCAGCACTTCGAGTATAGGCCTATAATTAATTTATATCATTTTAGACATTGCTGCACACGTTAAAAGGCCGTTTGAAAAACGTGATTTAGTTAGCAAATTTCTAAAATTAACGGTTATTTCAAATTGCAATCAAATTAATTGTAATGGGATTTTTACTCGATCTGTTGCCTCAGTATATTGAGTAAGCGTCGGATATGGCCATAGGCAAGAAATTACAATGAAAGTAAAAGCCATTTTTTTGGACAAAAATGGGAGAACTGCTATTGAAAATAATGTAATATTTTGTTTAAAATTGAAAATCTCCCCCAAACCTTCTTGAAAATTTTGGCTTTTTGGGACTGAGATTAATTTTCGGGTCACAATGAAAACTAATAGTTTTGACATTGAGGGGTGTAATAAAAATCAATGCAATTTTGTGTTTGTTTTACCCAGAAGCGGCAAACAAGGTTTATTCGAGAAAACACAAGAGCAAAACAAATCAAAATTTTAAACCATACCATTTCAATAATAACATCTTTTATCCCTACACGGATTGAAACTTTTTTTGTTGTTATCAGTACAAATTCTATTTTTTAAAGCATCTTTTAAGAAATCAATGGGCAGTATGTTTTACTCAATAGCAGTGATACAGTGTTGGCTGGAGCCGTTGGATATCCTATCCGCAACATACCTCGTTAGACACCTTAAGAGGGGCATGAATTGCACTCTGGACAGGCTTCCTATGAAATTATTAAAATCATTATCAATAGCAGAGATTTGTGTAAAATAAAGTGGTGCAATAAAAAAATGTAGTTTATTGTTGTTTCTGCATCTATGTAATTAGATTTATTTAGTTGTCCTCCTTTGTAAATCAGTTTTTATAACTGAATAGGATAGACGTTAAATAAATAAATAAATAAAAATAAATAAAAAGGTAATTGACCTAATTATCATTTATGTTGTGCCCCAAAGTGGTGATTGGTGGTAAAAAGTATTCAACATTGTTTTGAAAGTGGTGTATCAATAATTAATGTTTTGGGGGATTTTTGGACTTCAATCTAGTAATAAAATTTCATGTTATTCTCAAAATGTACATTAATTTGATGTGTGGTGATTGCGGCCTAAGAAAACATTCTTAAAAATACTGTTTTTACAATCACTTTTGTGTTTGGGTTTCTATAAAATATTACAATTAGGCCTATAAATAATAATATTGTACAGTTTTAACTTTAGTACCTGCCTCGTCTTATTGACTTTTACAACTATCAGTATTGTACAAACGTTGCGAGTGGCGCATTCTCGCGACGACTACAAACAAACACACAACAAGCTCCACTTCAAACACCCGTACATTATTGACTGAACCGGCGAGACCGACGCACTCACATCAGCTTCAGCTTCCCGCCAGCTAAATCGCACAGATCGGCGTAAGCTGACGCCTTGTGGTCGATAACAGTTTCATAACTTTCTTGGTATGTTTTTTTCGTTCCCTCATGAAATATGTATGCATTGCTCTTGCTTCGGATGGATCCACAAGTTTATAATGTAAAAACGATTTGATGACATTGCACTCTCAATGTTTCAAACCAAATTTAAAAAAAAAAAACGTATCCCCAGCTTCAATGCGCGCGCACAGATATTGAAGCCTGCAGCTGAACGGTTGGATATATCATTACCAAATTTTGCGTGAATGTTAATAGAGTACCTTTATATTGATATCCAAACTTGGTTGCCAAGAATTAGTTTACAAAAATTATTGCGAGTGGTAAGTCCAAAACGTGAAAAAAAAATCGAAAATCGAAAACATGGATTTCAATTCTGGAAACTCCCACCTAACAGTTTATCTTACGATAAAACCAAAGTAACGTGCCCGTTCGTATTGATTTAAAACGTGGTGATCAAGTATGAAAATTTGCGCTTGAAAAAATCTTAACACATTGAATAAATTCCCGAATATCACCAAAATTTAGTAAATTATGGAGGTTTCACGATTTTTTATTCAAAACCACGAATTAATTTAAAAATACGCGTACTGAATGATCCAGTACGAGAACAATCTATGAGATGGATTTCATAGATTGTTCCTTTATTAACTGTTTTTTTTTATACCGATGTTGTTAACTGTTTATCCGAAAAAAACTGCAAGCTGAGTGTCTAAACCACTGCCTCCTAGATGTTCGTCGTGGCTCCTCGTCAGCCACGACGAACACCTAGGAGGCAGTGGTCTAAACTCGTCTGCGCGCCTGCCTCAGCGACCCAGCAGCGACCAGTCAGATGTAGTCCAAGCGTAAAGGTCGAGTTGGATTCGGACGACTACGGTTCGATATCTACCACTGATAATCGTGACTACAAAAATCTTATTAGGGTTTGTTTCAGTCGTGAATGAGAATGAAAGGGACGAAAACATGTCAAGGATATGGTTCACCTAAGAATAATTTCTAGAAATTCTTCTCAGGATGGCTGAAATTTTGGCATAATGAAATGTAGGCATAAAACAATACATTATTTTACTTATTTTTCTAAAAGATTTGGTCGGGGCACAACCTAAGAACGAGCCATTAATTTGGAGTAATTTTGTCACAGTTTCCTCATTACAAAATTCAATTTTGACTAACACAAATGCCTCCCCCGAATAACGTTGCAACGAACATAGGAGGGTGATGAAAGTGTTCAAAAAACCATCAAACGATGTACAGCCTATTTTGTATTAATTTATTATAACTTACCAACATGTTATCTTTCCCGAACAATTTTTAAAATGTTGGTCGCAACGTTATTCGAAAGGTGGGGGGGGGGGGGGCATTTATTTGTATCGTGTCGGTTCTACACACCGTTATTTATAACTTTAATAAGGGGAAATGGTTCTCTGTAATATTGTTTTACATCCAAATATTTTTGTCAGGCTGTACAAATACGAGCAACTTACAATTTCGCCCTAGCTAGACATAAAAAGAAATAAACACTGTTTGACAACAATCACTTCTGTATTTAATTTCCAAATACAGTTGCATCATGTTGTGATTTTAAGGTGCTGTAAAATTTCCGCGTGGAATCATTCTCCTCTTTGTTTCTAGTGGTGAAATATTTCTGAAACAAAAGATGTGACAATTTTTATTAAATTAAAAATTTGTTCTAATGCATACAGCTGGAGTAACACATTTTATCTCGTACTCTTGACACTTCCTATCTGTCTCCAAAGTTGAGTTTGTAACATTGAACCGTCTTTTAGAATAACTAATCGAATTTTCGAAATGAAGTTCTGACGCTAGTTATATTGAACTGCCTAAATATTGCCGCATATTGTCGAATGTTGATTGTAAATAAATACGATTAATGCATTCAATAATCTGCCAGCAAATATATATATATATATATATATATATATTTATTTATTATTTATTTACATCGTGTCCAACTTGTTTGGTCGGTTTTTCCTACTTGAAATACCAGTGTTTAGGATTTATCTACTGAAAAGTTCATCCAAATACTATCTGAAATTCGTCAGTGATAAAAGTTTCATATTAAATATGGATACATTCACAAGTAAAATTATTATACAAATCAAGGAGTAAAAATCATCAACTTATTCTATCTCAAACTCAATTTGCTCGTTCTCACCAATGGTTTGGGTTCTGTTCAACTCTCTGACGACGTATATCTATTCTTGTCACGTGATCACTTATTATTAACGCTTGAGCACGTCTCCGTCCAATAATGCTGCGATCACCGCTCCCACCAAGCAGTTGACGGCACTGGCTTGCGGACCATGGGCTGCCCCTGGGAGAAACATAACAAAACAAAACACGGTGTCATGCAATCCTGACAGAAAGTTAAACAGCCCTAGGTCATTCCTTCCCGATTTCCAAAATACCAAAATACCTTCTTAGGGAATGACATAAAGATTGAAATATGACTTGTAATATTATAAATTCTGAGATTATTAGAACTTTTACGTCATATTGTTATACACTTTTAAGCCTTTAACTAGTTCTTTATGACATATAATAAATAACAAAGTGCAATATTTCGTGTATTTTAAATACCCTCAATGCAACAATAGAAGAACAATAGATATTGAAAGTATAGTTTGAGGAGTTTTAAGTATATATTGAAATTTATTTTAAAAAACTCGAAATATTGCACTAATTTTATTTATTGCATGTACTAAAAAATAAAGTTTGTCGAAAAATTGTTTTCAATATGACTTGTATATATTTTTTAATTGTATATATTTAATTTATTGTATATGTACTTTATAACTTTATTTAATAATTTTTAAAATTGATTATTGAATTGTATTATTATTGAAATTGTGTGTACAAATAGTTTTTACATACCTAAATAAAGAATGAATTGCATTGACTTGAATAGACTTTGTTCTTTGCAGAGGGCCTTACTCACCGAAGAGAGCGCCAGTTATCGCGCCGCTGACCACCACATTAGTGAGGTCATCCTTCTCCCTGGCGATCTTCAGGCCACAGTCGATGGCAGAGTAGACGGCAGTAACGGCGCACACCTGGATGGCGATCATTGGCGCATGCCTGGTCAGGTTTGATACGGTCTTCTGCGCATTGTCACCCCTCATGACCCCAGTCGCGCCCTGTTGACAGACGATTGTGTGAAAACATTTCGGATTACCCTTTTTAAGTTATTGATGTTAGTTAAACTTGTAAAAATACAGCCAAACCATACACAATAAAAAGCAATGAGATCTAAAAGAAATTCCAAAAAGCTATGTACCTTCCTACACTCTTGCATTCTTAATAAATAAATTCACTTTGCCCTGTAACTGCATCCTTGCAAAGCGTGGCAAAATGTTATTTGCAACTATTGTTAAAGTTTGTACAAATTTACCAAGGAGGAATGTTCGTTCCCCAACCAAATTTGGCATGTGTTGTACCTAAATCCCCCTGATTCTGATAGTTTTCAAGTTTACATCACGTTTCATGACGGTTGGGTGACACCTCGAAATCACCCAAAATCTGCTTGCTGTCCGTGAGTGTGTAGCGCACAGCGGCTTGGCTGCGGCGCCCTGACGGGCTCCAAAATTCATGTCACCAACAGATTTAGCTCGAGCGTCAAGCGCGCAGAGTTCAAATACAAAGACCGGCAATCCTGACTGAATGTTTTTCCGAATTTTTCGGATCGAATTCTCTTTAAAAGCCCTCGGACATTCCTTCGCAGTTCCAACTCCAATATATACCTATAGAAAAACACCTGAAGAAGGGCCCTGGGCAGGTTTTTCGACGTTAAATTTACAAAAAAAAATCAATTCGTGCTTGCTACCGGAACTTTTACACATGACACATGAACAATGAACATGACACATTGTGCCCTACCACATACCTTCACAGAGGCTTGATAAGAACGCTTCAGTTTCCCTTATGGCTCATTCATAACCAACTTAGGCCTCTAACTTAACAGCTAACTTAGCCTCTAACTTTAGGTGGCTGTTCATGATAGATGTTTTTAAATCAATCACAACAATACAGATTTGCAGTGTTTACTTTTATCGAGCCAATGCTTGTTGCCAATGCCAAATTGTCGGCTCGAGTCACTCTCTGATTGGTTCATTCTTAATGTTAAGTTAGCTGCTAAGTTTAAGTTTGGAGTTTGCAAACTTTCTGCTGCTGATAAGTGTAAGTTAAAGGCTAAGTTTTGTCATGAACAGACATGTTGTTTTCCATAAGACAAACCTTTAAGTTAGCAAATAAGTTAGCTACTAAGTTGGTTGTGAATGGCCCTTTATGCATGACTTTACTGTCTGTTCGCACGTTCATTAACTGCACATGTTTCGGTGTATGTATGTGCCACGTCTCACGAGAAAAACCGAACGTCACCATCAATTTGCATGCGTTTTTTTAAACTTTGTTTTTGTACCACAAGTTCTGCGTTTTCAGCAATTCTGCCATTCTGCCGCAGGGTCTCAAAGATTGGCGCAGGCGTATAGCTGCGTACTCATACTACAGCTTTAGGCGGAGAGCCAGTTCTTTACCTTTAAACCATTCGGAATGTGACAATTTTAATACTATACGCATGCCTGAATATTATTATGATATGATTACATTGTTTTGTTTTTTTTAGATTAATCTTGGCACACTGTGGTAGGGCTTCCTTAAAAATGATATTGTGTAAAATGTTTGAAAATAATGTTTTATTTTTACTTACAACGTATATGGCGCCGCCCACGATTCCACACACTAGTCCATGGATGGCGTTTGATATGATCCTATCGGGACACTTTCCCTTACCCATCTTTCAAAGTTCGAAACCACAACCGTTTTATCCGAAAATATGTTTATAATTTTAAAATGTGAAAGTTATAGGTATCCTTGGCAATAAAATAACAATGATCTAATTTTCGATCATACAATCTTATCGTTGTAATCGTTCTCTAATAACATTGTTGTAAAATAATTAAACAGTTAATATGCTAGTTCCAATGGATGGATAAATTGAACAATACAATATTATTAATTTGTGTTGAATGTGCTTTCATAACAGAAATATTAATGGAATCTGTTTTATTAGTGATTATTTTCAATAAATAAACCGATTAAAAATATTAAACATCAAGAAAATTAGGTGATTAGAGAAAATAATGAAAACAAATTGTTAGATAGACCATGGAGTTATAAATAGTACTGGCGTACTCCATGGATAGACCAAGGGTTGCTCGTAACCTTATTTACCCTAGCAATCAGTATAATATTAATTTTTACATTCATTCACGAACATCACAAAATAAAGTGTGCTAATTATTCTTTCATTCGAGTTCATGATTGTTGATTGTGTCTTAGGGCTATGATTTAAAGTTAGGATTGAAAATATATTTTGATACATTATTATCGCAGTGTGTGTACAATGTGCTTCAGTAACCATCTGCAAACACCTAGGCCTAATTTTGTAAAGAAACAATCACATCATCCGCGACCATGTCATATAAGTTTTATTATAAAGTTCTCTGGGTACAACATAATGTATACAATAGCACATTTCAACGGACACACCGAGTTAACAAGTGCGCTGAATCACAATGTATTCTTTATATTCTTTGTTGACCCTATAGGTTTGCGCTTCTACAGCGTAGCCGTTGACATCAGTTTGAATGGTGCCATTATGACGTCGCTCGTATTTTCAGCAACTGTAACAAGGAAATAACATTAAAACTATACATTTTTGTAAAATTGTTTTGAATATTATTATGAATTGGAGTTCATTATTTTCACTATAGAAAATCATGTGCTTGTTTACTACTCTAGTTTATTAAATATACCCTATAGCACCAAAAACAAAATGGTTCCAATCATCCCACGTTTTTGCTCCTAGTACCAATATATATATATTTTCTTCACAGTAAGGTCGCTGTCGATGTACGCGCGAGATTGAGTGTGACAACTTGTAATAAGAGAGAACTGCCACCTCTAATTTGTATAATACAAACATAAATTGTAGGCTTATTACTTTTCTTTCCTGTATACAATTGTGTATTTAAATACTAGGAAAACGATAAAGTCCCGCCGCGTTGATGGATGAGCTTTTTTTTATAGAAGTTTGATAGTTTGCGTGAAGAATGTCTTTACTTGTTGCCTTTGTTTTGCTGCCTACGCATTGTAGGTGATCTGTTTGTCAGTTTTCTATTGTAACTTGTTAATTTTGTTGATCGAGCGAAGCGAGCGTCTCCACTTTCTATGGATACGATGTCGTTTTTTTTTTTCTGTTACTGATTCGTTACAGGTCGCACCGTTTCTCTGATACGACCTAATTTTGCACACACTGTACAATACCACCTATGCGGGTTGCTGTAATGTTTTGTGGCAAAATCGTTAAAAAGAGTTAAAAGGTTAGCATTAAAAGTTAATCGAAAGTTTTTTTTTGCAAACTAAACGGCGACAAAATTCTGAGTGTGTGCCAAATCTATTTAGAATGTCCGTCCCTTCACGAATATGTTTCAATTTAAATTTCGATCCGATACGGTATGTAAGAATGGAAAATTACATTAATAAACAAAGGTACCGTTACCATGGCAACGGAAAGTCGCGCCGCTTTTTTTGGCTCATGAATAGCGGTCGAAACGGAGCTCGATCGGTTATGAAGATTTTGACCATCCGCGAAGCTTCGTTCCGATTGAATGCCATTAGTTTTTGTGGCAAAATCGTTTCAAAAAGTCTATAAGTACATTAAAGTTATCCAAAGTTTTTTTTAAACTAACGGCGACCGAATTCTGAGGTCGCCAAATCATTAAAAATGTCCGTCTGTCACGAATAGTTATTTATTTTTTGATCCGATAAGTAGTGTAGATAGAATTACATTTTAACAAAAGTCACGTTAACCATGGCCACAGAAAAGTCGCACGTGATTCTGGTCACTATCACTGCCACTGCAGTAATCAAGAGTTAAATTGTTTTTCCCACAAGAAATGATGTCAAAGTCCTCTAGATACGGTGGATGTATCCATTCTCGTCACTATTTTAACAAATTTCTCAGAATAACCGATCAATACCTGTAACGACTTGGTATAGTAACATATGGAATGTCGTACTCAGGTCCATGTTTGCACGTACCGGTGCTCGCTCAACAACGCGACGAGACCTTAGCGTTTTCCTATTTATATATTTTACCGTAAAAACTTTTTTAAAGCTTAATTTCTACTGGATTTCTGGCTAACTATTTTCACTTTTTCCGTGCAAAAAGGTACTTACATCCACCATAAACTTAATGTCCTATTTTATATATGAACACAAAACGTTGACAGCCCCACCCTTTTGGTCAAATTGGCCAATGCCACACGAAAATATCCAAACAAAAAATATCAAACACTTATATTAAAAGCAATTATTTTCTATGAGATTCTGCATAACTTTTCATTTTTTTCGGGCAAAAAGTAAACTACATTACGATTACCTAAATGTCCATGTGAATATGGAACGTTCGTAACCCCCCACGTTTGGTCAATAAACCGGCCTACAACGTCACGAAATATCGCACTATAAATTCGAAAAAATCGTAAAAGTACGATATTCAATGAGAAATATTTCTTCGATTATACAAAAAACAATAACTTCCCCTCTAAGATTCAGAGATTTGAAGGTCACCATCTAATTTTCATCAAGTCGGTATAACGTTTTTTTGTGTCTGGTAGAGAGTACAAACCGACAAAAAAAAAACAAAAAAAAACAAAAAAAAAAAAAAACAAAACACCCGAGATAAATTTTTTGGGGTCAGTGAAATTGAAGTCTTACGACATCGCTCATCCAGATTAAAGAAACGTTGACAGGCTTTGAAAGTGTAAAGAGTTATATTTCAGTGCACAAATAACGCTAATGGGTGAATGGCTTTTTATCCCTCCTTAATTCACTCTCCTCCTAACGTTTATCAATCGACATGTTTGGTAAATCGGTAGAGATAAAAGTCATTCACTATTAACGTTATTTGCACTAACATTTGACACTTTTAAATCCTCCTGTCAATGTTCCTTTAGTGAAATTCAACACTGTGTACAGCAGAAGAAAGTAAATTAGTTTATCTTATCTTACTTTTTGAGCTTTTCGGTACATTTTTTAGATAAAATTAAACTAAATAATGTAGACAAAAATATATTAATAATCAGCCATTTTTAATGACAATACTTGCTGCTTAGTTGTAATGTGCGTTCCCGTCAGGTCAAACTTGTCAAGTCTGACAATATTACGATTGACAAGAAAGCTGTTGTAGAGAAAAAATACTAAAAAAAACACGTTAATTCAATCATAATCTATTATCTTTTATCTAAACAATTTATCTAGATAATAACTTTTTCTATCTTTGATTCTTTTATATAGGTTTTTTCCCCTCTACACTCTATCTTTAATCTTATCTAGATTCTTTTTGGGAATTATCTCATCGTTATCTAGATAAAAAAATAAATTTCTAGTCCAACACTGGTTAATACTCACGAATAGGGCTACTTCCTGTCGTACCTCACTAGGAAGACGCCGAGCCCCAGGGTATTTGATTGTCTGGATTCCAAGGGGGCGATCACGTGTCCTTGGTGCACGTAAAGGATGGGGTGACCTGACATACGAGAATTTATTGGATTAGTATGTCATCTATTAGTGATATGAAAGTAGAAAATTTGATATAATGTTGAAAAGTATGTGATTGAAAACATGTTTGCTACAGATGTCATTTGAAATATCTAATGTCAATAATACACAATTGTCAGTTGTAATGTATTACAACTTTGAGCTACCCGCGTATTCTTATAAACGCTAAGCGGAAATCGCGCTTTATTTTGAATATTATGTCTCTTAGCAGTTGTTACAAGAGAAAATATACACATAAACGATTAGATTTTTATAACTTGTTATCGTGTGTCGAATCGAGTACACTTTATTACAAATTAATATTTACACACAGTTTGAAATAATCTAAAATCTTTAAATTTCGTAATAATTATATCTTATCAATGATCCATTATCATCTAATTCATAACTAATCGATAATCTCAAATTTTATAATTTACGTTTTTAGCTACATCTAATGTTGAAACTATAGCAGACAAGGACGCGTTAACCGTTGATTTTTGGGGCGTATGTTCTCTGTGAGATCACCATTTCTAAATGTGACCTTGCAGCACGTCAGTCAAGGATATAATTGATTTGTTAATATTATCGACTTTATGAATTTAAAAGTGGTTTATTAGTGATAGGTTTGTTGTTTATTATTGGTTTTTACTTCTCATGGTCGATGGTAGCATCGGGCCTTGTGTCCCCACATGGTCGTTTTTATTCTTATTGGCGACGGAGGCAACGAATAGTTCGTAAGCACGGCTGTGCGGGCACACGGACGTCCTCAGAAAAACTAGAAGAAACAATCAAACACAACAACAAATGGTCGCAGCATCAGAATACCGTTGTTGAAAACTTAAATCTGGGCCTAGGGGTGCTTTGGAGTTTTATTTAGGCCATAGCCTAGAGGCAATAGCAGTCTCTTAGCTACCAACGTCGAGGTTGATTAACGTGGCTATAACTCTGAAACACGTATTTATCTTGGGACAACCTACAAACTTCAATAGTTTTTTCTATTGTAATCAAACTTTTATTTTTATTACTATTATTATATATTTTTATTATTATTATTATTATTATTATTATTCTTATTATTATTATTATATTATTAATTATTAATATTTTATTCGATGTTATTTTCGATACAAACCTCGGTTAAAAACCGGAGCTAACATGTTGTAGCGTACTTACGTCAAAGTACTTCCATGTAGTACCTAATTACATACTTATTACTTTTTGTCTTAACTCTAACTAAAATATTCAGTTATCAAATTCTAATATTGTTTGTAGATGAGGTTTTTCTTTCTGCTGTGTACGGTCGGCCGGTATCTCGTTCGTCCCATCCTGAAGATTTGCTCTCGACCGTATGGACACCACGAAAACCATGTCAGGATGGAATGCTGTCTCGAAATCTCGAGTATCATTCTTACATTAGAAATTTACGAACTATTCTACGACGTGTTGAGTATGACTGCCTTTGATTTCTCGATGTAACTACCATTGGTTGAAGATCTAGTATGTTCTAATGCTTTTCATGTAGCTTCTTCGGATGTCGTGCCGTTTTGCTGCATATAATGAATTGGATTGATTTACTTTTTCTGTTTCCACTCTTCTTGATCTCAATTGCAAGTTCACTATAACTTGGTCAAGTTTTTTCTTCACGTGTCTCGACGTTAGGGCACATTGGGGATAGCAACGTCGATAAGGGTAATTTCATTGTTCTTCTGTCAATTATTATTAAAATCCGCGTCTGTTTTATGTATCGTTTGGTCTGTTTGTAAATGGGTCGGTCGTATATAGAGTCTGTGAATCTTACTATTCTACGTACTTTCTCTGGTTTGTATTTGTTAGTAATAGTGTGTGTGTGTCAATGGATGTTTGTAATTGATTGCTAGTTTTTGATTGAATAATGTTAGCTACTTGGTTATTCTTAAGTAGTAATCTTTTTGATCATATGTACTTGCACCGCGGATAGGATGTGTTTCAATGTTTCACCCTTTGCCCTACATTTTCTACATTGACGTGTATACTTGGTACGCATCTTGTATTATGTATTTTTTTAATAATTGTTTCTCGGCAATCACATCTGTCTTGAATAGCCATCAATAAAACCTTCTGGTTCTCCCAATAGTTCCTCCCTTTTGTTCTTAACACTATTTGACTGCTTTGAAATATCTACGTGACCTTTGTTGGTAGTTCATCATAATGCTCTTCTTTGTGTGGGTCCTTTTCTGAAGGACGTACTCTTTTGAAGCGCAGTTATGATTATCCCGACTTGTAGATTGACCATTTCGTTCTGCTAGATTAGAGTGGAGTTATGATTTTGGCCAGCTTAGCACCACGCTATGCGTGTGGATTGGTTTGCCTAAAAATTAGAAATAACTGCTAACCAAAAAACAGGATTTTTTTAAATTCTATTTGTTTATAATTAATTTGTCAATCAATTATCCCCGTCCTCCTTTTTCTCTTGGAAGTGTCAATCTCTCTATTGCTGATTTAGGATGATGTATTCTGTTGTTTGGTAAGTGTAGTACGAGTTAATATTCCAACGCGTGGTGTCTGTCTGCGTCCATTTACTGATTCCGAGGGATGATATGTCAGTACTGGTACAGATATGTTTTATTGCTGTGTATCTTGTTTTTGACCGTTTAGTTGCGTCTTGACGATAGCCCCTTTAGTCGTTTCTTGTAGTATCTATCAATTTTGCTTCTCATAACTTTATGTTCAATTCTTGGCATGCTTGGTGAGAATCCTAATGATTGTAGTATCATGCGTTTCGTCCATTATTCCAATCGCCTATTTCCATCATCTAGCTGGAACTCTTCTGCTTGTGTAACCTTACCCTTTTCGTATGTAGCGTCCCTTACATTGCTACTCACAAACTCCATGAGATATCATTGACTAAATTCTAATGTTGTTATTAGAACTATCACTGTTTAGTTGAGCAAAATTTGATGCATACACTTTTAGGCATCCATGTAAATAGGTTGGGAAATTGTGTAGACATACCACATTATTGTCCTTAGTTTTTAAATCCGTATGTCCCGCTTCGGTTAAGCATATGTTGGACAGTGGGTTTAAGGACAGACAAAACCATAATGCCACTTAATTAGTGTCCCTTGGAATATGCCACGTTTAATTGTAATTTTGGAAATTGTAGTTATTGGGGCTGGTTTTTCGATAATGTAGGTTTAGTGTTGTTCTCCATGTCTCCTTACTGTCTTCAAAAAGTTTACAAATTACTCGGTGGTTGATTTTATAATAATTGTAAAATCGAATAAGGCCATGTGTGCGGTGTGTGAGTAAAAGTGCTTTCTTGGTAGTCATTAAGTTTACGTAATATTCCTAATATCTTATTGTGTTCTGATTTCGATTACAGTAGTACAGTCCAATAATATAGTTTGTTCTTTACATCCCTGTGAGTTCTTACAGCATCCTTTTTGTTCCTCTGTCCATGATATTGTGTTCTTCGCATGATTATACTACTTTCTTTGTTATGCATGAAGTCAATATTTTATTATAGTTGGTATACATGTAATTGGGCCGATATTTACTTGGGTTCTTCGTGTCATTGTCCTTTGGTTTGAGAAAGGTTACTCCTTCAGTAAACAATTCGGGTATTTCTTTAACTCCATGTTAGTAACTCTTGAGACATTTTCTAATTTGATTGTGAGTAGTATTGAATTTTCTTAACCAAAAATTTGTGATATTAATCATTACCTGGTCTTTCCAGTATGTGTAGCACTGATTGCCGACTTTAATTCATCAATAGTTTATACACCTTCGAATCTCATCTCATTATATCGCTCACCTGCTATTTCATCTTGAATCCTTGTGCAATCCTTGTTGTGTGCTACCCGGGTTAGCCCCATATTCTGTCCAAAACTCTTCTATCTCTGTCTTAGTTTGGTGTCATTTCCTATATTTTCTTCGGTACTGAGATATTTGTTTGGTAAAACTGTTTTTCCTTTTTTCTTCTTTAAACCTTCGTTTTTGTTTCTTTTCTATACTACATTTTTTATATCTTTTTAATCTCTTAGCTAGAGCACTTTACGTTTTTGTTTAAGTGGAATCCAAATTTCGTGAATGAATTCGTAATTGTTTCATGCTTTGCGTGACCTTGATCTTTCAAATATATTTTGGCAATTATCTTATCACACTTTTTAGATCGATTTACCCATTCGGTATGGTTTCCAGTCGACCGATATCTCCCTTAAGCTCAACGATTCTTCGCCAACTAGTCAGCTTTTTCCCATTTCGTACTTTTCTTTTCCTGTTTTTGATCTTTGAAGAGTTATTTGCAGATTTTACCTTTAAGCCCAATACTAACCACTGCTACAGCGGCCAATAAAATTGCCGCATGAACTTCTGCAAATTATAGTTCGTCCTTGTTGTGTTATCTGAATAAAATATGTGTTTTCATTATGTGGTACCGCTGATCCTTCATTTCTTTGAATGCTTGTTGTTTAGTGATGTATGGTCTTCTGTTTGGTTGTGATGTGCGCAACTCTGACATGGCTGTTGTAATGCTAAGCTAGGATGTTCTTTAAGATTTGATCATGTCAGGTGATAGTTTCATTGCGATTATGGCCATATCGACCTCTTGTGTTTGATAGTCTATTGTTCTGGGTTCGTGATCTTCTTGGTTGGTTTGGTATTTTCTAGTGGTTCTGGAACTTCTGGTAGGCCTGGTACGTTTCCTGGTACGTCTGGATGTTACTGGTAGGCCTGAGACGTTCTGGGAAATCTGAGATGTTCTGGGTTGGTCTGGACTTTCTGATAGGTCTGGCGTTCTGGTTGGTCTGAAGTTCTGGTGTGTCTGTAGATTTGAAAAGTTCTTGCAGTATGGCAAATACCGGTAATTTACTGGTAGTGCTAGTAGCTCTGGTATGAGGTGGTCTTCTTCTTCGCTTGTCCTCTGCTGATTTATTGCCGTTATCATCTTGATGTGCTTGTAGTTCGTTCTTCAACTTCGCGTTTTATTCTATTGTATATGTTTTACTGATAAACATTTTATTTTTTATACTAAATTCTTCTTTGGTCAGCGTTTGACTCTGTTCACTTACCGCCGTAAAAATGGATATTTCACGAACAAACTCCCTATGGAGCCTCTTGTCGATAACCTATTAAACGTCTCTAATAACGTTACCCTATAATACCTCTACGCCTACACACAAATGTTGCATCTCTTCTGTCCATTTGATGCGCTGTCCTCATTTTTCCAGCTTTGTGGTCATGTAATGATTTCATTCAGAAACATCCATCGTCTGTTATTCCCTATTTTCCTTGTTCTACGATAAATTTATTCGACTATCTGTCAAAGTCACCTATTAATTTGTTATTGTTTATAAGTCAATGCACTTAAAAGAATTAAAAACACTTTTCTCAATGAATTCATCAATTTCAGGGCGGTGATGAGGTCTTTCGCTTCTCAACCCTCCCTTGCCTTTTCGTTTGTTTGATAATCTTTTCTTATGTGACAATTTAGAAGACTTCACATCTTCCTCGATTCTGCAAAAATAATTAACGGTGCTTACGTAAAATGCTAAATATTATACTATTTTAGATAGTATTACCTGCTGAAGTTCCAAATAATGCCTCTAATGAATAATGGCCTACCACTACTGTCAAAAATTAACAAACTTCCACCTGTTTCCAAATGCAAATTTATAGCCTAGGTCTATTCAATCATATATAAACTACAAAATAATGGTATAAATAATAAAACACTAATACTTCCCTCAATGTCACTTGTAGAACGTCACTATAAGATCAAGATGCAGTCAAAATTTGAGATGGAATGCTTTTTTCAGCGGCAATAGAAAATTTAACCAGCAACTTATCTCGAGCGTGACTAGCTTGTAACCCCACAATGTTGGGGTATATTAATTAATTATTTATTATAATTAATGTATTATTATTATTATTATTATTATTATGATTATTTTGTATATTATTATTATTATTATTATTATTAATTATTATTATTATTATTATTTATTTTTTTTTTAAGGAAAACAATATGTTTTATAAACATCACAAATTCGGATCAGGATGAGGTGGTCTACCTCCATCTCAAATAGTCTCTCTGCTGACATCAGAAGAGCAAAAAATGTCTGAAGAGGATAAAGCCAAGCTTCTACAGAATCATTTCAACAAAATGAATGAAACCCTGAAGAAAACCATGAGGAAAACCTTTGATGATGACAGCAGCGATGCAGGGTCTGACTCTGGAGACGGAGAAGAAGGTGACGAACAATTCCTTAACAGTCTTGCCTCTCCTCATCAGGAAGCAGGACCATCAACTAACCCCCTCCTGTATCCAAAAAAATCCACATGTGGACATGCATTCGGATTCCATTCCCGATCGAGCTGACATTCTAGCAGACATAACAACAGACAATTCCAAGACAAACCTCACCAAATCCACGTACGCTCGCACAGGATGTTTTGTTTTCGAGTCTGATCAGTTGTTGAAAACACTTCCAAAACCAACGATGCATCAATTTCTGAATTGGACACTCTAAAAAGGATCAGATAACTTTTTGGACAAGGAGTAAGAAAGGAACTCTATCCCGCAACGTCCAAATGGCTTGCATTGACACCCTTATACTTTCCTCAGAAGACTCTCATCCGAACCTATATAGAACTCTTGATTGGATCCAACCCTGGAAAAGGCAGCAAGAGTGATTCATATTATGTGGGATATTTAACAGGTGTGGCTGAATCACATCAAAGGGCAACCCGGGAGATGTCCTATTATATTAACACACTTGATAACCATGATGATAAAGTTCAACTGTATCAGTCAATGCTAGCAACGAATGGTTTTATCAATGCTCACAAAAGCGACAAGGTAGGAGAGAAAGTACACACCGGCTTAGTAGTACAATGTTTTGATCATATTTACGTTCGAGTGCAATTGTACCTTACTCTCAAATCAGTTGTCCATATACAACGAAAGTCAGTGATCATTATGTATACCTATTTCAACCGGTGATTGAGATTAAACAAAACATATGACGAGTCCATAAAGTTTTTTCCCAAGAAATTCATCGACGAGAAAACATTCTCAGAATTTTGAGAGGTAATTAATGGGAAGATTGACTTGTATCTACATAACTTTTGCCAATTATATGATGCCATTTACATTAATTTTAAATCGGCTTATGATGGCTTCATACACTATTAGAGAATAACGGTAAACAAAGAGTAAGCAGAACGTGGGGGCAAAAGCAACTCCTCGAATTAAATGAAAAGACAAGAGACCATGGCGTTTCAAAATGAAAAAAGTGTCCACAGTTAAGTGTGTTTAAGAAATGTATTACAACAAGTTGAAGAAATACTGTTACAAACAAAATCTTGGAAAGAAAAGACAATATGTTTTAAATCATAATAAAAGAGATAGAAACAGTATGCGGGACACAGGGCAAACATCAATAGTCTTGTTGTAGCAAAAACACAATCAAGTAGAGGAAATTATAGATTAAAATACCATCGGGTAAACGCAGAAACAATACCCAACATAGTACGACGCCATTTCGCTAATACTTTTGTTGACATGAAATTGACATACGAATCCCCGGTGTGACATCCAATAGTGTTAATTACCTAGGATAGAAGAATGCCGTATGATAGACAGCTCCAATCAATGTACATTCACTCCGGTTATTGTAGCTAAGTTAAAGATATAATAAATAAGTATGAATATGATAACAGGCTTGGCATATTGATGAATTAGAACTAAGATTTGCGAATTATATGGCAGATCAAATAATTCCGGTAATATCGTGTTTTATAAACTTGTCTTAAAGAAGAATAATCCCAGCATACTGAAAATTTCAATTATAAGACCAATATATAAAAAAGGAGCGATCATTTCCGACTATAAAATTACAGGCCTATTGCAATACTGCCAAGCAATTGAAATTATTTTAGAAAATGATTGCGTAAGCTGCTGTTTAATAACTATATTTACAAATTTACTATAAATTACAAAAAACAATAATAGGATTTCAAAAGGAAAAAGCACAGAAGACCTGTAAGATCTTTCTCTGACATAATAAACTCCAAACATTGATAGTAATTTGTCATATCGTATTATGTTCATTAGATTTCCAAAAGCCTTTGACACTCTTGATCACACTATACTACTTAGTGCAGTACAAAAAAATAGGCGTACGAGGTACGATTTTTAACGTGGGTTATGAAAACGTATTTGTTGAATATGAGGCTAAAAGTAAAAGTAGGGGATGTGTATACGTGAACTAAAATCATGTCGCAGTGGCGTACCACAAGGGTCCATTTTGGGTCCTCAACTATTTAAGTATTGTCAACTTTATGGTCAGATTATTGTCACGTGTTTATCCATTTTTTTATGCGCGACGCTGTCTTATTAGCAATACATAAGAACGTCAAACTAGCGTAGCAATTATGTTAGCAGGCAGATTTTCTTAATCTCTTGAAATGGAACCATGACATTAGACTCATTATCAACGCGGAGAAAAAACTAGAATTGTGCATATCGGCCTACCGTTAAACGCCGATCGGAATGCAAGTAATAGAGGTAATTGCTCAGATTTAAATTGTTTGCACAGAAACGCTGGCAAAGATTTGTTTAATATGTTCATGCCAGACAAAAAATTAACTTCATGTTACGTCCATCTCCTATTTAGTTCTTGATAGTCTGACAGATATTGCTGTGATATTCAAATAGAAACTATGCAATAGCTAAGATCCTTGTGCTTTCAGCTTTACCCGTAAAAATTCTTATCAATTTTAAATACCGTCAAATGTATATATTCTCTAGCTGATCAGTTTTATGCGTACGGGGAGTATATTCGTCTTGGGGTAATGTCGTCTTACTCGCTAACTTAAAGAAAATATTTAGATATCATTACAAATAAAATTATAAAATGATGATAAGAGACATCGTTGATGGGAATGTGTGTCGGAGTTGTAATTTACTAGTTTGTCGTTTTGCCATTTGTGATTATGGAAATCTTTGATTTATACGCTGTTATTAAAGCATTACTTTGACAAAAATCTAAATCTTATTGACCACAGCCTTTCAACTCGGCCGAAATGTGCAGGAATTTAACCAGTTACCCCCTTTAAAAATAATATGGAAGAGATCGTTAAGGCACTCTCTGTGTACCTTTATATTTTAATAAGATTCCTTCCAGAAATTAAAGCGTCCATTAAGATTCATTTAGAGATATAAAAATTAATTAAAGTACATATTTGGCTTCAAAACATATTTAGTTGAGTGAGGAATGTGGTTATGTGATTTGTTATATTTTATGTTTTTCAGGTATTTTTTCAATTTTCTTCTATTCTGTTCATTCATAAATTTTGGTACTCCATCATGTCAACTTTATTATTTCTTACGATGTTGTAGGACTCACATGTCCGGAAATTTCAATAAATCAAATTTCAGTTTAGTGATAGTTAAGTGTTCAGAAGTGAATAAATCCTTATCTTTAATAAACATAGTTCCACAGATAAGCTGCATGCGCAGTTTGTGAAAGGTCGAATGTAACAGATATGTATATGTATGTGTATTATTATTATTATTTGTTCAGCAACACATTCATTAAATAAATGTGTCACTTAGTCCGAAAGTTTTCGTAAACATAATTTTTCCTGGAATACGGACATCATTAATTAATTTCACATCCATGCCCATATCACGTTTTTTGTATTGAGCACTGCCATAACTCCGTTTTAATAATAATTTGTAAATATATTAATAACAAATTTAGTAAACTTTTATTTTTTCCACAAATTTTTATACTTGTATAGGCTAACTCACCTTCAGTAGGAACCCTCACCAATCTCCAACTGCGATACATGATCGGGGTGCCTGGTATCGGCGCACCCTGCTGTTCCATGCCGCCGTTGACGTAGAAGTCCACGTGGGCAATAGGTTCATGTAGCCAATGTCCGAGGAAGGGGAGGAAGGGAGCGCCCCATTGGTGTGGATCGCCTGCCAGGAAGACGGCGTACGGTCCTTTTCCAGACGGACGTCTAGGGTGAAGAGGGGAAACTCTCGAAGGACCAGGCTTCGCCGCGTCCAGGTCTGTGAGGATGGCATCCACTTTATGTAGGCGTTAGTATTCTCATAAATAACGCACATCATATCTTATTATTATAATTTTGTGGACAAAGTAGTCGTCCTTCAGTTTGTTCTTCATAACATATTTAGAAGAAAAACCCCCCCCACAAAATTAGTACTTCACATTTCATAACGTCAAAGACAAATTACAGTATAAAATCGTTAAACAGAAGAGAGGGACAAAAATCGAGCCTTTGAGTCACTCCTAATACAATTCTTCTTGGGTATTATGCGACATACTTGTTGAATTAAGACCAATATTACTGGTATTAAAGTGATGTTATAACAATTCGGCCAGTGTTAATTACATAAGTTTTGTACCCACTAATGATGTTTGTTCTTATGCTAAAAAACAGATAATGTAGATTCCTTTATTAGATTTAATAGTTAAATGTGTTCTGATTAATAGAACAACGAAATCTTATTTTATGTAGCACAAAGTAGCCTCATCCGCCCTTAGCTAGAATTTGTTTATATTTTTTTGCTTGTTTTTCTTTAACTTTTTGTAATATATCATTGCATTTAGCTACTTCCCAGCTATTGTTGATGCACAAAACATAGCTCACAGAATAGAAAGGGTTCTTATTGTCAAACGAGTCGAGTCAGAAGATTCAATGCTGTACAGGAAAGTTCATCTAGGGCCTATCTTTAATTTTCAACTACATTTGAATCTGTTTTCATACGGAATTTTGTAAAATTAAAATTTTTACCATAAATTATACACACTTCATGATAAATGTTTTTTAACAATAATTTTAATGGCATGCAAGCAACACTCGAGTGTAGTGAACATGTGGTATCATACAAGTATGCGAATACTTGCCTTCAACTTGGTCACAGCCATACATTTTATTTAGAAATTTCAGAAAGACATATAAAAAATCAAATCTGAAAGATAAGGACATAAATCTCTGGGTCAACTGGTATCAAAAAGTGATTGGCTCAAGAGCATTTTAAATAAAGATTCAAAAACAGATTTATTTATCTCAGTTGATGACCTCAAAACTGTAATCAATAAAAGGCCATCAAAGATTCTGTACATAGTTTCCTACAATAATTCGATGTTTCTTACAATACCTTCATGATTGTTCTGGGATTTTTTGCAATGAGTAACATTTAATTATGACATTTATAAAATGCTTTTTGCAAGAAAACAAATCAATACTAAATGTAATTGTATAAATGAATATGTATCACAGAATTTGAATGATTACCGTGTATCATGATTGTTTACTCGGATTTTGTGGTAGGATTAAAATAATTGATTATTTTCATTATATAAAAATTCTTTGAGGCAGGAAAAACAAATCATAATAATGTACCGTATAAATGTATTATATAGTCACAGACTTTTAAAATATTTCGGGTATATCATGATTTTTACTGGGGTTTCTGATTGTTCTTGTATTAATTTCAATGATATAGATGTGAAATGCACCTATTAACATAAATTGCAACTACCAGTAATTCTAGCTAGTCCGCGCAATTCTTTTACCCACATAAGCCAGCAACATGGTGCCCACGACTGGTGGCCATTAATGCATCCCTTGCCACAGCCTGCTCCTTTAGCAGATCACCAAATATACAGGACCTTGTAAAACAAATAAAAAACCTACTTTATGCATTCCATGAATCGTCGATGAATTCATGCTCTGAACTCCATAACAGTAGACAGGATCTTTCCCATCATATTGAACCTCCGACAATATTTCCAAAGGCTTTTTTTGGACTGGATAAAGAACTTCAACCCGGAGAAGACTTAATATTTTTTCTAATTGTTTTCGATTTAGTTAAAATGGGTGCTCTGCGGCAGGTGATTGCATGATGTGTTTACATAATTTGCAGTCACTGGTCTAGCATGGTTTTTAAAATACTATATCTACTTAATAAACTGGACACAAGGAATTTGGCATCGTTTCCGCAAAAGTGTAAAGACTTTCCTATTAAAAGATAGGTTCGGTTAAAGGAATGTGTTTTTCTCCCCTGTTGTCAGTGCTTGGTAAAAGTATTACTGATAATTGGTCCGTCCTTTGTAATTGTTTGAATATTAGGGAAGGCTGTTTGAATACTATAAAGTCTAATCTGAGACAATTTCAAGAATAATAAAAATTGTTTATTAGAAGTGTAACCGTCTATTTAAAAACGGTACTAGTGCCGATTTTCAAGTTTTATAATGAATTAGTTATATTAAGAAAATAATACACTATCCTGTAGACCAGCTTATGTAACATTTAAAAAAAAACATACAGACCATTTACAAACTTAATAATGACTGGATAATGAGTTATTTTGCAAAGAGTACAAAAAGATTATGCTCTAATTGTTGGTTAATTGATTAATTGCTACATATTATGTAATACCTCTTCAGTTCAGCATCTAAGCGAATGCGGTATTCGATTACAGCCTGGAGTAGTTGAATAGTTTGCACCCGTATGCTCCAAGTCGACAATACTCACCTTTCATCAAACTGCCAATACACAAAATTACAACACAAACACATACAACATAAATCAATACAACGACAAAACATCTTTTTATCAAAATATAACTATACCAATAACTTCAACCAGTCACCGTCGCAAAAAGCTGTAGAAATTTATAATTTATCACACATTCATTACCTACTCTTTTTTTTGGAAGACTGCCTTGGTGTTGTTAATTTATTTCATTTTTTTTCACCAGGGTTTTATTGCGTTAAGAAGCGGGCCCAAGGGGAACCCGGAAAATTTTTCCCGAAAGGGGGTTTTTAAAAAGGGGACCCGGGTATTAGGGGGTGGGGTTTTTTTATACTCACGAAGTAGGGGCTACCCCTGTTCTCCTAAGGGGGGCCCGACCCCAGGTTTTTATTGATGGACCCAAAGGGCAGCACGGGTAATAGGTTATACTCACTGAAGTAGGGGCACCCTGCCCGCCTACCGGGAAAGGGAAAGCCCGGGGGGGGGGGGGGGGGGAACCCGGTGGGGTTTTTCCCCCTGGTCCAAGGGGCCCCCAGGGGGGGGGAGGGGGGGGGTAACTTTTATACTCACTGAAGTAGGGGTACCCCCTGTCGCCCCTCACTGGGAAACCCGAGCCAGGGTAGTTGATTGCTGGGCCCAAAGGGCAGCAGGGGAAAACGGTTATACTCCTAAAGTAGGGGCTACTCCCCGTCGTCCCCCTAGGAAGACGGGGGGGGCCCGGGTATTTTTGATTGTCGGTCCAAGGGCAGCACGGTATATTGGTTATACTCACTGAAGGGGGGGCTACCCCGTCGCCCTCCTGGGAAAAGACCCCACCCCAGGGTATTGTTGTCTGGAGTCCGGGGGCGGCACGGTAAATGTGAAACTCGCTGAAGTAGGGGCACTCCCTTTCTCTTCACTGGGAAAAGACCCCGACCCGGGGTATTTGTTTGTCGGAGTCCAAGGGGCGAGCACGGGTAATATGTGTTATACTCACTGAAGTAGGGGCTACTCCCTGTCGTCCTCACTAGGAAGACGCCGAGCCCAGGGTAGTTGATTGTCTGGAGTCCAAGGGGCGAGCACGTGTCCTTGGTGCACGTAGGGATGGGGTACCTTGAATAGAGAATTTATTGGATAGTATTGTAGAGTAGGTATAAAGTATAAAATTTGATAATAGTGTTGAAAAAGTATGTGATTGAAAACATGTTTCTAGAAGGTCGTAATTTTGAATTTCAATGTAAAACACAATTTGTCAGTTGTATGTTTTTACAACTTTGATCTACGCGTGTTCTTTAACGCAAGCGTTAATCGCGCTTTATTTTGAATATTATTCACTTAGCAGTTTTTACAAGAGAAAATATACACATAAACGATAAAAATATATAACTTGTTATCGTTGTCGAAATCGAGTAAACTTTATATCAAATTAATATTTACACACAGTTTGAAATAATATAAATTTTAAAATTTCGTAATAAGTATACAATTATCAATGATTCATAATCATCTAATTTATAACAATCTATAATCTCAAATTTTATAAATTTAGTTTTTAGCTAAATCTAATGTTTGGTAACTATAGCAGACAATGACCGTTAACTGTGATTTTTGGGGCGTATGTGCTCTGTGAGATAACACATTTCTAAATGTGACATTGCAGCACTCAAGTCAAGATAATAATTGATTTGTTGAATTATTATGACTATATAATTTTAAAAGTGGTTTATTAGTGATAGGTTTGTTGTTTATTATTGGTTTACTTCATCATGGTTGATGGTAGCATCGTGGCCTTGTGTCCCCACATGGTGTTGTTCTTATTGGCGACGGAGGCAACGAATAGTTCGTAAGCACGGCTGTGCGGGCACACGGACGTCCTCAGAAAAACTAGAAGAAACAATCAAACATTACAACAAATAGTTGAATCATTTTAGATCAGAATACCATTGTTAAAAACTTGAGGTGCTTTGGAGTTTAACTTAGGCTATAGACTAGAGACAATAGCAGTCTCTTAGCTACCAACATCGAGGTTGATAAGGCAGACTCTGGAAAAGTATTTATTTGGGACTTACACCTACAAATTTCACTGACCGTTTCTATAGTAATCAAATTTTTATTATTGTTATTTGTTCCGCAACACAGTCATTAAAATAAATGTGTCACTTGGACCGAAAGTTTACTTAAAAATAAGTTGTTGTAGAAAACGGACATCAAAAAGTACACATCCAGGCCTTTGTCACGTTTTTCTCATTGAGCACTGCCGAAGTTATTTGTAAATATATCAATATAAAAACAAATTCAGTCAACTTTTATTTTTGCCACAAATTATTATACAAAAACGAAACATTGTTTAACTCACCTTCAGTAGGAACCCTCACCAAATCCGCCAAACTGAGAACAATGATCGGGGTGCCTGGAGCGGCGCACCCGGGCTGTTCCATGCCGCCGTTGACGTAGAAGTCCACGTGGCCAATAGGATTCATGTAGCCAAGGCCGAGGGAGGGGAGGAAGGGACGCCCATTGGTGTGGATCGCCTCCAGGAAGACGGCGTCGGTCTTGTCCAGACGGACAGTCGAGGGGAAAGAGGGGAAACTCTCGAAGGCAGGCTGCGCCGCGTCCAGGGCTGTGAGAGGATGGCATCCACTTTAGTAGGCGTTAGTATTCTCATAAATAAAGTAAGCCATATTATTATTATAATTTTGATGAAAAGTATTCGTCTTCAGTTGTTCTTCAGAACATAATAGACACAAAATTAATACATTCACATTTCAGAATCGTCAAAGACAAATTACAGAAAAATCGTTAAACAAGAGAGGGACAAAAATCGAGCCTTGAGTCACTCCTAATACAATTCTCCTTGGGTATATGAGATATACTTGTTGAATTTAAGACCAATATTACTGGTAGTTACAGTGATGTAATAACAAATCGACCAGATGGATTAATTACATAAGTTTTGTACCCACCAATGATGTTGTGTTCTTATTCTAAAAAAAAGATAATGTATGATTCCCTTTATTAGATTAATTTTTAAATGTGTTCTGATTAATAATACAAAACGAAAAAATTAATTATTTTATGTGGCAAAAAGTAACCATCGCCCTTAGCTAGATTGGTATTTATGTTTTGATTGTTTTCTTTAACTTTTTTTTAATATATCATTGCATTTAGCTACTTCCCGGCTATTGTTGAGCACAAAACATAGCTCACAGAAATAGAAAGGTCTTATTGTCAAACGAGTCGAGTCAGAAGATTCAAATCTGTAAAGGAAAGTTACATCTAGGGCCTATATTTAATTTTCACTACCTTTGAATCTGTTTTCATACGGAATTTTGTAAAATTAAAATTTTTACCATAATTTACACAATTCAGTGTATGTTTTTTAACAATAATTTTAATGGCATGCAAGCACATATAATCTTAATAAAGGACCTCGAGTATAGTAAAGTGTGGTATCTAAAGTATGCGGAATACTTGCCTTCAACTTGGTCGACAAGCCATAATTTTATTTAAAATTTCAGAAAGAAATATAAAAAATCATGAAAAGATAAGGACATAAATATCTGGGGCATGGTATCAGAAAAAGTGATTGGCTCAAGAGCATTTTAAATAAAGATTCAAAACAAGTTATTTATCTCAGTGATGAATGCAAAAATGTAATCAAATAAAGGCCTCAAAGATCGTTACATAGTTCCTACAAGAATTCGATTTTTCTTACAAATACCTTCATGATTGTTACTGGGATTTTTTGGTATGAGTAACATTTAATTATGACATTATATAAAATGCTTTTGAGCAAGAAAAACAAATCAATACTAAATGTATTGTATAAATGAATATGTATCACAGAATTTGAATGATTTACCGTTATCATGATTGTTACTGGGATTTTGTGGTAGGAGTAAAATGTAATTTTATGTCATTATATAAAATTCCTTTGAGCAGGAAAAACAAATCAATAATAAATGTACTGTATAAATGTATATATATCACAGACTTTAAAATATTTCGGGTATATCATGATTTTTACGGGGATTTCTGATTGTTCTTGTATTAATTTCAATGACATAGATGGAAATGCACCTAATTAACATAAATTGCAACTCACCAGTAATTCTAGCTATTCCGCGCAATTCTTTACCCACATAGCCAGCAACATGTGCGCCCAGACTGTGGCCAATTAAGTGCATCCTTGCCACAGCTGCTCCTTTAGCAGACACCAAATAGACGAGGACTCTGTAAAACAAACATACTTTATGCATTCATGAATTCGTCGATGAATTCATCTCTGAACTCCATAAAAGTAGACAGGATCTTTCCCATCATATTGAACCTGCCGACAAATATTTCCAAAGGCTTTTTTTGACGGATAAAGAACTTCAACCCGTAGAAGACAAAAATATTTGTTCTATTGTTGTCAGTTAATAAAATGGGTGCTCTGCGCAAGGTGATTGCATGATGTGTTACAAATTTGAAGTCACTGTCTAAGCATGGTTTAAAATATTATATCTACTTAATAAACTGACACATATTTCCGCAGAAGTGTAAGACTTTCCTTGGTTAAAGGAATGTGTTTTGTCCCTGTTGTCAGTGCTTGGTAAAGTAACTGATGATTGTCGTCCTTTGTAATTGTTTGAATATTATGAAGGCCTGTTTGAATACTATGAAGGTCTAACTGAAGACAATTTCAAGGAATAATAAAATTGTTTATTAAAAGTGTACCGTCTATTTAAAAACGGTACTAGTGCCGATTTTCAACGTTTTATAATGGAATTAGTTATAATTAAGAAAATAATTATCAATATAATAATAGAAACACTTAGTAGATTTAAAAAAAAAATTACAGACATTTACAAACTTCATAATGGCTGGATAATGCATTAATTTTGCGAAAGTGAACAAGAAGATTATGCTCTAAATGTTGTTAATTGATTAATTGCTATATATTTATGGTATACCTCCTCAGTTCAGCAGCAGCAATGCGGGTATTCGACACAGCCTGGAGGTAGTTGACATAGTTTGCACCCTTGCTCCAGTCGACAATAATCACGTTTCCATCAAACTGCACAAACAAAAATTTAAAAAATCTTAAATCAATACAACGACAAAACAATCTTTTTATCAAAATGTAACATAACAACTTAACTTCAACCAAATACACCGTCGGGAAAAAGCTTAGAAAATTTATAATTTATCACAATTCATTACCTATATTTTTTGGAAGACTGCCTTGTTGTTAATTTATTTCATTTTTTTCAGCAGGGTTTTGAGTATTTTCTCAACCTTTGTCAACGTTTATTCTAGAAATAATATCAAATTCAAAACACATTTCATAAGAGTATGAGAGCATAAACCAAAAAAATAAAATAAACACCAGTATCAGCAGAAGCACTGCCAAAGAACTTGTCAACGGGTATATTTCAACAGGTACACTTTTCCTTATTTCTACTAGCTTCGAGAATTGACCCGTGACACGTGATAGCTAGTAAGAACATCTCAGGCAGTGAGATCTGCGAGCAAAGAAATTAAAACCCCGCGCGCGTAGTGTGTGTCATCGACCTGAATTGCTTGGTATTCATTCCTGCGTGATGTTCAAATATGCACCATTGTTACTATTTCCAAAAATTATTATAACTCTTACTCAGTTGAACGATGATCTTGTGTTTTTGGGTTAAATTTACAACGATTTTACTCCCTCAACGTTTCTCTTCTATCTTCCAAGGCATAACAGGCTTCGCCCCCCAAATTAGAGAACCTTTTAATATATAACTGACAGTGTTGGCTCGAGCGTTAGGCGCGCAACTCTGATTCGGGAGGTCCCGAGTCCAAATCCCGTCGAGACCGGAAATCCTGACTGAGGTTTTTCGGTGGTTTTCCTCAGTCGTTAATGCGAATGCAAGGGATTGAGTCCTCCTAAACACCCCTCGGACTTCCCTTTAGAATTGTCCTATCCGCAATTCATACCTAGTTAGACACCTGAAAAGGGGCATGCATTGCACCCTGGGCAGGCTTCCCACAAAAATTATAATGCTTTAGGTAATAAAACTATCCCTTGTTCCAGTCTGGTCCAGCCAGTTAGTCCAATACAGTCTTGTCTAGTCCAGCAACGCGTGAAAACTATTTGAGCAAGCTCAGCACATCAGACTATGACGAATGTATCTACCATTTTTGCTCTGGAAATTTCCTTGTTTTTATCCCGAAATTTCATAACATCTTTATAAAATTTCCAGGTTTTAGTCATTCCGTGTTACAAAAGTCAACATTATGACACATATTTTTGCAACACTTACCAAATACCCTCATTTGGCATAGTTTCTACAAAAATTAATGTAGCCTACGCATGAGGTAGTAATAATTTGTGTAACACAAGTTCGAACTTGTATTAAAACATTCTTATGTGTAAGAACACAAACAAAGTTAATAATAAGATTATTATCATTATTACCTCAGCCAAAAGTGCGTCCTTAAGAACAAGCACCCACGTCTGTGTGGAGTTAGCCTTGAAGCCCTGTATTATGACAAACGTCGGTTTGGTGCCATTGAAAGTGGACCCATCAACGGAGACATTGGGCAACTTAGTGATATTGAAGGCGGCTGTCTGTGCTCGGGTATAGAGGTAGAACTTTGTGTCGATTACTTCCGGAGACTGGGGAGGTGGAACAGGCCGGACGAGGCTATTCCACGGAATGCCCGTTGGAAAACATCCCAGATAAGTGTAGCACACTTGACCGGGAAGTCCTGGAACTGTCACATGTAAACATGAAAGAGGTGTCATCAACCTAAATCCTAGTTCGAAGCCTAAATTATGTCTAAAAACCCGGTTTCCCTTAGTCCTTAATTAGGGTGGTGGCAGCGTCGAGAAGCCCCATTGTAGCCCTATCAGTTTCTGCCCGATGACAGACGGACCATACCATTGTGCTGCATATCCGCGATGCAAAGAGCGCTTCTTGCGTGTTTTAAGTTGCCGATCGATTCGCAAGCAGCACTGTAGATATTCATAGCCACAAAGATCGTAAAGGCAAGCAACATCATTCAGTAGGCCTTGTATAATATATCCACATGGTTTGATGTGCAAACCATAGGCTGGGCTCTAAACTGCTTGGATTTGGAGAAAGGACTTTATTTGATATATGTTTTTGTTTTCTTTCAGTTATTAAGTTCAACATTCTACACAAATTATTGTTATTTGTCAAAACACAAGAATCAACAATCCAGTAATTATTGTCACTGTCACCACCACTACACATGTACATCGCCAACTATATGTTGTGTTAAAAAAGAAGTCGGTAATGTTATAGTCTAGATCGTACTCAGTATAGGCTACAATCTCTTTAAATACACACAGTGTGGATCCTATTAGCAGCGACCCCACGATAGCGACCAGAGAGTTGGTCAGAAGAGATAGGTGACCTTTCACCAAGCCTATACTACTATCAAGCTTTTAGGTCTCCTAGTCAACTCTTATGGAGCTACGTCACAAATAGGGATGTTCCGGCTATGGATGTTCCCATAGCTAATTGATATATAAACTGGCCAGAAAGCCATACAAAATGACTTCGCCTAGGCACGCTACTCGTGCTGGTCAACTCATCTAAGTACGCTGCTCGTACTGACACCTCCCTCTTACGCATGCCGCTCATGCGAATCAGCTACATCTCTTGTTCTATCCGTTTAGTAAGCTGCTCTTGCTATTCGACTGGTAAAAACTCTTGTAAGATCCTATGGATAAGTAAGCGTATCTTGCTATTCATAAATGTTACAGAGCCTCTTCCTTGTCCTAATCAATTAGCAAGCCAATCTCGCTAATTGATTGGCAAAATATATTCAAATTCCATGAATAAGCAGGCAGCTCTTGTTATTCATAGATTTGGGCATCTCTCAGACCTTATCACCCGTTCTTCCTAAATATGTGTCAATAGCTCAGTGTGGACTTGAATTCAGTTATTTATGTGTTAATCATCGGGTTACTCTATGCAAAAAGGGTGAGTCACATAATGTTACATTACATCAATAAGGTAGGAGATATTGTGATCTCCATTATGTTGGCAATTACATGTTTTAATTCCAATAAACTAACATTATAAAGGTTTTAGATCATGATGTTTTTTGGACTATACACTACTCAAAATAAAACAAAGATTTATTTATTTTTTTATTGTATCTTGCATATTATTTACCGAACCACCCCGTGGTCCAAGATCCTACGTCCTCCTAACTCTCTCCTTACTCTATACAAATGTCAAGTGCTATTCATATCTCCAAGTTTGTCTGGTTGCACACTCTAAAGAAATCACCCTGTGGTGGCAGCTTCCTTTCTCTTGGTTAAGTGGGACAAACCACCCACAACAGTTATCTAGAAGACCACTGTCAGGTCTAGCTACAGTGCTGCTTGCGAACCGAACGGCAACTAAAGTAGACGCTGCCCTCTTTATCCGCTAGATCGCATTGATGTTCCTTTGCGTCGCGGATTATCTTTAGTTGATTTCATGGGCGTGACTTTTGTGGTCGCATAATGCACGCAGTTCAGAAGACCCGACTGAACGCGCCAGGTGTTAGGCTCTAAAGTGGACTTCACGGGAAGATTGGTCCGCAGGTACCAGGAATTTCCTCCCCTCTTTACCACTACCACCTTCCTCGGACGGGCAAAGTGCACAAGATTTAGATCTTACCTATCCTCGACCCTTCTATTGATGGTCTCTAAACCTTGAATAGAGATAAATTATTTTCTTTTCATTACATAAACTGTTGTAATTTACCTTTTAAATGTTTTTAATGTTAATAATTTTAACTTTAATGTTTCCCTGAAATAAAATCAACACGAAAATGTTTTTAAACGCAAAAATATGATTGAGAACTAACAATGTTCACAAAATATTCTAAGCACTTCTGATGAAGAAGTGTGTTGTATATTATACTGTTTAAGTTCTTAGTTTTCAATCAATTTTTAGCATTCAAAAACATTTTCGTGTTGATTTTACTTCAGTGAAACATTTAAATTAAAATCATTAACATTGAAGGGCATTTAAAAGGTAAATAACAACAGTTTTCGTCATGAAGAAGGAAGGATTTAACTCTATTCAAGCAAAAATAATTTAATTGGATGAGTTTCGAGACCATCAATACGCGGGACGAGCGACTATTACAATTACAATCTACTCTTGTCCACTCTGTCGGCAGGAAGGTGTGGTGGTAAGAGGGAGGAAATTCCTTGGTACTTGCGGACCATCTTCTCGTGCAGTCCACTTAGGTATGCTGATGTCTTGGCTGATTATGACCTCTGATTGGCTATAGTTCTCCAGCTGACAGTAATGCTCCGCAGTAATGCTCTACGGTATTACTCCACAGTCTACAAAGCTATGATTGTTTGTATAAGAGCCGCCGTTTGTATCAAAAGATTACCCAAACACCCCAGATATAAACCTATTTTTCTAAGGTCTTTGGGCCACTAACCAGTGGCTCATTCACTTGGCGTATGTATGTCTGAACCGAGTACATTAAGCGACCATAAATATAGCATTGCGACATGCACGCGAGACATCACCTAAATAGATGTAGCACCGTGGACCATTCGTTTTTAATTTATTGACTTTCGTTTGCTTTCTTTGTATTGCTGACTAGTAGGTGTTGAAAGCCCGACCCAGAAAGAAGTACATCGCAAGGCTTCCGAGTCAAACACAGGATGTGCTTTAGCCCAAAAGGGATCTGATCCATAGAGAGCGTCAATCCTCAGGTTTCAGTCAGTACACGGTGAGATGACATCTAGCTTGAACGAACTTTAATTTTTAACGTCTATTCAATTCAGTTTTAGTACATTAGTAAAATACATTTGTTTTAACATAATTTATTTCAGCTTGAGCACATAATATAGAGGTAGATCAAGAGTTCCAGTTATACAGAGAAGAACATTTGAAGTTAATTTATTTCCAATCCAATAAAGTTATGTAATGTTTAAATGTTTTGTACTAAGGCCATCTTTAGAGCACAGCATCATTATGACTAAAAATATACGTCTAGAACAACATTTACTTACAAAGAGCGGATTGTACACCCATCACTGTCACCAGCAGTAGATAGGTTCTCATCAAGTTCTCCATGGTATTCACTAGATACACTTCTTTGAAATTATAATTGAATGATACACTTTACAAAATCCCCACGTTTTATACAGTTTTCCGAAGGTTACATTTGTCGGGATGTCTGCTAGTTGCATAATCGGAAGGATGTAGGCAAAACACGCTTTCACCTCACGTTGAACTCCGAATAGGCAATATTTATTTCAATAACTCAAAAAAAGACATAAACAAGTTTTGGCGGTGAACTGAATGCATTGTGTCTTCGTTATATCCGGCACGAAATGTGCATACGCTGCATTAAAATAAAACTTTTCTGTTGCATATCTGGAGGAAATGAATAGATAAATTACATCCGTTTACAGATTTAATGTCATGATTTAATATTATGAGCCGCATTGTTCGGCAGATCATCAATGAGATTGTAGGGGAAATGTAAAGGAAAGTTTTCCTCGTCCCTTTGAAATTAATAATTTTTGAAGCGAGACTTTTAATCAAGGGCAACACGTAAACATGATACAGTGACATTTAAAAAAAAAACAATCATTAATATAGAGTACTAATTTATTGAAAGTTTTAGAGCAGGTGATGTATAAATGTAATTAACACTACACTTTAACGCATGAATAACATGATTTAAACAACATTCAGAGTAAATTGTGTACCCTTGCGTCAGAAGTAAATGCGTTAAAAAAATGAATGAAATAAAGACAATGCGTTTGTCTTTTTTTCCAATCTGTCAAGCTTAGAAAATCTCCTGATAAATTTCTATCTTTACACGGAAATACAAGAAACCCATATCAAATTTTGATTGCATCTTGATCTTCTAGAATTATACTACGAGTGACATCGAAGGGAAGTTTAAGTTTTCATTATTTACAGCATAATTAGTTGTTTTACTCAATTGTGTGGGTAAAGCTGAAAAATAACATAAACAATTGAAGTTTTATTTGATTCTGACAGAAGTAAATAGTTCATATTAGATTTAAAATCATTTTTAAACCTTTCTTACCTAAGACAAGGTATTATATCTATTATAGTATAATATTTAGTAGTTGACGTAAACTCCGTTCATTATTTTACAGATTTGTGGGGATTTAAAGTCTTTAAATTTACTGCAGGGACCTCATAAGCTACTTTAAAAGTTTGTTATTTTGTTTTATAGCCAAGGTGTCAATATTATTTGTTTACACTTCCTTGACAGCAAAAAAAGGTTAATTGAATTGAAATGAATTAAGACCTTTTCGATTTTAAATAGTAATTAATTTTATTCAGAATGGTTAAGTATTGTACCGTGTGTAAGTTGCAGAAGAAATATAAAAATAAAAGCCTAGAGTGCTACGTATGTAAAGCTTTTTTTTCATCGAATGTGTATAAATATGAGCCATGAGACATACGATTCATTGCTTGGACGATGGGAATGCAATAAGTGTATAGACAATTGGAATACCAGCAAGTGCCTTCAATGTGGTGTTCAAGATGTCTATGAACTGAATAATAGAAGAAGAAGAGTTTCGCCGAGATGGTACTGTATGAATTGTTTATTTCCCCCTCTAAGTGTACACGATCTTTTTAATCATGATGTCGACGAAGAGTCAAAGTAATGATGATGTTGCTAAAGGTTTACCAGTATTGCAAAAAGGAATGAAGCTTGGACATCTCAATATACGTAAGTTGGAAAAGGATAATTTCTAATATTTTTAAAATAGAAGAAAATTGAAAATTTGAAGAATTCGAGCTATTACATTCGGGAAGAGGCCAATTTAAAATTTTCAAAAATTATCTTATAAATGTGAATTTACCAAATTCTTGGAAAAGTTTAGAGCACATGTGCGACCGTAAGATATAAACTAACATAAAAAAAGGAAATAATGAGCTATAATTTAGCTAAAAGAGAACACAATTACAACTTCTTGATTTGGCAGGTGGTAAACAGGTAAAACAGTCAGACTTGTTTAATTAAGAAGAAATTTGAAGAAATTCACACACGGTATAAAACTTAAGATGATAAGAGGGGCAATCAACTATGCAAATCGTAATGGAATAGTTGCAGAGTTTAATACACCAAAGTGTTCGTTTAAAGTAAAAATATATCTTAAACATCTTCAAAATTTAATAAAATATATGTACATTTTTAAATATGTATTTAAAAAGAAAAATGAAAAACATGATACCGACAGTGTGTCAAATCCCATTGAGATCGGTAATGTAAAATAAAGCAACATTACCAACATTTGGTTTTGATACATTGTTGAAGATTAAATTGTTAACTGAAAAACGCTGAAAGTGACTTTGATAAGATCGCTGACAACCTAAAGATAGTACGATGAAATTTAAGACTATAAGAATCCAACCATCGGGAAGAAAACCTTTTTAAATCTTTTTCGTGACTTTTCTTATAGGAGGGATTGTACCGAATATGGTTACGTAGGTTCTGCTGGTCAGGTTGCTGCTGACTGTGAAAATGTCATAGAAGATCTTGCTAAAATTAAAAGCAATAGTCAAATAACCAATAGATTTTACAAGATCACCACATGGAGTAAATTCAAGGAAGTGATAAATATAGTTAGCAGTAAGAAAAGCACGCTACGAAGATCTATCAAAACTAAAAAACAATTAAAACTTTCGAAACTAGATTCAAAGAACCAAACACAATTTATCATGCTGTGATATTGAAAATGAAAGAGTTCACTCAAAGTAGTAAACATAATTTTGAAGTTTATGAAGACACCAGGGAAATAAATCATTTGAACTGTTGTTATGTAGAAAAAACTGATAAAATTTTAAATTGCAAACAGTAATTTATCAATAATGGTAAGAAAACGTTCTCAGGTAGGAGGTATGAGATAAATTGGAATAAAAGGAAAAAAATGCAATAAAATTGCAGGAGTTGTGTGTGCACCTGAACATACAAGGTCTTGGTAGTTATCATCAGTATCCAGATCTATTCCTGGACAATACATTGCCATTCTTGGATGTCGGAAGTGAAATTGAAATACACATAAGTGCTAAAAAAAGTTAAAGGCACTAAGTGTACTAGAAAAATTCTGTCTTATCACTGCAGTGTGGGGAGAAGTCCCATCATTCATTTACGAAGGTAATTTGATAAGTGGGACTCCGATATTCCAGAATGGTAAGCTAGTTTCATGCGTAGCGACATCAAGGAATGGCAAGATATATGCTGTGAGCGGACCAAGCAGGTCATCAGGACAGTTTCAAGATATTTATAGCTTCTGTCAATACTACAAAAGTTGAACCAGACTTAGCGATGTATGGAAAGGTAGCAGCAAACTATCAAGTAACAAATGCTTTAGCAATGGAAACGAGACATGTCCGAACAATTGACAAAGAGTTAAATGTCTGAGACTCGATCAGCATCATCATTGACCATAACAGAGGGATCATATAAAGTTTATAAATTAGGTTGTCAACAAAAAATGTAATCAATATACATCATCACTTAAAAGACAAACAAAACTATAAGAGAGAAGAGAGTTTACAGAAAATTTTTGTCGGAACATAGCGTGATCATAGACCGTCAAACCAAAATGATGACATACTTGCGTCCGCATTCCTCTGAGACTGGTCATGCAGAGCTGGGCAGATTGGGTGATATACAACTCCTCTCATCTAACAAGACTGATTTGTTTTTTGACTGAAATGGAATAACCTGTTCAATGGACTGGGGTGTGACTCAAGGTCGATGCGTTCACAAAGACTCATATCTGCCTACTGGAATGGGAGATTGTATACCTTAAAACAAACCAATTAGATTCAGAGGCCACATAAGATTTGAAATTTTTTAAACTGATTATAGAAACTAATGAAAAAAACAGAGTGGACATAGTTTGTCCCTCTGACTTCAAGACTAGATTCACTCCTGGCAATTGCACTGGATCCAGAGTAACTTTATTAGGTACTATATGTTACGCCAGCAGGCATAACAGTATTGGCAAGATCAGATGCTCTTCATTCTTCACTTTGTAAATGTGAGCTCTTCATTCTTCACTTTGTAAATGTGACTTAAGAATGTCTCATCAACGATTATTACACAATCACATGTGTTTAGGAAACAAAAAATGGAAAGTCAATTCTGCTTTTCGTGAATATACCATGCATTTTGCATATAGAACATAACCCTGGATTTTAAGCTTAGTGGAAGAAAATGAATGCTTTAAAGAAGCATGAAGACAGCATTGTGAGATATGGACTGCCGTGGGAAGAATTTAGTACCTAGAAATTGATTGCATTAAAAGAAATTTTGTTGTACAGTTCTGGCACCTTGTTCATTTAGTGGTTGGGGATTTGTATTTCATGGCAGAACCATCAATTATAATAGAATCAAGGCCTTCTCCGAATTTAACATCAATCCCGGGGCAACTGCATTGATTTAAAGAAGTATGATGATCTTCCAACAAAATGTTCTGTGACGTTCACTGATGGAGTTCACAGAACATTTTTGTCGGGACATAGCGTGGTCATAGACCCTCAAACCAACATGATGGCACTTGTGTCCGCATTCCTATGAGACTGTTCATGCAGAGCTGGGCAGATTGGGTGATATACAACTCCTCTCATCTAACAAGACTGATTTGTTTTTTGACAGAAATGGAATAACCTGTTCAATGGACTGGGGTGTAACTCAAGGTCGATGCGTTCACAAAGACTCATATCTGCCTACTGGAATAGGAGATTGTATACCTTTTAAACAGACCTCGAGCTAGTTACACAACAACTGTATGGTATGAGTAATTCTCCAGTACCATTTAGCTTTGTAGTTGTCACACTTGTCATACTTTACGTTGAATTAGAAGACTGGCATTGAAAACCACATCTATTGGCTTGCTGACAGCAAACAACCAAATAAATTTGTTTTTAGACCTATATAAAACAGGTGTAAAAGATTTTGTAACTCTCTTTTCACATAATTGGATGGCTCCCACTGTGTCTTCGGTATACATAGAAAATAAACTGAGGGCTCTGTTTGTCGGCGAATAGGCCAACAAGGTGGGCAAATCTTAATAGTCTTGTCTGTACATTGCATAAGGTCCTCGGTCGATAGTGTCGAATAAGTAAGTCTGTCATTGGAAATAGAAAAATATGGTTGAGGGGGGTCAACATATACAAATAAATCCGTACCTGGCTGTAACGCAGGTAAAGGCAAAACTTGAAACAAATTAAAGTACCTATCAAGTGCTCTCAATGGAAATTTTATAAAGAATCTAATTTTAATAATTAAAGCAATGGCATGTACTTCTGCTAGTGAAATAATATTCATAAATTTCGTCTTTATTTAATGCAGTTAACAAGGTTATATCAGTGGGTAATTTTGGTTGAATTTCAGTTAAAATATTGAATAGTTGATTAGGTGACATAAAAAATGTATGAAATCAACCTAATGCAGTCATATCTAAAGCTTGAGAAAACAGTACAGCAACTGACCTCATAACATTTAATACTATTTCTAGAGATCTCATTACTGAATCTGTAGTTGCCAATACATTAATTTTCAATCCCGATGTTGTTCCGATGTTTGTCCTTAATATGTCAACTTCGTCTGCAATTAACTTGGTAGCTCTAGTAACTTTCTGAATAGCTGCCTTATTGCAAGCAGTTGCCGCTTGTTTATCGTTCATAATCGTCAATTGGTCTTTTATTAAATGGTAAATCCTTTTATTTCTTAAATTAACTTGAGATATTTTGTCATTTAAATGTGTCACGTCTTCTTCAGTCAGTGTTTCAAATAAGTATTTCAAAATAGTGCCTTCAGCATTTTATATGTCCTCGTCGTGTTCTAGCTGAATTGGAGGGAGTAAGAATTGCTTCTAAGTCGTCTATGTGTCCTAAGGTATTTAAAGCTTCGGATTTAATTAATCTAGTTTATCGTCTTAATTGGTCGTTTAATTTTCTTACCGTTTTAGTTTCAAAATTTGGTGAATCGGTGCTGTTTAATTGTTGAAGCTGTTCTAGCTCAACTAAAAAAAGTTTTAAAGCTTTTCTGAACTATTCAAATTCTACGTCAATTGTGATAGTCCATTTGTCTCCTGATAAGAGAAAGGTTCCCTCATTGATAAATAAGTCATCCTTGTTTAAGGTTACAGGGTATTCTTCCGTGCTGACTGACAGTGTATAGGCACATACCAATATTATACCTGGTAAACAAATATTCTTTATGTGACAATTACAATTATAGCAATTTAACAATTGACATGACTTATTTACAATTATACCTTTTTACTTCTCAGGTTATAAGGATTTACGTGTACAGGAGCAGGTGGTGGAGGGTTTGGAGGAGTAGGAGAGGTAGGAGGAGTAGTGGCTTCATTAACTTCAGCGGTTTCGTGTATATCTGGTGGTAACTCAACAAAACTTTCAAAATACACATTTTCGTCGTCATTGTCTAGGTCCATATATAGGGTTCTGAAATGGCTGCAGTGGTTGTGTAAGAAACTATAGGTGAAGTTAAGTCTAGGACAGACTTAAAGTCCCATTTCTCCCACTCCGCCAAGCGGAAAAAGGGTTGATGTCAATCTCCAGGGGTCCTACTCCACCCGCCGCCTCTTACACAGTTGTCAATATACCTGTTATAAGCTATTGTAAGTATTGACGGAAAGCAGTTTGGCGATTTGGCAACATCGTGAAATTTTAGAAGCAGTCATTTCCAGAGTTAATAGGCGTTAAATTGACTACAAGGGTTGCTTCTTTTGTCCAATAATGCGTCTTTGTATGAAAGTTGTGGGACTTTAATGCCGTCTTAGACTTTAATAGGAAGCTTAGGAATGTTGTCCAATGGATAGTTACCTGGTGGCAAAGTATCATATACTGCCACACTTTTCAATCCATTCACATGTACTGTTTGTGTTTTGCATCCATATATTTCTCTAATTACTGCTGTAACTGGGCCAGGCATACCTAAAATACGATAAGTTCCCATCTATCGGTGCTTGATAAACTTCTTATTTAAGCCTACAGGAGTCACAGGGTTATTGAGATTAACTCTATCTCCGGCTTTGAATGTAACTGGCTGTGTTTTCTACTCATGTTATATTGGACTTCACGCTTATCAGTGGCGTCTTTTAAATGTTCCTTCAGTTTTAAAGGCCGACTGCAATCGCAATCTTAACTCTTCATTATATTGTTCATGCAAGCCGTAATTTATTTTACGAGGGGCTACAATATCATCAAACGGTAGCGTTATATCACGTCCATGCATTTGGTGGTTTTTCTTTGGTCGAGCTATGGGGTGTACTACCTTGTAAGCTTTTATGGTTGGGGAACAAAAATTGAGGGAAGGTAGATATCGAGAAGAAGAAGCAGCTCAGATAAAAAAATCCAAAATCAATACAGTGTGGGGATGGGGGGCGTAATAAAAACAAAAAAATAAAATGGCGGTTAAGCCTTTATGGTATAGAAACAAAAATTGGTGAAAAGATGGGTATCGATGAGCAGAAGCATCTACGAATTTTTTTTTCGATAATCTGTATGGGGTGGGGTGGGGGCCGACCCGGTTAACGCGGTATAATACTACTTATACACCCCGTTTTCATTACGGGCATCCTACCTGGACACGCCTTCTTTCCGACCAGCTGATGTGAAAGTAGGCAGAAACACGTAGCTAGGTTACCCGTATTCGACCAACCTTCATAAGGCGGTTACGGGCACAATGTAAACAACAAACACAACAGGGACCACGTCTCTACATCATTTTTTCCGCTGTGACTTTTGAGGTTAAGTTGAAAGCGTCGTTTCGCCAGAACAAATTTGTTTTGTACGAGATGTGAAATGAAGATTGTAAGTTATATAAATGATAAATAAGTGATGAATGAATGAAATAAAATATCGCCATGGTCTATGCATTACAACTGAATCAGTTGTTCAAGAAAGGGCACGAGTCCTCAAAGAATAGTTTTGAGTAATCAACAAAAGCTGTCTCCATTGTTATATATTAATATAAAATACAATTTAAGGATGTCAATAATAAGTTTGAGTACTTGGAAAAAAAAGTATTAAACATAAATGTAAGGGTCTTCATATGAGGGCATAAACCTTGTGGACTTATGCCCTTTCTTGAATAAATGTGAATGTTGCGTACTTTTTTTTATATAAAAGTTGATAAAATACTGTAATTTTTATAATAGAATAGTGTTACAACACATTTGAGTACTAGTTAGTATTTAAATAGTAAGATAAAATAGAAAAAAACCTTTTTAATGAGATCATAAGCTTTTTGGACTAATGCCCTTTTTGAAAATATGGAAATGTTGCATACTATTATGGATAACACTTTTAATGGTTTTAAGTACTGTTAAGTTTGTGTCTTGGACGTTACTGTCTGTTGTGTGGACATGTTGGTATTCTTGAAGGTCTAAGCCTCGATTGTCACTGCCTTCTGTACACTCTCGCGACAATATATTTTATTGTGACAACTCATTTGTTCAAGAAAGGGCACAAGTCCATGGACTAATGCCCTTTCTTGAACAAACGAAATAGGTCGACTCATTTCTGCAGCACATGCACTATAGGGACCAATGCCATTTCTTGTCAAAACGTGTGTCTATGTATGAAGAGTTGATTTTCATACCTATTTTATTTTCGTCCAAAAGTGCCTTTTCTTGAACAACTGATTCTACTAGTTTGTTATTGAGGTTTAGTTTTGGTTGCTTTATTTTCTACACTAATGGCCGTGATTTTTGGGAGCTACACAAGTGGCGGTGATATTTGTGTGCGTGTGAACGCAAGCTCTTCACCGACGTGTATTTGGACGTAACTCTTCTCCGTACAATAGCCGTAATGAAAACAAGGTGATAGATGATAAACGATTCTGTCAATGTTGTCATTCTTGTGCTGAACGCAAAACACCTCCTCACTTGCAAAAAGCTCCCTTTATGTCGTTTTCAGAAAGTATCCTCACCTTTCGAGAGAATTTCACTCGATATTGTAGGACCCTAGTTACCTCACACTCAGGTATGAAATATCTACTTACCTGTCAGTGTGCATATTCAAAATATCAAGAAGCTACTCATTCCAGATCAGAAAAGTGAAACTGTTGCTAGAGCTTTCATGGATATCATAGTCTCGCGCCATGGAGTACCTCTCCAAGTTCTTACAGACTGAGGTGGATATATTACCTCTAATTTAATGTGAGAAGTATGTAAATTATCACAAATTAAAATGCTACTCACTTCAAGCTGTAACCCTGCTTGTAATGGCCAGGTGGAAAGATCCCATCGTACCATTGCAGGTATGATGTCTCATTTCATAGGTAAATACCAACGTGATTGGCCTGATTGGATTCCTTTTGCTCTATTAGCTTATTGGATGAGCGTAGCGAGCGAAGCGAAGATTCCATTTCACTATACTGAAGAAAAAAATTCGGAATGTTTTGTTTTTTTTGTATTTTTGTCTGTTTGTTAGCACGATTCCGGCTAAACCAATACTCCAATTGCGATGAAATTTTATGGATGCCTATGAAATCTCTGAACTTAGAACTGCACAGTTCCAAAAAATTGATCGAAAAATTATTTCTCATGAAAATCGCAAATTTACGATTTTTTTTCGATTTTTAAAAAAATTCTTCGACTTATAACACCTACATGCTTTATCCGATTGTGATGATTTTTTAACAGAACCTTAATTCTATGAATTAAAATATTTGTGTGAAATTTGAGCGCAATCGAACAATTATTTCTCTTAATAATTGCAATTTTACGATTTTGCTATGATGTTGGGTTAATGCTAAGGCTTTTACATTTTTTTTTTTTTTTTAAGTGTAAGGTGTTTTAGATTAAAAAACAATATATCTAAATATTTACCAGACGGATTTTATAATTTTTGTTTTGTTCGATAAATATGATTTTTTTTCCTTTGCATTGTTGGAAAATGTATTTTTTTTTGTAACAAATCTATATTTCCCATATTTTATTTAAAAAACTATAAATCTCATCAAAAAAGTGTCTAATCAATTTGTCAGAATAAGACTTGTGAGCACATTAAAAAAGAAATTATCCTTTTATCTTAAAAACTGTAGAAGTAGGAAAAATTGTTAGCAAATGTGCTAGAATAAAAGTTTTGAAAAAATAGCATTTAAAGTTTATTTATGTTGTTTTTTGGTAAATTTAAATACCAAGCGTGTTCGCAGGCCATTATCAATGGAAAAATGAAATCAATTTAAACACCATCTGCATAACACATGGCAGCTCAATGCACCAATTACGCTCATCCATCAACGCGGCGGGACTTAAGCGTTTTCCTAGTTGTAGTACACCCCATAGCTCGACCAAAGAAACACCATTTTTCCAAATGCATGGACGTGATATAACGCTACCGTTTGATGATATTGTAGCCCCTCGTAAAATAAATTACGGCTTGCATGAACAATATAATGAAGAGTTAAGATTGCGATTGCAGTCGGCCTTTAAAACTGAAGGAACATTTAAAAGACGCCACTGATAAGCGTGAAGTCCAATATAACATGAGTAGAAAAACACAGCCTGTTACATTTAAAGCCGGAGATAGAGTTAATCTGAATAACCCTGTGACCCCGTAGGCTTAAATAAGTAGTTTATCAAGCACCGATAGATGGGAACTTATCGTATTTTAGGTATGCCTGGCCCAGTTACAGCAGTAATTAGAGAAATATATGGATGCAAAACACAAACAGTACATGTGAATAGATTAAAAAGTGTGGCAGTATATGATACTTTGCAACCAGGTAACTATCCATTGGACAACATTCCTAAGCTTCCTATTATTTCACCAATAGTTTCCAACACAACCACTGCAGCCATTTCTGAACCAATATTTATGGACCTTGACAAAGATGATGAAAATGTGTAACATGAAAGTGTTAAGATCATTATGTTTTTAGGACTATACACTACTCAAAAAAAACAAAGATTACAATATTTCAAAGGTTAATCAACCTCCTTCATCAGGGTTTTTAATGACAGTTGAACCAAGACAACAGAATGGGCTTTAAAACAAACAAACAAAGCCAACTAAACAAAACAAATTACACCAATCCACCAAAAAATCATAATAATAAATATGGTTGTAGTTGTTATTAACAGTAAAACAAATTATAAAATTCACAAAAACAAACAAGAAGAAGAAACATTATGGCTAAATAGTTACAATAACTTTCCAAATTCCAGGAAAATCAATGAAAAAAATTGTTTCACCATTGTAATATGAAAGTATTGTTGAATTACCACCAAAACTACCCGAAAACCTTGAAGTTAATGAAGCCACTACTCCTCCTACCTCTCCTACTCCTCCAAACCCTCCACCACCTGCTCCTGTACACGTTAATCCTTATAACCTGAGAAGTAAAAAGGTATAATTGTAAATAAGTCATGTTAATTGTTAAATTGCTATTAAATTATCATTTTCACATAGAGTATATTATTGTTATTATCAGGAATATTCTTGATATGTGCCTATACACTGTCAGTCAGCACGGAAGAATACCTTGTAACCTTAAACAAGGGTGCCTTATTTATCAATGAGGGAACCTTTCTCTTATCAGGAGACAAATGTACTATCACAATTGACGTAGAATTTGAATAGTTCAGAAAAGCTTTAAAACTTTTTTTAGTTGAGCTAGAACAGCTTCAACAATTAAACAGCACCGATTCATCAAATTCTGAAACTAAAACGGTAAGAAAATTAAACGACCAATTAAGACGAGAAACAAGATTAATTAAATCCGAAGCTTTAAATACCTTAGGACACATAGACGACTTAGAAGCAACTCTTACTCCCTCCAATTCAGCTAGAACACGACGAGGACATATAAATGCTGAAGGCACTATTTTGAAATACTTATTTGAAACACTGACTGAAGAAGACGTGACACATTTAAATGACAAAATATCTCAAGTTAATTTAAGAAATAAAAGGATTTACCATTTAATAAAAGACCAATTGACGATTATGAACGATACACAAGCGGCAACTGCTTGCAATAAGGCAGCTATTCAGAAAGTTACTAGAGCTACCAAGTTAATTGCAGACGAAGTTGACATATTAAGGACAAAAATAGTGACTACATCGGAATTGTTGAATTGGAAAATTAATGCATTGGCAACTACAAATTCAGTAATGAGATCTCTAGAAATGGTATTAAATGTTATTAAGTCAGTTGCTGTAATGTTTTCTCAAGCTTTAGATATGACTGCATTAGGTAGATTTCATACATTTTTATGTCACCTAATCAACTATTCAATATTTTAACTGAAATTCAACCAAAATTACCCACTGATATAACCTTGATAACTGCATTAAATAAAAACGAAATTTATGAATATTATTCACTAGCAGAAGTACATGCCATTGCTTTAAATAATAAAATTAGATTCTTTATAGAATTTCCATTGAGAGCACTTGATAGGTACTTTAATTTGTTTCGAGTTTTGCCTTTACCTGCGTTACAGCCAGGTACGGATTTATTTGTATTATGTTGACCCCCCTCAACCATATTTTTCAATTTCCAATGACAGACTCACTTATTCGACACTATCGATCGAGGACCTTATGCATTGTACAGACAAGACCATTAAGATTTGCCCACCTTGTTGGCCTATTCGCCGACAAACAGAGCCCTCATGTTTATTTTTTATGTAAACCGGAGACACAGTGTGAGCTATCAAATTATGTGAAAAGAGGGATACAAAATCTTTTACACCTGCTTTTTTACAGGTCTTAAACCAAATTTATTTGGTTGTTTGCTGTCAGCAAGCCAATAGATGAGATTATTCAATGCCAGTCTCCTAATTCAACGTAAAGTATGACAAGTGTGGCAACTAGAAAGCTAAATGGCACAGGAGAATTAATCATACCATACAGTTGTTATGTAACTAGCTCGACATTTATTTTACTACCAAATTCAAACAGAAACATTTTTACTGATGGAGCCATTGAACTTTACCATATCCCTACTGTATATACTGTGTTATCAGTATTGGACCATGAAACCATAACTATGGTCAGTAAAAGTATCAATATATATTAAAAATTTAAGAATTATTAAATGATGCAAGAGAATCAGTAAATGTGCGAACTTCAGGAGTAAGAATCCAGCGATTTACGCAAAACATTGGACAAATTGGACAATGAACCTGAACCTTAAATGCTCAATCAACATTACCAATGGTTAACTGTGATAAGCTTCATTGTATTGTTACATTTAATTGTTTCGAGTTGTGTTCACAGGAGAAAGATTTATGCATACTTTCTTAGAAATCCAGTTCCCTGTTGTAAACGGAAAAAGAAAGTCACCTTTGAAGAGAACGCCATCAAAATACCTCTGGACGCCGACGTCACCTCTCTATCAAGGAACGTTGAACCACATTTTCGAATTCAGCGAATAATAAGTATAAAATATCTAGGAAATGATAATATCATTCATTGACGTTCTTCCTTTTTTTATTTCCATTTTGCTTGCATTATTGCATCATTGATTTTACTCTTTATTTAGATTAATGCAATATCAATTTTACTACTATTTTGTTGGTATAACTGTGTCAGTGAATGAACTAATGACCTAAAAATGCATTGAATATTAATGATAAAGTAAAACTGTTGACCTCATTATTTACGAATTATATGTGACAATTGAAAAAGATATGCAATGGTTTATGAGAATATAGTTTATAAATTTTCTTGAACAAAATGTTACAATTGCTATAAGCAATGTTTTATATGATGATGATCTTATTTAAACAGTCATCTTTAGGCACTTTTATGAAATCACTTGAACAAACATCCGGCGTGGACGCTTGAACTCGATAAAAACCTAGAGTCAAATATAATAAAGGAATCAAACTAAGATTGTTTGAGAAACTTAGTCACATAAATTACTTGCTTTATATCAAATTTGATAAGGTGTTAGTTAGTTGGTTAAAAAGCTGATAAAACAACACTAGCTACTTGGCCATGTGACCACGTGACCACGTGACTTTGCTCCTCCCCTGATCCAAGGGTTTAGGCTTATGAATAAATGTACTGGCTCACGGAGCATTCTCATTATCATTTCTCTACTGGACTTCCTTTGGACAAGTCAATTAGTTATTTTTCCCATTTAAGACGCAGTTTGAGCCTCGACGACCATGTGGTTCTACAACAGTAAGTAACCCAGTTTGAGATAATTTGTTTTTTTTGCCTTTTCTTTTATCTTCAATGTATAACTTGTTTTAATATGTGACAAAAATAATTGTCAATGATTGATAAAGAGTATTGCTTGATTTGCTAGAGAACCGTTTTTATTTATATTTATTTTGTTTGTTTGAAGAAAGAATAAATACTTTCTATTCACAACGAATTTACTTTAAAATTCCATAGTTCTAATTCCCATCATATAAATCCTAGCTCAAAGCCAAAATCACAAACCAAGAACCCAGGTCTCCCTAATTCCTTTATTAGGGTGGAGGCAGCATTAACGCTACCTCGCCGTTGTAGCCAGCCAGCTTGCGCCCGCTTACAGGAACGACAGTCTCTTGCCAGTCCCATGACAGACACGACTCAATCAGGCGAATTATTAAGCTGCTCGAGCCTCATCTCGATATGAAGACCATTTGCAAGTAAGATCAAGGATTGGGAGTTTAATATAGGTATTTTAAATGTTAATTCTTTTTCTATTCTAAAACTATTCTTTCACCTGTTTTAAACATGAAATACCCAACGGACATGTTTTAAAGCTAGAGACCACGATGCCATTATTTTGAGACTTAATTAAATATTTACTTAACTTAAAACAAAAGCTTATTTATGACAATTTATTAGAACCCCCAATCATAATCCTATACTTTGGCCAAAATCAGAACCAAGGACCCAGGTCTCCCTCATTCCTTAATTAGGGTGGGGGAAGCATTTTGCGCTACCTCACTTCGTAAGCCAGACAGCTCTTACTCGCTTAAAATGGTGGCTGTGGTGGGATGTATTAAATATGGGTGGGATTTCTTAAATAAGGGGTTGATTTATACAAATTTTAAAAATGTTAACAGTTAACCAGTTTTGACGCTAGAGTCAGGATTTAGTTTTAAAAATAAAGTGTCAGGGGACATTGATAAAAAATTACCAGATAGGGATGAGACGGAAGCCCTTAGATACTATAAATGTTTCGAGGAAAATATTTTAATTCATAAGACTTAAACAACATATATAACGAATGGCGTAATGATACAAATTTTCTAGTCCGACTTGAAATAAGACAAAGATACGAATTCTTAGAATCTATAATTTAAATAGGGAAAGATTTTGTTCAATTAAAAACGTTAGGTGCATGTGAACACCGATACTACTACTTGCTTGACTTATACCATTCGATTCGCCTTAGGATAAGGATTGACAACGAAGACGAAGTTGAAAGTCGAATGAGCGATGTCGACACTGACCTAGACTAGTAATTCAGTGACTATTTGCTATTCCCTGTTAAGGAATGTTGTAATTTGATGAGTTAATATAAAATGACTCCTCCATCAGTCGCATCCATCACCAGTAACACCTCTGTAACCAGTGAAACCTCAACCCGACCTATTACCTCTCGTAGCACCTCTATCGGGACCTCTCAAAGTGCAACAATGGCAACTCCACCACCTATAGCATTTAATATGACACCTCCAGGCATAAATAGCTTATTAGCTCTTATTGACCCGTACACAGGACCTACTCAAGGCCCTGATGTAGAAGCCTTCCTTGCTAATGTAGCAGAAGTAGGAGCACTAGGTTCATGGAATGAGGCCTTACTTGTCTCGATAGCAAAGATTAAAATTAACGGCGAAGTTATAGCAACCATTGCAACCAACCTCGTAATAAAAACTGAAACCTCATGAACCGTATTTAAAAGAAAAAAATTTAAAGCAGTTTAAACTAGAGGAACAGCCAGGGAATGCGCCTTCGACATTCTTAGCATTGATTCAGCGAACCTATGAGACTATTCCTGAGTGGACGGCACGAATCCGCCAATTTGTTTTAAAAACATTGCAACTAAGTGGTATTACGGAACAGGATAATTTCCGTAAATAACTGTTGGAAGAGTCTATGAAGGCTCAGTTCTTGAAAAGGGTTGAGAATGGTCACAAAGAGGCAGGTCCTATCTCGCAACCCTATTACTTTTTCAGAGGCAATAGAAATTGCCATAGACGAATACAGAAATTACTTGCAAACGAAGCAAGTAAGGAACCAATTTAATTCATTAAGTGAGAGCCCAAGTTGGCCTAAAACTCACACAAATGCCAGGCCCACCTGTTTTATTGTGGAAAGCTTGGGCAAATACAAAACGATTGCAGGTCTAGCCCACGAGACCAACTTGCGCAGGCAGTGATATGTTTTAAACGTCAGGGAGTTGGACATATGAGTAGGGACTGCCAGAGATTGAACACCTCATTTCCCATTGCCACTCCTCCTAACCACAACAGAACACCTATAAAGTGTTAAGAGTGTCAAAAGCTAGGACACTTAGCTCATAACTGTTGGACAACTCAGGAGTCACAGAGCTCTTATTTTCCCAATACCTCTTTCCCTAAGACCCCCAGGATGAACCCCACTTGTTTCAATTGTGGAAAACCGGGCTACTACAGCAAGGACTGTAGGGCACCGCGCCCAAAACCTCAGGCACATAGAGTGTTTGATCCCAGAAATCGAAATGGCCCAAACTAATACAGAGTTCTGAAGTTGCTCCACTTCAGACTCCTAATAAGTCTTTAATAGGTGCACATGGAGTAGGCACCTTACCTAGTACCTCAGGCATAGGTCTAGAATTTACTGTATTTGGACGCCCCTGCACCTTTTTAATAGACACCGGGGCCACTGTATCATTGATAAAGAGAGCAGTAATTAAAAATAGCGATATCTTATCTGCCAAACACATTCATTCTGTATTTAGTGTCACATGATAAGAAATTTCAGTGTTAGCTATTGATAATTTAGAAATAGAATATAAACACGTACTGTATTGTGTGTGTGTGTGTGTGTGTTTGTGCGTCTTGTTGTATCTAATGAATTATTGGCAAATTACAAAATAATTTTGGGTTTAAACTCATTCAGGCCAATGGCACGGAAATACACTTTAGTACACGTAAGGTACATATTATTAAAAAAGTAGTTATACCATTCTGCACAAATCCCAGTGTTCCTCTTCAGGACATGTCAGACACAGGTCACTCGTCACAATCCAATCAGAAGTCGTACTGTTCGAGCCTCGTCGCACAATGAAGATTATTTGCAAGTTACACAATTGGTAGTTTTTCATATTTTCTATTCTTACGAAAGTTTAACGCTAGAAAAAAACATGAATTAATAAATGGTCATGTTTTTTCTTCTAGAGACCATGATTACATTTAGACCTTATTGAATACATTTAATATTTAAATAAACTCAAATGATAGCATATTGTGATACCATTAACTAGAACCCTTTCTCATAATCCTATACTTAGCCTAAATTGAAACCAAGAACCCAGGTCTCCCTAATTCCAAAATAAGGGTGGAGGCAGGACTTGCGCTACCTCACCTCGTGAGCTATACCGCTCACTCACGCTTACAATGGTGGCAGCGGTGGGATACAATAAATAGGGGTTGATTAATAAAATTTGCAAATGTAAATCTTTAAACTGGTTTTGAGGCAAAAGTGTAGGTTAAATGAATATTGAACAATGGCCGATGTGAGTCAGACGAAGGTGAAATAATTGATCACAACGAATTAAATCGAAAATTTAAACTTATTTTCGAAAAACATATTTCCATTTATAAACAGCTAGTTAATTTTCAAGACCACTGGCTGAGTTCGACTTCCCACACTGACAAAACACACTATCGAGATTTATACCGACAGCTTGAGCTGACCTTAATACCAGGCATAGAGAAGATTAGAAAAGCCACACCACATAGTAAAGGTTATGGTAACGAATGCTTATTCCAATTATACCTGACAATGGGATTTCTCATTATTTTGAAGAGGAAAACATTGACTTTGAAAACGAAATAATAGAAATAACTTTAACCGTGCCGACTATAGAGAAGTCGCTGAGGACATTGGACACCTAAGTGACATAGATAGTGACCTGGACTTTGAACTATACTACAAGACTGACTGACCATCTGTTCTTACCCTCTATACCTTCTCACCAACTAGGATTTTGTTTTTAAATAATATGTCAGGAGACTTTGATGACATAGTAGTCCTTTGTAATCAGTTTTTATAACTGAATAGGATAGACGTTAATAAATAATAAATAAAAAATTAGGGATGAGACGGAAGCCCTTAGATTCCATAAACTTTTCGAAACATATATTTTAATTCACCAAGACCTAAACGATTTATATGACAAATGGCGTTATTTACCAAATCCTCTTGTAGGATTAGAAATAAGACAAAGATATGAATCCATTGAATCTATCATTCAGATAGGGAAGAATTTTGTACAATCAACTACGTTAGGTGCATGTGGACACCGTTACCACAACTTGCTCGACTTATACCGTTCCATTTGCTTTAGGACAAGGAATGACGACGAAGACGAAGGACGTTTGAGTATAGTCGACACTGACTTAGACTAGTAATGTCATTGACAACTTTCTTTTACCAACTTGGAAGTTTGTCAGATAATGAAATAAATTTTAGTACAATTGTTGGAGATGGAACATTAGCCCATAAGTTGAAGAGGAGGGAAAATTTAATAGAATGTCGAGGTATAACAAAGTAGATTGAGTGTTAATATAAAATGACACCTCCAACTACCACAGTTGCTTCCATCACCAGTACCACCAATGTAACATGCGGAACCTCTAGTCAACTTATTTTCTCTCCTATTAACACTACCAGTCCCTCTCAAAGTGCAATTATAGCAACTCCACACCCTGCAGCCTCTACTATGACACCTCCAGGCATAAATAGCTTATTAGCTCATACCATGGATTCATACCATGGACCTACTCAAAGCCCTGATGTAGAAGCCTTTCTTGCCAATGTAGCTGAAGTAGGAGCCCTTGGAGAATGGAACGAGGCCCTATTGGTGTCAATAGCGAAAGTCAAAATCAAGGGTGAAGGGAAATCAATCATTGAGACACATGAAGCAATAAAAACGGAAACCTGATGGTCCGTGTTTTAAAGGAAAATTTAAAAACAATTCAAATCTGAGGAACAGCCAGGGAATGTGCTTGCGAAATTCACTCGACCCAGTTCGAGCCTACTCGACGATGTGGACTACGCTTAGTAAGTCAACACAGTTATGGAATTTTCTTTTCTATTCTTGTTGAACTTGTTGTAAATTGTTTTAATTCAAATAACATGACTGTAATGATATGTGATAAATGTCACTGAAGTATTAGTAACATGACAAAATTGTTACATGCCATTTGAGCAATAAACTAAAAACACATTTTACTTTTAATTAATTTTATTATGATTAAATGGTTTTAATGATGAATAGTCCACATTGATATACCAAACTTAACCCCTTATATTCCAAATCTCAGTTCGAAGCCTAAATCGCAATTTAGAACACAGTTTTTCCTAATTCCTTGATATAAGGGTGGTGGCAGCGCCTAAGCTACCCCTTCGTAAGCCAACCCGCTTCCGCCACATCACATTGGTGCCAACAATGGGATTTAAGTAAATTGGTGAAAAATTGATTAAATTGATTATTTCAAAATTTGAAATGTATGAAACTGGAAGATAACGGTTGTGACGCCTAGAGCAAAGGTTTGTGTTTTAAATTCTCATAGTGTAAAAAAGCGGTGTCTTTGTTGTTATTTACCTATAATAATATAAAAAATGGTCCCTAGTTATCTGTGTTATTATGTTGTGTTAAGTGATACATTGGAAAAAAATGGACGTTTAAGGTAATTATAAATTAATTGTATTATATTGCCCATGCATGCAAGAACATGATTTTATTAATTCTTATTATCATCTTCTTCGCATATTATCACTTGAACACTCATCCACCGCTGAGCTTAAACTAAATAATCAACTGGTCTAACAAAGTCTAATAAGTCTAATAAAGGGGTCAAGTTGAGAACTTATTGAGACTTTATTGTTAAGGGATTATATAAATCGCGATATCACCGGTCGTTAGCGAATAAATCAAATTTGGTTAACGTGATTTTACACAACACTAGCTAACTTTGACCAAGGTGACTTCATTATATTTACGTCATACACTGACTGGACACACAAAAAGATGGGTATAAGAACCCCGTGTTCCTTATCAGGGTACGCTAGTCACTTGCCAGTCCCAGGACAGACGCGACTCACTCAAGCGAAATATCAAGCTGTTCGAGCCTCATCTCGATATTAAGACCATTTTATAAGTAAGCCCAAGTGATTGGGGGTTTTATATATTTTAAACGTTAATTCTTTTTCTATTCTAAAACAAGTTTTTCACCAGTTGTTAAACTTTAAATGCTTAATAGACATGTTTTAATTACTAGAGACCATGTTGACATTATTCTGAGATTTTATTAAATATTTACTTAACTAAAAACAAAAGCATATTGAAATACCAATTATTAAAACCCCTTCTTTCATTCCTTTACTGTAGCCTAAATCAGAACCAAGGACCCAGGTCTCCCTTATTCCTTAATAATGGTGGTGGCAGCATTTGTACTTCCTCACTTCATAAGCCAGACCGCTCTCGCTCACTTACAATGGTGGCAGCGGTGGGATATCTTAAGTAGGGGTTGATTCTGATTGATATGAATAATATAAACCGGTTTTGATGCGAAAGTGTTAGGTTATTAAACAATGAATAATGGCCGATAATGAGTCAGTTGAAACAGAAATAATTAATGACAATGTATTCATTCAAAACTTTTAAAGCATTTTTGAAAAACACATTTTTGGATGAGCGTAGCGAGTGGAGCGAAGACTTCAATTTCACTGACCCCCCAAAATATTTAGCTCGGGTGTTTTTTTTTTGTTTTTTTTTTTTGTTTTTTTTGTTTTTGTTTTTGTTTTTCCGTCTGTTTGTTCGTTCGATTCCGGGCAAACGGCATATGCGATCTTGATGAAAATTGGAGGGGACCTTCGTTTTCTCTGAACTTAGAGGTGTATTGTTTTTGGGTACAATCGAAAAAATATTTCTCATAAATATCGTACTTTTACGATTTTTTTCGATTTTTAGTGCGATATTTTCGTGACATTTGGTCCGATTCTGACCAAACGGGTTGGGCTACAACGTTCATATTTCACATGGACATTAAGGTTATGGTGATGTAGTACCTTTTGAAAGAAAAAGTTGAAAAAGTTGGCCAGAATTCATAGAAATAAAGGTTTTAATATAAGTTTTTCAATTTTTAGAGCGATATTTTCGTCCATTCGGGCCGATTCTGACCAAACGGGTGGGGCTACAAGTTCAGATTTCACATGGACATTAAGTTATGGTGATGTTGTACCCTTTGAAAAAAAAGTTGAAAAAGTTAGTCAGAATCCACAGAAATAAAGGTTTTAATATGAGTTATTGAGGTTTATAATACCAATTAACACGTAACAATGAAACTTGTCAACAATCACCTACAATGCATTCAAAAAGCACTTGCAAAGGAAAAGTGCAAACAAACAAAAAACGCAAACAAAAAATTACAAGACGCTCATCAATCAACGCGGCGGGACTTTAGCGTTTCTAGTCATATATAAATAGTTAGATAATTTCCAAGATCACTGGCTGTGTTCAATTTCTCTTTCTGACAATTAACACTATAAAAATCAATACCGTCAACTTGAACTGACTTTAATACCCGGCATTGAAACTATCGGGAAAGCTACACCACATCATAAAGGTTATGGCTATGGATTTCTATGACAACGATACCCAGACTATGAGATTTCTAATTATTGATGAACAGGACAATATGAACTTGAAAATAAATAAAATAATTGCTATCACTATTAACCGTGCTGACTTCGGAGAAGCCGCTGAGGACCTTGGGCACCTCAGCGATATAGATAGTGACCTAGACTTGTAACTCTTATCGTGACTGACTGATTTTGTTTTGTTTTGTTTTGTTTCTTTTATTTTTCCCCTTTATACCTTCTTATTAAAAACTAGGATTATGTTTTAAAGTAAAACAAAGCCAGTCTGTTCCCAGTCGCTTACAATGGTGACAGCGGTGAAATATCTTTAATAAGGGTTGATTTTATTGGATCATTTTTTTAACACCGGTTCCGACGTAAAAGTGTAGGGTTATTAAAGCAATGAATAATCGCCGAGAGTGAGTCAGTTGAATCAGAAAACATTGATGACGACGCATTAATTAGAAAATTTGAAAACATATTCGAAAAACACATATCTTTATATAAACAGCTGGAAAACTTTCAAGAACAATGGCTGTGTTCGACCTCATCCTCGGAAAAAGAACACTATAGAAACCTGTACCGACAACTTGAACTGACATTCATTCCAGACATACAGACAAGAGAAGCCACACCCCAACATAAAGGCTATGCCTACGAATACCTGCTACTATTAAACCGGCTAATAAGATTCCTTATTATTGACGAAGAAGAGAACAAAGACTTCGAAATAGAAATTATAGACATAATTGCTTACAGTTACGTCTTTGAAGCAAGAGCTAAGAATATGGGAACATCTCAGCGACATTATAGTGACCTGGACTTTTAACTATACTACTTGATACTGACCTTCTACTTGTTCTTACCCTACATACCTTTTTACCAACTAGGATTATGTTTTAAAATGTCAGGTAGTTTTGATCAAATAATACGAAATAGGGATTAAAAGGAAGCCCTTAGATCCGTTAACTTTGTGAAAATCACATTATAATCCACCATGACCTAAACGACCTGTATTACAAATGGCTTGATGAAAAAAGTCCTCTTGTACGTTTAGAGCTAGGAAAAAATATGAATTTATTTAATCTCTACTTCAGGTAGGAAAAGATTAGGCCTATGTACAATTATTTACTCTAGGTGTATGTGGAAACCATTACGATTACTTGCTCGCCTTATACCGTTAAGGTACCGTTGAGGTTAGTGATTGATAATAACAAGATGGATCTAGAGGCTTTCATTATGTCCGGTCCGATTCTTGACTGGAGGAATGTAACTCTAGAGACATCTATGACTTTAAATAAAGGAATTTTACTTTGCTTATGTTAATAGTCAAAACGTTTATATAAATAAGTGAAATGCTATAAGAGACGAATTAGTCAAGAAAGTTGGAATATTTAGATGGTGCGGCTCTGAATAATTGGAGTCCTTAGTGCATGTGGGCATCATTCAAAAGGCTGTAGAAATGAATGGTCTGATGCCGATTGGTGTTTATGCATCTTTTGAAGGTGTAGTAGATGGTCTTATATTAGAAAGAAGATACGGTGATGTCACATATTTGGACTACGTGTCTTCAGATAACGTGTGGACTGTGGTGGAATTATGCACAAATGGGAATCGACACACAGGAGTGTTTAACTCTAGGTTTGGAGAGATTGATGTTCGAACATTTTGTTCAAGCTTGGAGCTTACTGGTCCTGGGGTCGACGCTGTGTTTCATCTGACGGACATTAGTGAGGCTGTATACCTGAATGTTATCATGTTAACTTTGTCTCGACGTGATCAGGATTTGTTTGGTAAGTTCAGGTTCACCATACTCGGATCAAAAGAATTAATCTTGTTAATCGAACTATGGAATAACTTCCGTGTGGTCGATGTTGATGAAGAGCATTTTACATAAGTATGTGATTCTGATATTTGCGGGGTGGCTAAAATCACTCCCTTATTGATCGAATCCCTTATTAAACGCTCAGTATACAGTTAAGTTTGGATAGACGAGCAAACTTGTTTGCATTACGTTACACACGCAGAGATTTCATTCTTCCTTCTTATGGTAGTGGGTTGGGCAGCGTGGACATATGTCCGTTCGGCCTTAATTGTCTACCTCCTTCTCAGGTCATGACTTATCTTCTTGAAAGAAGTTATGTACAAAGGGTTTATCTTATGTGTTGGGGGTGTTTCAACGGCTGAAGGTATTAATCAAGGGACTTAAATTGCCGAAATGTTCTGAAAGGTAATACATTTTGAAGTAAAGAGGTATTGTTTGTAAATGACTATCCGTTTAATAATTTATAATTCAACTGATTCAACTGACTTGACTTATTTGTTTAAAATCATTCACAGTGTGGTCGATATCAACATCATCAGTGAACTTGGTTTCCGCGTACCCAACAAAAATACTCGCAATCGTGACCTTTTCAAAATACCTAAGTGTAGAATAGATTTATATAAATACTCGTGCTTGATCAGGCTTCAGAGTACATACAACTCAATAGTGAGGAAAAACGAAGACATTGACATTCACCACTTAGAATTAAACTGTTTTAAAACTACGATTAACAATATATTTAAGATAGGCTTAATTTGCAATCAAGTAAATGGTTAACAACTGCATAACCCATGTTTAGACACACGCGCACACACACATACGCATACTCACATTCACATTCACTTCGACACACACACACACACTAACATTTCCAATCGCACTGCACCCCTACACTCACATCATACACCCACATTCACACGTCACAAACACAATCATATGTCAAGCAGTAAGTTTACAGGGCCTTTCTTATTGTGTGAACTGTATTTTATTATTTTGTAGCCCTACTACTTTTTTATATATTCCATGATTGTAATTTAGACTTGAGATATATTACATCACACTTGTGGGGTACAACCCATGGTACAACCCTGTTGATGATAAAATAATAAATAAATAATAATAATAATAAATTGCAAATAGCCTTATGTGTGCCGAACCAAAAACCTAACCAACCCAAAACCAAATACTTCCTATTGCCTTTTATCTTGCTTTTTCAATTTTAAGCCTTTTCTACATGCACTTTATCGCTTCCCCCGACATTGATACGAATTAAAAAGAAACAACAAATAACAATTATAAAGGTGAAATTTTATTGTAAACTTTCATATCGTAGTTGACGGTTTAATTTTCCCTGTCCATTTCTTGATTTGGCTGTTGTTTTAATCTTTGAGACGCAAACCTCCCATGATAATACGACCCCACTCTAACATCCTTCATATACTATCAGCTGTGGTATCATGGTTCATTGTCATCAAACGACAAGCTGCAGGGATGGATGAATCACACCTGTTTGGTTCAATAGGAGTCATCTTTCAACCTCAAGCGCCAGTTTATATATCAACGGGTGATTGGTGGCACACTGATGAGATAACGATCCACTGTATTGACCTAGCTGCAATTGAAGCAGTCGGGATTAAATTGGCCAATATTTCAACTATATGATGGGATCTCCACAATAAATTTACAACAGGGTGGACATGTAAGTGAGTTTGTTAAATTAAACCTCAACATTGTTAAACCTCAAGCGCCAGTTTACATATCCACTGGAGATTGGTGGCATACTGATGAAATCACGATCCACTGTATTGGCCTAGCTGCAATTGAAGCAGTCGGGATTAAATTGGCCAATATATCAACTATTTGCTGGGATCACCACATTGAATTTACAACAGTCTGGACATGTTAGTGAGTTTGTTAAATTAAACCTCAAGTATGTTAAACCTCAAGCGCCAGTTTACATTTCCACTGGAGATTGGTGGCACACTGATGAAATCACGATCCACTTTATTGACCTTGCTGCAATTGAGCAGTCGGGATTAAATTGGCCAATATTTAATCTATTTGCTGGGATCTCCACAATGAATTTACAACAGTCTGGAAATGTAATTGAGTTTGTTAAATTAAACCTCAAGTTTGTTAAACCTCAAGCGTCAGTTTACATTTCCACTGGAGATTGGTGGCACACTGATAAATTCACGATCCACTATATTGACCTAGCTGCAATTGAAGAATTCGGGATTAAATTGGACAATATTTCAACTAATTGCTGGGATCTCCACAATGAATTTACAACAGTCTGGACATGTAAGTGAGTTTTTTAAATTAAACCTCAAGTATGTTAAACCTCAAGCGCCAGTTTACATTTCCACTGGAAATTGGTGGCACACTGATGAAATCACGATCCACTGTATTAACCTTGCTGCAATTGAAGCAGTCAAGATTAAATTGGACAATATTTCAACTATTTGCTGGGATCTCCACAATGAATTTACAACAGTCTGGACATGTTAGTGATTGTTAAATTAAACCTCAAGTTTGTTAAACCTCAAGCGCCAGTTTACATATCAACTGGAGATTGGTGGCACACTGATGAAATCACGATTCACTGTATTGACCTAGCTGCAATTGAAGCAGTCAAGATTAAATTGGACAATATTTAAACTATTTGCTGGGATCTCCACAATGAATTTACAACAGTCTGGACATGTAAGTGAGTTTGTTGAATTAAACCTCAAGTATGTTAAACCTCAAGCGCCAGTTTACATTTCCACTGGAGATTGGTGGCACACTGATAAAATCACGATCCACTTTATTGACCTTGCTGCAATTGAAGCAGTCGGGATTAAATTGGCCAATATATCAACTATTTGCTGGATCACCACAATGAATTTACAACAGTCTGGACATGTTAGTGAGTTTGTTAAATTAAACCTCAAGTATGTTAAACCTTAAGCGCCAGTTTACATTTCCACTGGAGATTGGTGGCACACTGATGAAATCACGATCCACTTCATTGACCTTGCTGCAATTGAGCAGTCGGGATTAAATTGGCCAATATTTAATCTATTTGCTGGGATCTCCACAATGAATTTACAACAGTCTGAATGTAATTGAGTTTGTTAAATTAAACCTCAAGTTTGTTAAACCTCAAGCGCCAGTTTACATTTCCACTGGAGATTGGTTGCATACTGATGAAATTCACGATCCAATGTATTGACCTAGCTGCAATTGAAGCAGTCGGGATTAAATTGGCCAATATTTCAACTATATTTCGTTTAGGGATCTCCACAATGAATTTATAACAGGGTGGACATGTAAGTGAGTTTGTTAAATTGAACCTCAAGTATGTTAAACCTCAAGCGCCAGTTTATATATCAACGGGTGATTGGTGGCACACTGATGAGATAACGATCCACTGTATTGACCTAGCTGCAATTGAAGCAGTCGGGATTAAATTGGCCAATATTTCAACTATATGATGGGATCTCCACAATAAATTTACAACAGGGTGGACATGTAAGTGAGTTTGTTAAATTGAACCTCAAGTATGTTCATCCTCAAGCGCCAGTTTACATATCAACTGGAGATTGGTGGCACACTGATGAAATCACGATCCACTGTATTGACCTAGCTGCAATTGAAGCAGTCGGGATTAAATTGGACAATATTTTAACTATTTGCTGGGATCTCCACAGTGAATTTACAACAGTCGGACATGTAAGTGAGTTTGTTAAATTTAACCTCAAGTTTGTTAAATTAAACCTCAAGCGCCAGTGTATATCTCAACTGGAGATTGGTGGCATACTGATGAAATCACGATCCACGTTATTGATCTAGCTGCAATTGAATCAGTCGGGATTAAATTGGACAATATTTTAACTATTTGCTGGGATCTCCACAGTGAATTTACAACAGTCGGACATGTAAGTGAGTTTGTTAAATTAAACATCAAGTTTGTTAAACCTCAAGCGCCAGTTTACATATCAACTGGAGATTGGTGGCATACTGATGAAATCACGATCCACTGTATTGACCTAGCTGCAATTGAAGCAGTCGGGATTAAATTGGACAATATTTTAACTATTTGCTGGGATCTCCACAGTGAATTTACAACAGTCGGGACATGTAAGTGAGTTTGTTAAATTAAACCTCAACATTGTTAAACCTCAAGCGCCAGTTTACATATCCACTGGAGATTGGTGGCACACTGATGAAATCACGATCCACTGTATTGGCCTAGCTGCAATTGAAGCAGTCGGGATTCAATTGGACAATATTTCAACTATTTGCTGGGATCTCCACGATGAATTGACAACAGTCTGGATATGTAAGTGAGTTTGTTAAATTAAACCTCAACATTGTTTAAACCTCAAGCGCCAGTTTACATATCCACTGGAGACTGGTGGCACACTGATGATATCACGATCCACTGTATTGACCTAGCTGCAATTGAAGCAGTCGGATTAAATTGGACAATATTACAACTATTTGCTGGGATCTCTAAAATATATTTACAACAGTCTGGACATGTAAGTGAGTTTGTTAAATTAAACCTCAAGTATGTTAATCCTCAAGCGCCAGTTTACATTTCCACTGGAGATTGGTGGCACACTGATGAAATCACGTTCCACTGTATTGACCTAGCTGCAATTGAAGCAGTCGGGATTAAATTGGACAATATTTCAACTTTTCGCTGGGATCTCCACAATGAATTGACAACAGTCTGGACATGCAGTGAGTTTGTTAAATTAAACCTCAAGTTTGTTAAATTAAACCTCAACCGCCAGTGTAATTATCCACTGGAGACTGGTGGCACACTGATGAAATCACGATCCGCTGTATTGACCTAGCTGCAATTGAAGCAGTCGGGATTAAATTAGACAATATTTTAACTATTTGCTGGGATCTCCACAGTGAATTGACAACAGTCGGGACATGTAAGTTAGTTTGTTAAATTAAACCTCAAGTTTGTTAAATTAAACCTCAAGCGCCAGTGTATATCTCAATAGGAGATTGGTTGCATACTGATGAAATCACGATCCACTGTATTGACCAAGCTGCAATTGAAGCAGTCGGGATTAAATTGGACAATATTTTAACTATTTGCTGGGATCTCCACAGTGAATTTACAACAGTCGGGACATGTAAGTGAGTTTGTAAAGTTAAACCTCAAGTTTGTTAAACCTCAAGCGCCAGTTTACATTTCCACTGGTAATTGGTGGCACACTGATAAAATCACGATCCACTGTATTGACCTAGCTGCAATTGAAGCAGTCGGGATTAAATTGGACAATATTTTAACTATTTGCTGGGATCTCCACAGTGAATTTACAACAGTCGGGACATGTAAGTGAGTTTGTTAAATTAAACCTCAAGTTTGTTAAATTAAACCTCAAGCGCCAGTGTATATCTCAAAAGGAGATTGGTTGCATACTGATGAAATCACGATCCAATGTATTGACCTAGCTGCAATTGAAGCAGTCGGGATTAAATTGGCCAATATTTCAACTATTTAATGGGATCTCCACGATAAACGATGCTAACCTAATGACGTTAGAAAACCGAAGGAACTATTCTGACATGGTTTACCTTTACAAAATTGTAAATAATTTAACAAACACTAGTTCAATTCTAGGCAAATTAAATTTTCTTATACCTCCCAAACATACACGCCACCATAAAACTTTTCAACCAGCTCTAAGTCATCTCGACCTCCATAAAAATTCATGCATCAACAGATTGCAGCATTCATTTAATATGTTAAAACCTCTTGAAGGAACAGACATTGATCTCTACTCACAAAATATTTTTAAATTTAAATCTGTGATCACTCAAGCTTTAGGATATTAACATTATAATTTACTCACTAGCTTATTTCCATTAGTCTCTTCTTTAATATGCATTTTTTTTTTTTTTTCAAAATATTTTATAATTTTATAATTTTGATATTTTTTACATATATTGATAATTTCAAATATTTTAAAGAGTTACATGTATTATTTTATGTATATTGTATATTTTAATGTCAATTCGTTTATGTTTTCTATCCATTAGGCTATGCTATGATTTGCACTTGTGGAGTATTTGTACTCTGTTGTAATATGCATGATAATAAATAAATAAATTTATAACAGGGTGGACATGTAAGTGAGTTTGTTAAATTGAACCACAAGACGGCTGAGTCTGTATTACGTAGAATCAATGCTTTAGTTGAGAGACATGAATCAATTTTAGCAATATCCACTGAGTATGCCAATATGATTAACACAGGATGGGGTGTTTGGTCTAATTTGTTATGTCCACTTTAGGTATACACGCCGGAAGAGGAGTTATCAGCAGAATGGTCAACATGTATTCTACCATGACAATTCAACCATCACCCTGAATCCAACCACTCGAACCTACTCGTCCAGTGAAGATAATCCCGAGGATATGGGAGTTGATTCGATTACAATAGGGAATAACAACATATTCACCATAAATCGTTGTGATTATCAATCAGATACACGGGTCAGGACTCGCCACCAGATGAAGCGCGCATGTACCCCTCCGATTTCACAATAAACACCACATCCTCATCCGATTACTCCACTCCCATCTTATATCACAGATGAGAAGTCAGCATCTACTACCCGACAGATATCATCTACTACAATGCCTAGCCCCACCCCGACACATCCATTGGAATCATTGCCATTAAATGCAGCTCCTCTCGTTTCTGGTACACAACGAAGCTTGTTCATCCCACGTAATCTACAGGACACTGATATCCCGGCTTTTTTGAAGAGTTACTTGGAAATCTAAAAAAAAAGCACCCACATCGGATACAGTGATATTATGACAACCTGTATCTATATTTTTTTAAAGTCTGTTCAACACGAAGTGGAAAGGTTTGGCATCAACAAACCGTAATCACCTTCATACCAGTTCTATATGCAACACCAATTCGGCGCCAATGGATTAATGTGGCTGATCTAGAAATGCGAGATGAGTAGCCTTGGCTTGTTGAGTCAAAACAATACTCACAGACAGTGTCAAGAATATCGGTCATACCATCCATCTCCATGTCAGCTCCAAACAGATAGTCATTTGGTACTCTGATGAAGAATCGTGTACCATATGTGATGCCGATCGAGAATCCGCAATTTAGTGAGGAATTTTATAGGAGAAATATAGAAATGGCACTGCAGTTGATAAAACCTTAAGACACCACCCAGTGGTCCATAGAGTTGATGTACGAGATTCTTCATAAGATTAATAACGACGATTTGTCAACACTTATGGACAGTAGTGATCATGTTCGTGAAAAGAGAGGCATATTTGACTTTATGGGAGATATCTACAATAAGCGGCATTGGATTGGCAACTAAGTCCCAGATTGCAGACACAGAAGCTTTACTGAAGTTGCATTCAGAGATGATAGCTAAGCAGACCAAACAAATCGTCAATGTCGGCGAGGAGATGCGAACACTTATGCACACTCAAATCACTGGATACACATCTGTAATAACAACTCTTGATACACGGGATACAAATTTAGTGAGTGACATAACTGGATGGATGGATGAAATGAATCAGCTTTATGAGAATTGTACAATGTACATACGACATGAATGCGATCAATAATGCTCTAGACATTTTGAATCTTAACATAGGTGTATCTCAACTGGCAGAGGTGTTGTCACCTGCAATGGATAATGAAGTGCAATTGATGAACTTTGTCATTGGACTAGGTAATATTCTACAAAATTCACAACTCGACATTAGATTAGTGTCGCAGACTTGCTTAGCACCAATCATTGAACATATCATAACCCGACTTTGCCAATAGTTTAAAACCCCAAGAATATTATACTCTTCTAGGATTTTCTGTTGTTACACATAATGACTTTGGTCCAGAGCTCAGTGATTTTTATAGAAGATAAGACTATTCGTTTGGCTGGCGCTCCACCGGGTCTGGCCGATTTGCTCCACGGACTAGTTGCTGTGGCCCAGATCCGGGCCCAGTCGAATATAGAAAGCGTAAGAAATAACTTTATACGCGAGCGTTAAGAGGTGGCGGTCGAGCGCGCCGTGTTAAGTGTAATGTGGTGAGTTCTAATGTAACACTGGGTGATTTAATTTAAATATCTACAGGCGTCACTCTAAAAGTGAACCTGATGTAATTGCGTATCACAATGCAATACCCATGTTAATTGGGAGTTAAAATGCCCATAACAACCTGTGGAACGTAGACTGATAATGACTAATAAAGTAGCCAGCAAATAGAACCCCTATGTCAGAATAAGGTTTCAATTGATTAAGAGTATCAAACCTTTCATGTTCAATCAGATAACCAGAGAGAATCTATTACCAAAGTTTATCTTTATAAAGCAGGTTCATCCAATTAAAACATATCAACTTCAGGGCAAACCTTATCAATTTACCAAGCACGTGAATCAAATCAAATAACCCATAACAGGTAATTGATTGGAGTTAACCTCTTAAGTCAAACGGCCTATGAACATCCCTTAATCATTAATGATGGAAACTGGGCAATATCTACCAAAATTGCTTAGCAAATGCTTTGCACCCAAACAAAACATTTCCTGACACATTGCGACAATAGTTGTGCACAAACATTGAATATTTGGCCCTTAATTGTAATAATCTAGCAATAAACGCTACGTAATGTATCTATTCAAAGAATACAGAAATAATTAAACTCTTTTTATCAGTAGTTAATTAAGATCCAGCTCTTAGACAAGAAATGGAAATTGAAGCAATTCTAATAAATAACTTTGGTTAAAGTATGCTTAGTGTAAACGCCGCAGGTAAATAGAATGTTACATTACAAAATAAATTTGCGAAATTTATAGTTGGTAAACAACTGGATTCTTAGTTAAAAACATCTGACTAATCCCGAATAAGAATCATAAATTTTGAAAATTAATACATCAAACGTGTAGAAACCTAATCAGTAGTGGAGGCGATATAGCCGCACTAAGCGACGAGTGCCCAATAAAATGTATTGAACAATTAGAAACAGCAAGGGTTTATCCAATATTGCAAACAGAAATGTTTTTCTTAAAATTGTAATAAAGCGGTCTCCATGTTGTTATCTACCTATGGTAATCTATAAAGCGGTCTCGAGATATTTATATTCTTAAATTGTGTTAAGTGATACATTGTAAACAAAATGGAAGTTAAACGTTAATATGAATTAATGTATCATATTGCCTTTACAAGCAAGATCATTATTTTATTAATTTTTTTTAAATTGCCATCTTTTTGGCTTATTATCACTCCACACCGATGACGCCCGAAACTATATAATCAACGGGTCAAGTCTAATAAAGGGATCAAGTTGAGACCTTATTGACACCTTATTGTTAAGAGATTGTATAAATTGCGATATCACCGGTCGTCATCGCAAATAATCATTTTTGGTAAACGTGTTGTTACACAACACAAGCTAACTTTGACCAAGGTGACTTAATTATATTGACGTCATACACTGACTGGACACACGAAAAGATGGGTTTTCTTATCAGGGTATGCTAGTCTCAGTCTCCAAGTAGTCACAGGCTAGTCACCCGACAGTCTTTTGCCGTCTAGGACCAACGCGAAGTACTCAATCTATTCGAGCCTTGTCTCGTGATGAAGACCATTTTATGTAAGTTAGCCCAAGTGTTTGGAAAATCAATATATTTTAAATGTTGTTTCTTTTTCCATTCTTTAAACTATTCATTCACCTGTTTTAAACATGATATGCTAAATGGACATGTTTTAATACTTGAGACCATGTTGACATTATTTTGAGACTTTACTGACGTTATTAAATATTTACTTACTTTAAAACAAAAAGCTTATTGAAACACCAATTGTCAGAACCCCTCCTCATAATCCTATACTTTGGCCAAAAATCTTAACCAAGAACCCAGGTCTCCCTGATTCCATAATTAAGGTGGTGGCAGCATATTTGCGCTACCTCACTTCCGAAGCCAGACCGCTCCCGCTTGCTTACAATGGTGGCAGCGGTGGGATGCATTAAATAGGGGATGATTTTAGTAGAATAATTTTTGTTTTGTTTTGTTAAAACCGGTTTTGACACGATAGTATAGGGTTCTAAATGCAATAAAAATTGCAGATAGTAAGTCAATTGAAAAAGAAATCATTGCTGACGATTTATTAATTAAAAAATTTAAGAACATTTTTGTAAAGCACATATCAATTTATAATCAACTGGACAACTTTCAAGATCACTGGTTATGCTCTACCTCCTTCTCTGACAAAGAACATTATAGGAACCTTTACCGACATCTAGAACTGACGTTAATTCCCGACATACAGACAGTTAGAAAAGCCACACCCCAACATAAAGCGTATAGTTACGAATACCTACTACAATTATACTGGACTATGAGATTTTTGATTGTTGACAAACAAGACAATATAGACTTTGAAAACGAAATCATTGCTGTTACTATAAACCACGCTGACTTTGGACAAGCTGCTGAAGACCTTGGGCACCTTAGTGATATAGATAGTGACCTGGAGCTTTAATGCTTGTCATGACTGACTGATTGTTTTGTTGTTTTACCTTCTTACTAACTAAGAAAATGTTTTATAAAAAATTGTCTGGAGACTTTGACAAACGAAGACGAGATAGTGATGAGATAGAATCCCATAAATTCCGTAATCTGTTTGAAAAGCACATTTTTATCCACCATGATCTTGATCAATTGTATGAAAAATGGCTAAAGTAGACAAATCCACTTAAACGTGTAGATATAAGGCAAAAAAAAAGCATTTACTGTATCTTTTCTTCAAGTAGGAAAGGACTATGTACTAATAGTGACGCTAGGTGCATGTGAACACCGTAACTATTATTTGCTAGACGTATACCGATCCATTCGCTTCGGGACTAGGACTGAACACAGACAACAAGTACGATTAACTTACTTTTAATTGCATGAACTCTCTGTTTAGGAATGTTGTCATTTAATAAATTAAAATAAAATGACACCACCAACCACCACAGTCGCTTCCACCACAACTAACACCTCTGTTACCAGCAGAACCTCTAACCTCCCTATTACCTCTTCTAGTATCTCTGTCGGGACCTCTCAAAGTGCAATAATGGCAACTCCACCCCCTATATCCTTTAATGTAACACCTCCAGGCATAAATAGCTTATAAGCTCTTATTGACCCGTACACTGGACCTACTCAAGGCCCTGATGTAGAAGCCTTCCTTGCTAATGTAGCAGAAGTAGGAGCCCTAGGTTCATGGAATGAGGCCTTATTAGTCTCAATAGCAAAGATTAAAATCAAAGGGTGAAGCTAAGGCTATCATTGAAACCGACCTCGCAATTAAAACTGAAACCTCGTGGACTGTATTTAAAAGAAAAATTTTTAAAGCAGTTTAAGCCAGAGGAACAGCCAGGGAATGCGGTTGCGACATTCTTAGCATTGGCTCAAAGAACCCATGAGACTTTTCCCGAATGGACGGCACGAATCCGCCATTTTGGTTTAAAAACCTTGCAATTAAGTGGAATTACGGAACAGGACAATTTCCGTAAATTAATGTTAGAAGAGTCTATGAAGGCTCAGTTCTTGAAAGGGTTGAGATTAGACACCAAGAGGCAGGTCCTATCTCGCAACCCTATTACCTTCTCAGAGGCAATAGAAATTGCCATAGATGAATATAGCAATTACTTGCAGACAAAGCAAGTAAGCAATCAATTAAACACACTTGGTGAGAGCCCTAGTTGGCCTAAAACTCACACAAATGCCAGGCCCACCTGTTTTAATTGTGGTAAGCTTGGGCACATACAGAATGACTGTAGGTCTAGCCCACGAGCCCCACTTGCACAGGCAGTGGTATGTTTTCAAATGTCAAGGAGTTGGACATATGAGTAGGGACTGTCAGAGAATTAACACCTCATTCCCCATTAACACTCCTCCTAACCACAACAGAACACCTATGAAGTGTTTGAAGTGTCAAAAGTTAGGACACCTAGCTCATAACTGTTGGACGACTCAGAAGTCACAGAGCACTTCTAGTCCCAATACCCCTTCCCTAGGCCCCCTAGGATGAACCCCACTTGTTTTAATTGTGGAAAGCCGGGTCACTACAGCAAGGACTGTAGGGAACAGCGCCCAAAACCTCAGGCACCCAGAGTGTTTGACCCTAGAAATCGAAATGGCCCAAACTAATAAAGAGTTCTGAAGGAGCTCCACTTCAGACTCCTAAAGAGTCTTTAATAGGTGCACATGGAGTAGGCACCTTACCTAGTTCCTCAGGAATAGGTCTAGAATTCATTGTATTTGGACGCCCCTGCACCTTTTTAATAGACACCGGGGCCACTGTATTATTGATAAAGAGAGCAGTTATTAATAAATAGTGATGTCTTGTCCGCTGAACACATTAGCCCTGTATATAGTGTTACAGGACAAGAAATTTCAGTGCTTGGTATAGTTAATGGAAAATTAGGATATGAACATGTACTGTATAATTGTGACTGTCTTGTTGTTTCAAATGAATTATTGCCTAATTACGATGGAATTTTGGGATATGATTTTATTCAAGGCCAATGGCACGGAAATACATTTTAGTACACGTGAAGTGCATATAAACAATGTAGTGATACCATTCTGCACAAAGTTCAAAACGTATCCAGTTATGAGTAACATAAATGACCTTGTGTAAATGTAAATGAAAGAAATAAACGTGTTCGATTTAATGGGAAAGGTTTTGATCACTCCCCCCACTTTTCAGAATCCCCTAGTAGGGAATGGGCATCTGTACAAACCCATGTAAATAATACTCATGTAAACGAGTATGTACAAGACCATGTAAATAGTAATGAAGATAATGAGCTAGCTTACCCAGAGTTCAAAGAACCTTTCTGTATCACAACTGACGCCTCAGGTGATGCAATAGGTGGTGTATTTAGTCAAAATGGACATCCAATTGCATTCATTAGCAGACATTTTAATCAAGCCGAACGTAATTATTCCACAATTGAAAGAGAATGTTTAGTCATAATATTTGCTGTAAAGAAATTCCGTTGCTTTATTTTTGGTCAGAAATTCATTTTATTAACAGACCACAGACCCCTCAAATGGTTATTTAATATAAAAGACCCATCGTCGCGATTATCCCGTTGGGGATAATCTTGTCAGATTATCAATGTGAAATATTGTATATGCCTGGTAAAGAAAATGATTGTGATGACTCTCTGTCTCGAGTTTCAACCATACATTCAGCTGCTCCCAGCTACGAACCAGTGTGGGACCGAGATAAGATAAAAGACGAACAGGTCAAAGATGAGACTCTGACGCACTTGATAACAGACTTACAACACGAACCTAATGATGACACATTTTATTTAGATGAAGACGGAATATTATTTAAACACAGGACTATTAATGAACGAAAAGATAGAATGGTTGTACCTAGGTCAATAGTCACCAAAATGTTAAGAACTTATCACGAATTACTGTTTGCTGCTCATCAAGGGCTACAGAAAACATTAGATTTAATTAAATCCACTTTTTATTGGGGTGGCATGTATATAGATGTTAAACGATTCTGTCAAAGTTGTCATTCTTGTGCTGAACGCAAAACATCTCCTAACTTGCGAAAAGCACCCTTATGTCGTTTTCAGGGAGTATCCTCACCTTTTGAGAGAATTTCGCTCGATATTGTAGGCCCGTTAGTTACTTCACACTCAGGTATGAAATACCTACTTACCTGTCAGTGTGCATTTTCAAAATATCCAGAAGCTAAACCCATTCCAGACCAGAAAAGTGAAACTGTTGCTAGAGATTACATTGAATAATAGTTTCAAGGCATGGAGTACCTCTCCAAGTTCTCACAGACAGAGGTGGATGTTTCACCTCTAATTTAATGCAAGAAGTATGTAAACTAATACAAATCAAAAAGTTACTCACAACTAGCTATCATCCAGCCTGTAATGGCCAGGTAGAACGATCACATCGTACTTTTGCAGGTATGGTGTCTCACTTCATTGGTAAAAACCAACGAGAATGGCCTGATTGGATTCCCTTTTGCTTTATTAGCCTATCGTAGCACTCCTCACAGTTCAACCAAAGAAACACCATTTTTCTTAATGCACGGACGCGATATAACCCTGCCATTTGACGACATTGTAGCTCCTCGTAAAATACACTATGGCATACACGAACAGTATAATGAAGAGCTTAGACTGAGATTGCAGTCTGCATTCGAAACAGTCAAAGAACATTTAAAAGAAGCCACAGATAAGCGTGAATTCAATACAACAAATAAAAAACACAACAGTAACATTAAAGCCGGAGATAGGGTCTATCTTAATAACCCCGTGACCCCTGTAGGCTTAAATAAAAAATTTATCAAACAACGTTGGATTGGACCTTATCGCATTTTAAGTATGCCTGGCCCCGTCACTGCCATAATTGAAGAAATATATGGCCTTAAAACACAAGCAGTACATGTTAATAGGTTGAAAAGTGTAGCAGTGTATGACACTCTGCCACCTGGTAATTATCCATTAGACAACATTTCTAAATCTCCTATTACTTTACCTACGGAATCTCACAAGGACACTGCAGCCATTACTGACACACTATTTGTGGACTTTGACAACGATGACGAAAATGTGTATTTCAAAAATGTTGATGAACTGCCATCAGTTATGCCAGAATGCATGAAAGTGAGCGAGGACACAACTCCTCCTACCCCTCTTACTCCTCCTATCCCTCCACCACCTGCTCCTGTACACGTTGTCCCTTATAACTTTAGAAGTAAGGGTATTGTAGATTAGTCATGTTATTATTTTTAAAAAGAAATTGCTACTAAAATTGTCACATGGAGTATATTTGTTATTATTATCAGGTATGATTTTGGTATGCGCCTGTACTCTTATCAGTAAGCACTGAAGAATACCCTGTAACCTTTAAACAAGGGTGCAGTTTTTGTCAACGAAGGGACCTCCCTCTTATCAGGGGACAAATGGACTATCACAATGGATGTAGAATTGAAACAATTCAGGAAAGCATTACAACTAATAATGATTGAGCTAGAACAGCTTCAACAATAAATAGCACTGATTCACCCAACTCTGACACGTAAACGGTAAGAGAATTCAATGACCAATTAAGACGAGAAATAAGATTAATTAAGGCTGATGCCATAAATACTTTAGGACACAGTGACGAATTAGAAGCAACACTGACTCCCTCTAATACAGCTAGAGCACGAAGAGGACTCATTAATGCTGAAGGTACTATTTTGAAATACTTATTTGGAACACTGACTGAAGAAGACGTGGCGAATTTAAACGACAAAATATCACAAGTAAATCTTAAAAATAAAAAGATTTATCATTTAATAAAATACCAATTGACTATTATGAATGACACTCAAGCAGCAACTGCTATTAATAAGGCAGCTATTCAGAAAGTCACTAGAGCTACCAAATTAATTGCCGACGAAGTTGACTTTTAAGGACGAAAATAATAACTACATCGGAATTGCTAAATTGGAAAATTAATGCATTGGCAACTACGAATTCAGTTATGAGATCATTAGAAATGGTATTAAATGTTATTAAGTCAGACGCTGTAATGTTTTCTCAAGCTTTAGATATGACTGCACTAGGTAGATTACATACATTCTTTATGTCACCTAATCAATTATTTAATATTTTAACTGAAATTCAACCAAAATTACCCAGGGGGTACTTTGTTAACTGCATTAAATAGAGATGAAATTTACGAATATTACTCACTAGCAGAAGTACATGCAGTCTCTTTAAATAATAAAGTTCGTTTGTTGAAAGCACTGAAAAGGTACTTTAATTTGTTTAGAGTTTTGCCTTTACCTGCCTTGCAGCCAGGTACAGATTTATTTGTATACCTTGACCCCCCTCAACCATATTTCGCAATTTCCAATGACAGATTAACTTATTTGACACTATCGACCGAGGACCTTATGCAATGCACAGACAAGACAATTAAGATATGTTCACCTCGTTGGCCTGTTCGTAGACAAACAGAGCCTTCATGCTTACTTTTAATGTATACAGGAGATACAGTGGGAGCAATCAAATTATGTGAAAAGAGAGTCACAAAATCTTTTGAACCTGTATTATGTAGGTCTAAGAATAATTTGATCTGGTTATATGCTGTCAGCAAGCCAATAGATGTGGTTATTCAGTGTCAGTCACGGAATTCAACGCCAGGTATGATGGGTGTGACAACCAGAAAATTAAATGGTACTGGAGAATATCTCCTACCATAGAGTTGTTACGTTACAAGCTTAACTTTTATCCACATTTAAATAGAAACATTTTTACTGATTGAGCTACTCAACTCTATGACATACCAACTTAAGGGGAATCCCTAGACCCAAATATGATTTCTTAAGAATGCAGTAAAGACGTCTGAAAAGTAAGTAGAATGTAAGAGGGGCTTAATAAAAGAGCGGATTATTTTTTTGAAATTTTTTTGACGGGACATTACCTCAGAATCAACAATTGTATTCAAATTACTGGAATCAGTTGCTCAAGTTCAAAATTGAATTTTTAGCAGCGGCTTTTTGTATATTATTTCTACACTTCTTTATCTACAACCTAAATATAAGTATTATTGGTTTATATGGTTTCAGGCGTTGCACGATTTTTTCCGTTAAACGGTACAAAATTTAAAATCGTACCGGCAGGCGAAAAAAATTGTGCAACGCAACAAACCATACAAAGCCAAAAATCCTTTTATTTAGGTTGTAGATAAAGGAGTGTAGAAATAATATACAAAACAACCGCTGCTAAAAATTCAATTTTGAACTTGAGCAACTGATTCCAGTAATTTGAATACAATTGTTGATTCTGAGGTTATTTCCCGTCAAAAAAATTTCAAAAAATAATCAGCTCTTTTACTAAGCCCCTCTTACATTCTTCTTACTTTTTAGACGTCTTTTCTGCATTCTTAAGAAATCATATTTGGGTCTAGGGATTCCTTTTAAGATACTGCGTTTTCTGTAATGGACCATAAAACCGTGACTAAAATTGATAAAAATTTTAAATATCTTGAAAATTAAGGAATTATCAAATGATGCTCGAGATTCTGTAAATGTGCAAACTTCCGGAATAGGAATCAGCGATTTACGCAAAACGTGAGACCAGATGTACAACGAACAAGACCCGATCATGCCCACATCAACGTCACCAATGGTTAACTGTGATAAGCTATATTGTATTGTTACTTATTATTGTTTCAAGTTGTGGTCATAGGAGAAAGATCTATGTCTTCTATTTTACAAAAACATAACCACAATTTGGATAATGAGGCTGATAATAAGCCGTTCCTGATGCATTCAGGTTTAAGGGAGAATGACAACACGAATAATTTCAACCTAGTACCTTAGTCAACACTTTTTTACCATACTTTATAATAATTTTAAATAATCATATTGAATTATTTTCAATAAAGCAACATGCACACCATTTAAACTTTACTATCCTGATATATTTGACTATCCTGATGGTATAATAGCGAGAGAAGACTTCCAACGATGCATTCAAAATATTTTTACCAAATAAGTTTCAGGAGGCGTTGAAGACATTACCACAATAAATGAAGCTGAGAATAAGCCTTCGTTAAATTATTCACGTTCCGGGGACCATAGTGATGATACTATTTATTCACGTTCCGGGGACCATAGTGATGATACTATTATATGGATATCCGACGATAAAAATTAGTTCAACCTTGACATAAACCCTCATATATCCATGTGTATACTTAATTTATTTATTAAACGTCTGTCCTATTCAGTTATAAACACTGATTTACAAGGGAGGACAATATGTATCATGACATGTATCATGTAACAATGTTATTGGCTTTAAAAAAAGTGTTCTTTCTTCAAGATCCATCATCCATAGAAATTCACATAAATGTATTACTGTGTGCATCATGAACGAATATTATCACTTTCAGTCGTAGAGTCGTCGCCTTGTACTTGTGAACCGAGGAGATATGGCGTTGACACTTTATTGGGCCCGTCATTGCTGCGAAAATCCCAATGTCGCATTGGCCATTTTCTCAGGGGTTTGAGCAAGAATTAGAAGAAATGGAGAAATAGTTTAGAATTTAGACCTAGGCTGGGAAAAAAATTGTGGAAGCAAATGATTTCACCACGTCTTCCTTCTTTAACACCCGAAGAGGGAGTTGTGGTGGAATGACCCATTCAAGATCTTGGCACTCAGCACAACAAGTACGTGATTGAAGTAGTCGCCTGGCCTGGGGGAGCTGGTGAGTTCTACTCACGAGATGATAACTTTGCTCGATAAGGAGGGTTAAGCGTAAATACTTACTGGATCCGTGAAGGGGCACTGGTGAGACTCAATGTGCCGGGGGAATGTCAACCGTGCAGTCAACACTGGGCTTGGTCGATAACTTTGCTGATTTGTGGCAAGCAACCATTACCCAGATCAGATTCTCCGTCATCCGGACAACTCTTACCGAGTTAATCAACAATAGCTTGATCTCTTCAGTAGTGACCATGATAGCCTCCCTGTGTAAGGAAACCATCAAACAACCAACTGATTTGTACGAAAAGTTGATGCGTTGTTAATTGACCACACTTCTCCTGTTCTCTTAAGAGTGGTCAAAGGCTTTAGTCAGATGTTTCCACGCTAAGCGATTGATCTCACTAAACTCTACATCTCAGTGATCTCGAACTACCACTTAATGGTAGCCAACTTCCCTTCATTAAGTTGGATCATTGAGCAAGCTGCAACAGCCAACATCTCAGGGTTGTAAGCTCTATCAGAGCTTATCAGCAAAGCTGGGTTTATACACTTCGAAGGGATGAGTAAGTCAATCGCCATGATCCAATTCAATGCAGTAATGCAACTTGCTCAAAAGATTCTAGTGAACAAGTATTGCTCTGTGCTAGTGCCTCCTGTGAATCAAACAGCATATGCAGACTTGGCATACATTGGTGTGCTGGGTAATAGGATTGTCTTAGGAGATGAAAGCTTCAATGCCTATCGAGGGCAAACCCGACCGGCGCTGCTCACTCCTAACCACACAACTGAACATCATAATGCGGGGAATCACGAATAATATTCAAGGACTAGCAGAACAGGATGTATCACTTGCAAGTTAGTCAATCCCCATGACCTAACTCGATGCAGTGATGCAATTCGCCCCAAAACTCCCGGAGGACAAGTATTGCTCGATGATAGTGTCCCCTGTGAATCAAACTGCTTATGCAGACTTGGCCTACATTGGTGTGCTGGGCAAAAGGGTTGTCCTGGGAGACGAGAGCTTCGACCGACGCTGCTCACCCCCAACAACCCACCTGAACATCATAATGCGGGGAATCAAGAATAATATTCAAGGACTAGCAAGACAGAATGTATCACTTGTAAGTAAGTCTATCCCATTACTTAATTCGATGCATGATGCAAGTCGACCAAAAGTTCCCAGAGGACAAGTATTGCTCTGCAGTAGTGCCTCCTGTGAATCAAACAGCTTATGCAGTCCTGGCCTACATTGGTGTGCTGGGCAAAAGGGTTGTCCTGGGAGACGAGAGCTTCGACCGACGCTGCTCACCCCCAACAACCCACCTGAACATCATAATGCGGGGAATCAAGAATAATATTCAAGGACTAGCAAGACAGAATGTATCACTTGTAAGTAAGTCTATCCCATTACTTAATTCGATGCATGATGCAAGTCGACCAAAAGTTCCCAGAGGACAAGTATTGCTCTGCAGTAGTGCCTCCTGTGAATCAAACAGCTTATGCAGTCCTGGCCTACATTGGTGTGCTGGGCAAAAGGGTTGTCCTGGGAGACGAGAGCTTCGACCGACGCTGCTCACCCCCAACAACCCACCTGAACATCATAATGCGGGGAATCAAGAATAATATTCAAGGACTAGCAAGACAGAATGTATCACTTGTAAGTAAGTCTATCCCATTACTTAATTCGATGCATGATGCAAGTCGACCAAAAGTTCCCAGAGGACAAGTATTGCTCTGTAGTAGTGCCTCTGTGAATCAAACAGCTTATGCAGGTCTGGCCTCCATTGGTGTGCTGGGCAAAAGGTTTGTCTCGGAGATGAGAGCTTCAATGCATATCGAGGGCAGCCTGACCGACGCTGCTAGCTCCCAACAACCCACCCGAACATTCTTATAAAAGGCATAGCAAGTAATATAAAAGGACTAGCAGAACAGGATGTATCACTTGTAAGTGAGTCTATCCCATGACCCAATTCAATGCATGATGCAATTTTTCCCAAAGTTCCTAGTGGACAAGTATGGCTCTATAGTAGTGCCTCCTGTGAATCAAACAGCATATGCAGACCTGGCCTACATTGGTGTGCTGGGCAAAAGGGTTGTCTCGGAGATGAGAGCTTCAATGCATATCGAGGGCAACCGGACCGACGCTGCTAACTAACAACAATCCACCCGAACATCCTTATAACAGGCATAGCAAGAAATATATCAAAGGACTAGCAGAACAGGATGTATCACTTGTAAGTAAGTCTATCCCATGACACAAAGCAATGCATGATGCAACTCGACCAAAAGTTCCCAAAGGACAAGTATTGCTCTGTAGTAGTGCCTCTGTGAATCAAACAGCTTATGCAGACCTGGCATACATTGGTGTGCTGCGCAAAAGGTTTGTCTCGGAGATGAGAGCTTCAATGCATATCGAGGGCAGCCTGACCGACGCTGCTAACTCCCAACAACCCACCCGAACATCCTAATGAAAGGCATAGCAAGTAATATACAAGGACAAGCGGAACAGAATGTATCACTTGCAAGTAAGTCTATCCCATGACCCAATTCAATGCATGATGCAACTCGACCAAAAGTTCCCAGAGGACAAGTATTGCTCTATGATAGTGCCTCCTGTGAATCAAACAGCTTATGCAGATCTGGCGTACATTTTTGTGCTGGGGAAAAGATTGTCCTGGGAGACGAAAGCTTCAAATGCCTATAGGGACAACACGACCTATGCTGCTCACTCCCAACAACTCAACCGAACATCATTATAAAAGGCATAGAAAGTTATATCAAAGGACTAGCAGAACAGGATGTACCACTTGTAAGTAAGTCTATTCGCTCTCGATGAACCTACGCGCACTAGGTATCTGTAACAACATTTCCCCTTTTTGACTAATGCTAAAGACCTGCCTGCTTATGCCATTGCCGTGAATTCATGATTCCGTAAAGTGCCTCTGATCGTCGATCATCTTATGGATTACATACAACCGCACTCTCATTTAAGTGTTACTTATCTCGACACACCGAAGTTCGCCAAAAGCATCGTCGAAAAAGCTGCGTTGAGTTATCCAGACAAGCGCCTAAAATATATAGAACGTATGCAATCCATCTCAGCGTTTGAACGGTCCCTTTTGTATTTAGTTTTGGCGAAGACTCCCTTGCAAGTACAGCTTTTGGCCACAATGACCCGTGCTAAAACACGCGAATTTATTCTCATGCTATCATCATTGCTGGCTACTGAACGCACTTTCAAAACGGCTGCTTTGAGCCCTGAAACCGGCAATTTACTTGATGCGTTACTTATCGCCCTTGACAATTTGAACACCTCGCGAGTGCCATTTGTTGTTAGCATCGAACGCAAACAGCGATTCGCTAGAGTTTGTCAGATGGTTAATGAGAAGGAAGTTGAATAAGGAAGTTAACAGTGACTTTTGTATACCATGAACGCGCCGCTTGAAGAAGCAGATAGAATCTTCGATTGCCTGCGACTTATTTACACCGACCTTTTGATAGCCGCGTTTCAATACTCGAAGAATCATCCAAAGTGTAAGGTTTACGTCATCACCCCATCACCGCACTTTACCCGTGAAGACAACTTTAAAAATTACGGGCAAGAGTTCAGATTTTCTAAAGATTCTAAAGACGTTCTTTTGGCATATAATTCCGCTATTTTTAAGACGTTGGATAAACAAACCCACACCAGACTTTGCGCTGCAACCCCTGGATACTCCAAGGAGCTCAATCACGATATCACCGGATTTTACTACGGTTCGTTTTCGTAATGGGTTACGGTTGGACGAATGAAGCCTCGCTGATGGCCAGGCATCAATGGATGAATTACCATTCGTTCATTAGAACCATTCAAGGTTTTAAGTTCAAATCCTTTTCGGTCAAAGCATCCAGGGATTACATGCGCGTTGCCTTAGAGAACATGAACACTAAGGCCCCGTTCTCCTCGACCACGCGAATGCCTGACGATCATCTGTACATAGACCTGGATCATTCCGTACCCGCACGACTACTTACCCAAATTGTCAAGGCGCTTGACATTAACGAACGTCAAATTGAAAAGGGAAGAAATCAGCCTGACGCCACTGATGTGCGTTCTATTTCCAACCTTGAGGACGCTAAAGTGGCTTTTCACGAAACCATAGCCGCGGTACTTGACATGCGGGGTCCTAATGCGATCGAGAATTGTCATATTACGGTGTTTACACCCAAGCGACTTTTCAGTCGGTTCATGGTTTGGTGTGGAGTTAAATGCTCAATATCTTTTGATCATTCCTGCGATGGACCTCTCACTATGACGACCAAGCTTTCTTAGGTTTTTCTTGGATGGATATATATATTGGATCTTTATGGGCTTCTTCTTATACCCAGTGGAGTCTACAACAAAAAAATTTCTTTTTCTTTTAAGGCCAGCACGGCTTCACTGCCTGGTCGATCCCGTATTTGTTCGGGATAATAATCTTACTTTACCTCGCATAATAATCACTTATGCTTATTTAGATTTTTTATATTAAATTTTAATAAACAAAAAAAGGTGGACAAGGCGGTGACATTTGTTTTGTCTAGTTGACAAAATGTGATCTCCACATTTTATAAACGATTATATAAGGATTTCTTGAAGAGTTTGTATTGAACGTTATATTAGGATGCTCAGCTGTGTGCAGGGTATGCGTGAAACTGTTAGTAAGTACATTCAATTTGTATTTCATTGAATATATTGCTTTGAAGATTGGTGTTTTTGAGTCACAGATTTTAGTTTGATGTTGGAACCAAAGGCAGCTGTTTGTTCAAAGAATTTAGAAAGACAAACTACTCATTTCTTTGTGTGCTTACTGTGACCTTATCAAAAAACCAAAAAAGCTAGTAAACTTTATTCATTATTTTAATCATGGTGTGTCCACATTGTGAAAAGGAAGTAAAATGTCTGCAGTGCAGTCGCATATTAATAAAATGCATATGGATATATATGACAATTCGTCTCAAAATCCTGAATCTTCACATGTTAGTACTTTGATTAACAAATCTCCACAATTTAGGCCTACCATGAAAGTTGTGGATGTATTGCCTCAAGTGGCTTGTAAAAATATGGAGGAGTTAATGAAGAAAATAAATCGAATGGATGTAGAAGATCTTCGGAGAGAGTTGACCAATATAGGTGTTAGTTCATTGGGAAAGAAAAAAGATCTAATAGAAAGATTTAAATGTTCTGTACGTGAAAGTATTAGTCTGGAAGAACAAGTTCATGATTACAGGGCTAAAATGAATGGTTGTACTAACTGCCACAGTATGGGCCATGAGGTTGAATTATTGAAAACTTTGCTTGAAGAGAAAGATAAACGACTAATGATTCAAGAAGAACTGATCAAGGTATTAATAGAGAATAAAAAAATTATTGAAGCTGCACAAACTTTAAATTTGGAAGATGTGCATTCAATTGAGCAAAGGACTTTGGTATCAATGTGAGATGCGTACAACTTCCCCAGGTATCGCAACCAAACAGATAGAGATACATGGAACTGGAAAATTAACTTTACCTAGTAACTGCTATGTGCAAGGCCCAGAGCTAACGTTATTGACACATTATTCGTCATACAGAGCTCTCAACAACACAGTAATAGACATACACGTTCCGCCAATTACCAACATATTGTTGAAAATGCAATCTGATAGTAAAACATTAGTTTCTTCAGTAGGAACGCCGGACGACATTGATAAAGTTTTAAAGTCAATTCAAGACGAAGCTTCACCCCCATTAGAAATTCCATACTCAAAATGGTTAGAACAGTTAGAGGTCGTACAACCTAAATGGTACCAACCGCAATCAGAACATTTATCATATTATATCTCGACCGGATTTGGATTTTTTTTTGGTAATTGCATTGATAGTTATCATACGCAAAGCGGAAATTGATTTACACTAAAATCATGGGCGATAGGAAACGCATAGTAACAGCAGTAAACATATCTGAACCCTATAATGTAGTTAGAATGTCTGCACCAGCTTTGTCCGAAATGGAAATGGAACAATTGAATCCAGTTGCCCGGAATATCTATCCAGACCTCAGTTAAAAGGGTTATATATAAAAAAAAAAAAAAAAGTGGAATGGATTGGATTGGAAGATGCACTTCAGAGTGAGCAAGAAGAATGAATGTTTTATCTTACATTAACGGTGGCGGTTTTCTTAAACTTAATTTTCATCCCTGGCGAGGCAGTAACCATGCTCGTAAAAGTTCAAGTGTGTATGAAAGCCTCTGGTGAACTATTAAAAAGTTCGCAAGCTTTGTATCTAGCCTCTGACAAGCCCATAAAAGGTTGTAAGTTTGAATGTTTTATTAACCATTTGACATGTGCAGTCTTCCCAAACACTCCATAGCCGGAAAATTAAAAGATGATATTTTGGAACTCATTTTAATGAGATGAGAAAGTTAATAAACACCTTATTAAGGATGTTATTCATGGACAGAGCAGAAGAAAAATAGAGTATTTAACACAGAATTCTGAGAATTGACAGAAAGGAATGAGGATTTAATGGGAATTTTGGATAAATAACTTGCAAATATGTTTTGAAGTTTAGAACCAGGAACCAAAATTGTATATAAAAGGAAACGAAAAACAATTTGAACCACAAACGTTTTGACCATTATCAAAGTAGACAGTAATTCAGTCGACTATCAACGTAAGTACCAAATTTCGTTTAGATCAATGTGAAAGAGATTAAGAAAGCACTTATTTTTGTTATTTTAAGTTACACGTTTGATTCATTACAGCATGGAAGTAGTCAAGGAATTTTCCGAATTAACAATTCATTGGGCAGAGCTTTATACACTTCCCTTCCCAAGAATTGGCAAAATGAAGCACGACTATTTTAGAGACCCGCGGCGCTTCGAATCGGCATGGGCCGAGGAAGAAGCAGATGAAGAGTGGTGGGACTGGTTAGGCTATATGTGGTCCCCCGAGTGGGAATGCTGGGTGGCCAATCAATAAACAATGTAGTTTTCAATATAAAGAACAGTTCGGAACAAAGAAACGTCTGGTTATTGAATTTATAAAAATATATTTTACAAACAAAAATTATTAGGTAACGATTACTTCGAAATTGAATAAGATATATTAAGGAATGATCGAATGTAAACACTTTAACGACTAGGTTGTCAGAAGCCATAGGGAATTCATGAGACACGGTCGTTACCTACTAATTACCCAAACTTCCCCCCCCCCTCTTTTGTCCACAGCCCTAATTACCAATGAAACATAAATAGGTCGCGTCATAAACAGGTGAGCATTAGTTTGACTTATGGTGCAGTAGTGAGTGAAACATACTATTACGTGTGGAATGATTAGGAATACGGAAGATCTAACGCTGACGCCCGGGGTACGTCACCGTCCCCGGAGTCGAAATTCTATTTTGCAGGCACTGAGACAGCACATAATAATCAGACGCCTTGGAGACAGAAGACAACCCAGCAGCGTCCCTGTCGCGGAAGGCATCCGCAGACGAGGCCCGAGCACTGTCGACCAACCTTTATCTACAGCAGAACGATACCCGAATGCCCGTTGACAACTGAGAACTTCACGCACGCGCAAGCCCAACACGAAAATGAGGACCCTGTACTTCCTGTAGCTGAAGAAGATCCGATTGATTTAACCAACGATACACCTCCGGAAAACCCCCCTGTCGCTCGTGTGATGACGCAAGAAACGCCCCGAGTCAGAGCAATAATCTCCCGCCTCCAGCAGCATCAATAACGATTACCTTTACGACACCCTCCTACGCCGCCCTGCAAGAAACATTGGTACGTCGTCTAATAGCTTTCGCAGACCTACGAGCTCTTCGGATACCGATAGAAAACATGTTCATGCACCGACGACATCACGACCCCATGGACGCCCACCCAACTTGGATTGAGATGCAGTACAGAATGCAGTATCTGACTAAAGCTCGTGAATATCAAGAACAATACGGAGTGTGGCCAGACGACGAAGTCGATTTTTGGACGGAATTCCTTGTTAACAACGAACCGTACTGGTGGAACTCTCGCAGTGAATAAAGAAAATTCGGTGTTAGTGACAAAAAAAAAGGAAAAAGAAAAAAGGGACACAAAAATGAAACATTATTATGACAATATTGGCAATGTCAATGGACACGAGTTATACGTATGTGTATGGTACAGAAAATAAGAGTAGAGGTATGTGTTATAATTATGATTTCGTAAAAGTTTTATCATTTTATGGAATGATGAAAACTTTTAAATAGGGGAAGGAGCTATGTAGTAGACTGGAATCAACGTTCTATTTAGCAAAGTGAATTTAAAGTGACTCCTATGAGTGTACTCTCTAGTAGCACACACAAACATAAATTACTTAATTTAAGTTAAAAATGAAACAAAAAATATAATGTTACTTTCAAAATAGTAACACATAATATAAATACCGTTTGTAACTATTTCCAATGAAATACATTCACATTTCACTAAATTATTATTTATTTGCGTCTTCAGTACTGCTAGTGCGTCAATTGACTAATGCACGCCTCAGTCATGGCTGCTGAAATGTAGTGTAGCCACCCAATGAAAACCAAATAATGGCCAGAAAAATCATATTTTATTTCTTATTGTATGGATCAGTTTTCTTATTTTTAGTTATACATTTGAATATTAGTTGAACTGGTCTATAGTTGTTTTGTTTTACGTCCATTTTATAAAGTTTAGCACGTAATATATGACCATGAAAAGCTATTGCCAACCTTAGAATACGCTTGGCAACATCGCAACGTTAGGCGACTGAAAGCTAGGCCAGGGAAGCGCTATCTCTATAGGTCGGTACGTAGGTATACCGGGCTACCAACACGAAGAGCAGTAGAGATAGCTCTTTCCTTTCCGCTAGCCAGCACAGAACATGGCACAGAATGAGATGTTTATGGTTTTCAAAGTGACACGGCTTTTGCGCGGCCTACCAAGGGGTATTTCTAGTAAAAAGGAAAATAAGAGAAAGAAAAGGAGTACAAAACCACAATATTTGTTTGTGAAATTAATGCTATTTTACGTAATATAACGGATAGGTCTAGGCCACCTTGTAGGAAGTGGGCGTCTACGTAGAGCTGGAGACATTATCAGGGAGAAAAGTAGTTGTGGTTACAAAAACTCCACTGTATGTAGGCCCTACTCGCAAAGCATCGGACACACGGGAATGTTCGCTGGCAAATAATTTTTGGGAAAACCAACCCACCACACCAGAACAGTAGGTAATTGAATACATAGAATAATCTGCTCGTCGTCTCGAGTGACGAGTGCCGCGCGTAAAGGCCTAGGCCCATTCAAGACTAGAAACGACTAGGTGTGTGAGTGAGGCGCGGAAAGATGCGTGGCCTACTTGACGAGCGGTTAGCGTACAGTGATCATGTTCTAGAGGTCGCCGGTTCAAGACCAGGCGCTTTTACTTTTTTTTACGTTTTTATGCGTACCATTTTGGTTTCATACCATTTTTTGGAATATAATGGTCATGATATTTTTTTGTATACGGATATTTTCATGTCTTGTCTTATGGCACTTTATCGCTCTCTGATCTGAGAGAAACAGTCTTGATAACTTTCACGCGATCACATTAGGTTTTAATATAAAAGAAGAGATACCAGATATATGCACTATTTATAAAATTTAAGAAACAAATATATCTGGTCACTTCGAAAAACAGTGGAGGAACAAAATAGGCCCAGGCATTTGTTGCTAAATGCTGACCGTTGTAATGCTCTCAATGAACGTCTGGAGCAGGCCGGCCCGTGCCTATGACGCGAGCGGCGGGGGTGTGGCCAGTTGGAGCAGACAACTCCGCAGCGTTGCCAAGTTTTTGAGCGTACATTGGACTTTAGGTCTAAAAATCTCGATAAGTGGCACGGATAAACCCATTTTTAAAGACATGTACGTGTTCTTTGAGAACTAAGCTTCATTTTGATACTAAATTGGTAAACATGACATTTATATTGACGCCGTTCTAGTTCTTTCTTGGTCAAAAAGTGTATGGTTTTCACGTGTTCCAATGTTAAAAGATAGGGAGTTTGAAAATTTTCATTTCGAATTATTTCGAAAATTAGATCGGTTAAGCACATATTGCTTTGCATATTATGAAAGAGCACTGTCTCATTGTAAAGTGAGCCAAATATGAAGAAAATCACATACATGATGAATTATGGAGGAGTGACTTTAATAGGAGCAAGCAAGTTGAAGCTTAGTATTTAGGTAAAACATCACAAGCATTTGCATTTCATCATATTTCAAGGTAAGGAATGCCATTTGCATAATGAGCAGATTCGAAGAATTGTAATTAGCTTGATGGGCAGATTCAAAGAATTGGACCATATTATATTACAACAGGATGTCATTAACAGTCAGGATAATCCGGATAGAACCAGGCAAATTTCCTCGAAATTAATTATCATTAGCAAGCAGATTCCACGAACTTAGGTAACATTAAGACAATGTCGCGAATACGTCATCTTTAACCAATCGAATTAAAGAACGAGTTAATAGAAACATCGTTTACCAATCAGATTAAAGAACAGGTTAATGAATCTACCAATCAGGTTAGAGAACGATTTAAAGGATTTTTACTATATAAAGCAGCAGTCTTTAAACCAAAAAAGTTCAGTCTTCGAGCAGAAAGCTAGAAGTAAAGAAGGAAGACACATCTCTCTAGACGTACTGTAATACGTAAGTAATGGAAACTTGTACATAAATATTATAATGTGTTACATTGAATTTTGCATGAGATAATAACTCTTCTAGCTATTGTTCTCAGAATGTGAATCAGACCCTTAGGCTGATGCACGAAATGTAGTAAAAGATAAGATAATAAATTGTGTAGATGTAGTTAGGAATATAGAAATAATAAAGTTACATAAAATTGTTGTGTAGATCTAGAGTGTAAAGATATGTTTAAGACAGAATAATAAATATTGGTATTGAGATTGTTGAGTTGGGTTTTATATCTTGTTTTAACGTTGAACGCCAAGTCGTTATATCAATGTGTTTGGGTGAATTGATTATCATTAATAAATAATGGTGACTCATGCCTGAGTCACTTACTCATTGCCTCCAGTTAGTTAGTATTCCCGCTCTTATCCATGCTATCAAGTTAGTATGTCGGTTAATCGGCTCAGTCAGTAACAGTGGTCGTAGGCTGGGTTTCGAACCCAAGACCTGAGTAGTGGAGCCTGTTAGCCGCCATACTACATTATAAATAACATCGATTGCAAAACTTTCAAACTCACGCAATCTTGTATACGTTAAATAAATAAATAAAAACAATGTAAAAGCAGATTTAGACAGCATTATTTCATAAGACAAGAAAATAATACATTAATTGTATAATAGCCAGAACAACCATACTGAGTGTCTTTAACTTCTCAACAAACGCAGTTAGACCGTTTGAACATTAAAAATAACACCCAAAGCAAAACAGACCGAACTGTCACAAAACCTTTAAAGAAGATTTTGATCAACGTGTATTTCGAGAAATAAAGACCTCTCATGTAACCAAAATTAGGAAATACTGATGTACATAAACAAAATTGCAAGTTGCAAAAAAGACAGAACTGTCATAATAATGTAAGAACAGATTTGATCAACATTAAAAGTTAAGAAATACAACTTTTGTATGATAGCAGAACAACCAAACAAAATATTATAAACTTCTCAACAAAAGCAGTCAGAATAGTGCTAGGCATAATAAATAGATTCTATTGCTAAACAGTATGTGTCATAATAATGTAAGGCAAATCCGGTCAACATACTTAACATCACAATTTGATCAATATTTGCTTCGATAGTTAAGAATTACAACTTTTGTATGTAAGCAGAACAACCAAACAAAGTATTATGAACTTCTCATTTAAAACTGGAGGAATTATGTTGAAAATAAATAGATTTCAAGGCAAAACAGTTAGATTCAGAGTCAGATCCGGTCGACATACTTCGATAGTCAAGAAACAAAACTCTTGTATGGCAGACAGACCAAACAAACATAATATTGTGAGCCGCTCAACAAAAGCAGTGAGAACTGATGTACATAAAAAATAACAGCCACTGCAACACAGTCAGAACTGTCACAATAGTCTAGAGCAGATCCGGTCCATATACTTTGAGAGTCGAGAAATACAATATTCTAGTATGGTAGACAGAACAACCAAACAAAATATAAAGAACTTCTCATTAAAAACTGGAGGAATTATGTGCAACATAAATAGATTTCAGGGAAATAGTTATATTCAGGGTCAGATCCGATCGATATACTTTGATAGCGAAGAAACAAAACTCGTGTATGGCAGACAGACCAAACAAACATAATATTGTGAGCCGCACAATAAAAGCAGTGAGAACCGCTGTGCATTAAAAATAACAGCCACTGCAACATTGTCAGAACTGTCACAATAGTCTAGAGCAGATCCGGTCCATATACTTTAAGAGTCAAAAAAATACAATATTCTAGTATGGTAGACAGATCAACCAAACAAAATATAATGAACTTCTCATTAAAAACTGGAGGAATTATGTGCAACATAAATAGATTTCAAGAAAAAAAGTTAGATTCTGAGTCAGATCCGATCGATATACTTTGATAGCGAAGAAACAAAACTCGTGTATGGCAGACAGACCAAACAAACATAATATTGTGAGCCGCTCAACAAAAGCAGTGAGAACTGCGTACATTAAAAATAACAGCCACTGCAACACAGTCAGAACTGTCACAATAGTCTAAGAGCAGATCCGGTCCATATACTTTGAGAGTCGAGAAATCAATTTCTAGTTTGGTAGACAGAACACCAAACAAAATATAAGAACCTCTCAACAAAAGCAGTCAGAACTGCTTTTCAACAAATTACTTCCATTGCTTAACAGGCAGAACTGTCGCAAAAATAATTACAACAAAATCCATCAGAATGTGCATATTAAAAAAAGCCAATTCCAATCGGATAGAACTTCAACAATATTTTTTTTACAGCAAGACTTAGGTAGGTTGTAGGGTAGACAGAACTACCATGAGAAAACCCTTTGAAGTCATGATTCGTGAACAGTTGAAACTGATCAAGAAAAACCAAGAATCACAATGTATAATATTTTCTTTGTTCCCTTTGAAGACGCTGTGAACTTGGCTTTCTTGATGATGACCATAACTTGAAGCTTCAAACAGAAATACTTAAAAGCAAGTTAAAGCGCCGATAACCATGGTGCTTAAATTTATTCAATATTCTGATCGTTTTTTGATGGTAGATTGATTTCGTGGCTCAGTTAGTTGTTAGATGTAGAAATTTGACAGTTCTTATTATTTAATACAAAAATTGTATTTGTCGTAGTCTCTTCTATTATATGTTATTGAATGTGTTGTGTTCTTCGCTCTCGTATCTTCTTGTGCTTGGAGTAGTCTCTTCTATTATATGTTATTGAATGTGTTGTGTTCTTCGCTCTCGTATCTTCTTGTGCTTGGAGTAGTCTCTTCTATTATATGTTATTGAATGTGTTGTGTTCTTCGCTCTCGTATCTTTTGTGCTTGGAGTAGTCTCTTCTTTGCCATCTTCTTGAATTCGTTATTTTCTTTGCTCTTTTATCTTTATATCTTCTCGAATCACCTCGTATGTATTTTCAATGCTTCTTTTTGTCGTTGATTTTCAAAGTCGTAAATAATCTTCACACCTGTTCTTCATTTCTCGAAATCCGAATATTTCTTCCTTCTTCATGTTTCTTCTACGTCATGAACACAGCACGGCTGGCGTTAAGTCTTCCACCCCGACGGCTAAGAAGTATGCGCTGAAGTACTGCTCGGCACGGAGCGCCGCGTGAACACGTCTGGAGCCAACTGTAGCCGAGGAGCGAGTGTTCTGGATTCCTCGCTTGCTTCCTCGCGGCCGAAGTCAGTTAGCCCACTTCTCGCCGTCAAAGTCCAGCCGCAGATAAGTATCGTACTGTCCGTTCCTACTAGATCTGTCGCTTCCGTAAGACTCGTTCGTGGCCGTTTTTTAATAAATATGGAATATTTTTTTGCGTATGTACACGTTATTTTAATGTACTATTTTTGGGCATCAGTACAAATATATCCTTTGTCACGATTAGCATCAATAATCGAGTCAAGACGGCAATCCCGACTGAAGTTTTTGTCCGAGGTTTTCCTCAGTCGTTAATGCGAATGCAATGGATTGAATCCTCTTAAACTGCCCTCGGACATCCCTTCACAGTTGTCCTATACGCAACATACCTTGTAAGATATCTGACAAGGGGCATGAATTGCACCCTGAGCCGGCGCATCCTGCAAATATTTGATTTAACTACGTGATCGAACAATTGAAATTTATAACAATAACATAACCAAATTATTCTGCCGATTTGCTATCTTCACTTGTTTTAATTCCGAGACCGACTGCTGATTTTTATTATTATCATTTGAACGTATCGCAAATATAATAAACGTTCTCCCCAACACGGACTCAGTCCTTGTGGCTTGTAGCATTCAAGCGTCGTTATTCCTGCCACCGCAATTATAGCTATCCGATTATACTTCTTAATTTATATTGGTTTAATTAATTTTATTTATTTATTTAAAGGGGCTAGTAACTCAAATAATTATTTTTTACCACATGATCTACAGCACAATACTACACTAAAATGACAGTTTAAATAATTATATCTTGTAATTGTAAATTAACACGAATATTTCAATTTTTGTCCAGAAATTTGGGAAAATTGGTGTTTTGGGAAATTTCTTAAATCGGCTTTAACCTGCTTCTCTTTTGGTCCAGATAGAAACTAGAGCACAGTACCAATCTATAATGCCCCTTTATAACGTCGTGTCTTGAAACTGTGCCAAATATACATTCAAACATGCAAAAATATGCATTCCAAAATCACATCCCGTCATGGTATCAAGCATATTTTGACTGAACTACTAGCCCAAATTACAAAACAAAATATAGATAATTTACAGAAAAGGCTGTGGAGTACGTCAAAAATAGCCAATATTGTTTTGGATCAAAATCCTCTAAGGTCACGGGGCGTAAAGATCGTCCCCATGTTATTTCTTATGGGAGATTTTTGCCGATGGGACCAAGCTCGAAAATTGTCATGTTTCACAATTTTTTGAGAGGTCATGGTGGCCCCAATAACTTTTCTGTTGATTGCTAGATCCATTACTAGTTAGCCTGAATGTTTTTTTTTAGTTTTGCGGTTAAATACCCCTTTAACGTCTATCCTATTTCATTAAAAATTATTTTCAAAGAAGGACATCTAAATAAATCTTATTACATAAATGCAGACACAACAATGAACTACAGTTAGATAAGTTTGAAATAGTTATTCATTGTTTATTTAACATTTTGCTAAAACACGACGAAATTGTGTCGAAACCTCGTGCCACGAAGAGCTTTGCTGAAACACAAAACTAACACGGCACAATTGTCAGATGTCCTCATCGCGTACCTGTTATCATTTAAACTTCACGCTACAGGAGACTCGGTTATTAGACCGTCAGCAACCACATAAAACCGGTTCGATAATTTCTTATTGAATTTTTTAAATTATGATTATTATTATTATTATTTGTTTTAGGGCGCTTTATCAGTCAGCAAAGATTATTCGTGTCTCCAAGATATTTTTTTAATAGGCTAGAAATAAATACATTTTTGTAGGATGCCCGCTGTAGGGTATACACATAAGATTTAACCGGTGTGACCCTCTTCAGGTGACTAAGTAGGTATATTGAGGATAGGACATTTGTGAAGAGATGTCCGAGGGCTATTTAAGAGGTCTCAATCCCTTGCATTCGCATTAACTACTGAGGAAAACCTCGGAAAAACCTTCAGTCAGGATTGCCGGTCTCGACGGGATTTGATCCCGGGACCTTCCGAATCAGAGTCGAGCGCTCAACCCTCGAGCTAACACTTCTTTCCAAGGGCGGAACGTAAAGGGAGACACTGGGAGACGCGGGTCCGATCAGGCCTGTGCTGGTCAGAATTAGCCAGCCACAAGCGTATGGGGAGGGCAGTGGTTGGTGGTCGTGGTCGTCTTCGTCTGTGTCATCGTCCGTCCGTGTTGTCATTGTCGTCGTCATCGTCGTCGTCGTCGGGGAGGTAGTGTTAGGGAAGAGGAAAGTTCCCCGACGACGACCCAGAGCTCGCCATTAGCTTCAGGGAATATTCCCCTACTGACCTGTCAAGCCGCGAGAAGGCTGCGAGTTGGTTTGGAAGACAGAATTGGAAAACCTACCAAAAGAAATTTACCGTTGGACCAGGTAAAATATAATTTTCATCTGTTTTAATTATTTTAGATTAGGCTGAAAGTGAGCATATTATTTGCTTTTCGTGTGCAAGACTTGACGAGTTCGTGGTCATCGTCGCTTGCTTGTTAATTATTGTTATCAGAGCCTCAGTGTCTGCCCCGAGGCCCGCGCCGCTCAGGAGATCCTCACGCAGATTGTTGTGCAGATGGAGATCGCGTTGATGCGAGTACCTTACCTACCGGCCTGGATAATTTGTCTAAATATGTTTTATATATTTAGTAATAATTGATATGATATTGTGATCAGAATAGCTGACGGCACCGAAAACATACTGTTGTGTGGCCCCATGTGACAGTTTCAATTTTCATTTTATAGAACTTTAATTTTACTTTGGAGCATCCATAGTATTTATTTACTTTCAAAAACTTGTGGATGGGGACGTCCCCTTACCATTTGATTTTAAAATAATGCCATGAGGTTTTCAATAAAATTTCTAAATATAAGAATAACTTACATACGCACTATTAAATACAAAAAGATAAATTCAGAACTAAAACGAAAATCGTGTTTTGAGTAATTTAAAAAATCTCACAATATTTAGCATCAATAGCACAAAACGTTTCACGTATACCTCTAATGGCAAAATGCCACACGGAACAGCGCATAAATGTGTGCTGTCATCTGTTCTGTACCGGAATAGCGCACACATGCTTGTGTGTGCCATTACACTATGTTTGATAACCCTGCATGCTTCGGAAACGTTCGGAACGAAAAAATGTGTGCTCCGTTCCGTTATTCCGTTCGTGCACTATTCTGTGTACCGTGAAAATAGTGTTTTGTGCTACCTATGGATGCTAAATATATATATATATAACTTATTTTTTTATTACGAAAAACACTACATTTGTTTTGGTTGTCAATTTATTTTTATATTCAATGCAACGTATAGTATTCATATATTTGGAAATTTTATTTTAATGTTAACCTTATGGAGTAATTTTAAAATCAAATGATAATGGGACGTCCTAATCCCAAAGTTTTTACAACTAAATAAAAACTATGGATGCTACAAAGTAAAATTAAAAGTTCTATAAAATGAAAGTTGAAAATGTCACATGGGGCCACACAAGAGTATATCCAGGCCGGTAGGTAAGGTACTCGCTCACATAGTCCTCCTTAAATAGGTCGGCCTCGCATCAACGCGATCTTCACCTGCACAACAATCAGCGTGAGGATCTGCTGATCGTTGAGTCTGATTCCCAGCGGCGCGGGCCTCGCGGCGGACATAGCGGGTCTGATAACAATAATTAACAAGCAAGCGCCGATAACCACGAACTCGTCGAGTCCTGCACTCGATAAGCAAATAATAAGCTTACTTTCAGCCTAAACTAAAATATTTCAAACAGATGAAAATTAAATTTGACCTGGTCCAACGGAAAATTTCCTTAGGTAGGTTTTCCAATTAATTTAAAATTCAATAAAAACTATCAAACTAGTTTTATGTGTCTGCTGACGGTCTAATAACCGAACTTCGTGAAGCGTGAAGTTCAAATGATTTGTAACATGACACGTAAGCGATGAGGGAGTCAAACCACTTATTTTGTCAATAGCAAAGGTTTTAGCTCAAAGGGCAGACATATGCCTACATTTCACAATAAATCAATCAATATATTATTATATTTGCACTAGTGGAATGATTTTCTGTTGCTAATAAGGACAATAATCTTATCAAACTTAAGTTACCAGGCAAGTTAAGCTTACATTTGAGTTACCAATCGCTTGAGTGCAAAGATGTTGGAATTATGATCTAGATGACGCATGAGCGCTGCCGTACCAATAAAAGTCGATATTAGCATTTCTTGGTAGGTCACAATACAAAGTAAATCCTCTAGTCCCGGCACCATCATGAAAAGTATATATTAGCTGCGGCAATTTTGTTGGCAAACCAAAATGTCATATGATCTTTTCCTGGTTAAAACTCGCCTGTTGTCTGCCCTATTTAAACATGATAATGTTGTGAGTTTATCTTTACACATCGCATTTGCTTACCGAGTATTTTACCATTAAGTCTCTTAAACAGGAGTTTTATATCAGGTTTTTAACCTCGGAAAGAAAAAAAATAAGATTATTGATCGAATTATACAGATAGGTTTGACTAAAAATTCCTTCCTGTTCCAGTCACCCCAAGCTCCATGTATAATTTACCATGTAAACGTAAAAATGTATGCTCCACAACTCTTTTTAAATAAAGTTTGTTGTGGTTGAAGTCGTTTTCTCAATTAATATGGCAATCAACAAAAATTGAATTTTGGATGAGTACAAATATCATAAGACATCATTGACATTTATTCTAAAGCAAAAATCATACATGACAGAAGTGTATAATATAGACAAATAGGAAATTTTGTGCTCTACAATTTTGGTCCAGTACATTTTATTCGTGTGAGGCACGGATCTCGCGAAAATGTAGAAAAAACAACCATATTACGTCACGACGGATGCCGTTTTCGAATATAGCTGCTAAATGACCTACATATAAATATATATAAATATATAAAAATAAAAAATAATATATATAAAAATATATAAATATATAAATATATAAATATAAATATAGTTTGAGTATGTTAAACTAGAGTGTGTCAACTTGTAAAAGCGCAAAAAAACGTTTTTGTTTCAATTAATTCTAGCAAAATACTTCATTCAATATACTAAAAGCCGTATTGGTATTTCTATTAACGTTTCAGTCTTGCAATGTCTCTCGCGGCGCAATAGCTGCTTTTCTCGCGGAAGACAAAGCGTCTGTTCCGGCAAACGGAATAAGAAGAATTGAAATTTCTGCCAATGCCATTGTTAATAATTACGTTCGCCCCGACGATATAGCTTTTGTACGGCATGAACTACCCGCGTCTCTGAGAGAAGACCCAGTGGTCAGCAGAGATTTCGAAGGTCCCCTCCAATTTTTATCGAGATCGTATATGCCGTTTGCCCGGTAGAGCGAGAACAAACAGAAAAATAGAAAGAAAAAAAACACCAGAGCTAATATTTTTGGGTGCAGTGAAATTGAAGTCTTCGCTTCGCTCATCCAATAATCGATGTATTCTCAAAGTACGTGTGGAGTGTGTCAGATAAGAAAGGTGAGACGGTAGCCATAGATCGTTTGCGACACCTATTGTGTTGCAAGCATGAATACTTGTTTAAGGGTTAAGTTGTTTACGTTTATCTGAAAATTGGGAACTGTCCTTCATTACCAAATTTGAATATGTCCTTACTTATTACCTCAAATACCGACCAGTAAAGTTTTTTGTGCGTTTGGCTTTTATTAGCGCTAACTGTGAGCGAGGAAAAATTTGAACTGGGCTTCGCGCCGGAAAACGGCCATGCGCCATTGCAGGTAGGCGTGACGTCATCGTAAGGTTCGCCGAGGCGGCGAGCTGACAGTTCTGCCAATCAGCTTCCTTTCCTCACCTCACGATGACGTCACAACCAAAAGAGCGCTTACTTAAGTCTTTGTGCGGGAAGTCAAAACCCAGGAACTTTGAACATGCATAGAATTCACAGATTTTATTTTTTGTAGTTTATTTTAATTGCGATGTTTATTAAATTGAATATTACAAATTACTAGATACGTGTTAGATATATTTAAAACCAAGGACAGTTCCCTATTGTTAGTCGGATTCACAAGGTTTCTTTGGATGAGCGAAGCGAATACTTCATTTTTGTAATAATTTAATAAGACCTAGTAGTGTTGTGTGATATATAATATAAAATGAAATGCAAACTTTTAGAGGCAAGAGACAATAATATTTATCAACAATCATTTTAATGACCTGACAATTATGTTAGTGACTTCACCTCGCTCGGACAGAGGTCCAAATCACTTTGTTTCATCTATGATAGCTTAGTCGTGTGCAGAGTCGATAAAGAAGTTTCCCCTTTGGGGAGGTCCCCTTACTCCCAAGTCAAAACGGAATCTAACGCTCTGCGCGCTGAGGGCGGCTTAAATGTGAAACTAATAAAAGCACTGCACGCTAAATACGGTCAGTAGATTATCGATGTGCAGTGACGCTGAAATCAACAAATAACAGACGAAACGTCAAACTTCAATTTTATTTCAATCATATCAGCCCTGAGCCCTAGTCTTTTAAAACGATTTACTTTTGATTTATTATTGTACTATAAAGTGTTGCGCAGGCGTCACTGACATTTTCGTGCGAAATAATTTGAGATATGTCTTGTTCAAGCCTAACGGACGTAAGTGTAGCCTAGGCCCAAGGCCACAATACAGTTTTCAGACGTAAGTACGCCCTTGGCATTCAAATCGAAATCTTGAACAATACATATTGTCGGCCTAGGTCCTAAGCTTAGGTCTACTCCATCAGAAATATCCTCATCAATAAAGATAGTTTGCTTTACTCCAAAACATTCGCTAACATTCGATCGTATTTAATATGTTGACGTTTCCGCCATTTGTCGTCATCGACTGTTAACTACTAGTAGAAAAGTGACGTAGTTTTATTGAAGTAGTTCCATCAATCGTCACACAGATGTCGCGCGGAACGTTAGATTCCAAACGCCAAAAACCGACTTTTTATTTAACCCAGGGCGGTATAGGGAGTTGGAGGACCTCCCCAACGGGGAAACTTCTTTATCGACTCTGGTCGTGTGTAAGAGGAAAGCAGTTTGGCGATATCTATGGTTTTATTTTATTTTTGTGTATTAACTTAAATTACTGCTAGTGCCTCAATGGAGATGTGAAGGAAATATACACGGGGTGTTACAATATTACATCAGCCACACCCCTGGAGAGTATATAAGAAGTGCATCTAGTAGAAAAATCATCATGGGCATTTCCTCCCAAACGCTCTCACTACCACAGGTAGGGTTCTCCTATCTCTACACTCACAGCTTGACTCTCCTGATTATTAACACTACAACTCAGGTAGGGTTCTCCTATCTCTACACTCACAGCTGGCCTCTCCTGCTCACTCTCTGGAGATAGGTTATCTTCTCTATTACAAGAAGTAGGCTCTCATACTAAAAACAGAACCATAACACTATTACCCTCGTTGCTCGGGCTACTCTCTTCTTTATGTGTAACGTGTGCACCGTGTATTAAATTGATTATTAATAGTTGTATTTTATATTATTATGAGTAATGTTTTATACTTCTATATTTTTATATCAAGTGAATAAACAACATAATAATACATTTAAGCAGTGAGTCAAGTTGATTCTTCCAGTGAATCCAACCTATAACAATTTCACCCCCCCCCCCCCCCCAACACCACCGACACCACCACAAAAAAAAGTTTTTTCCGCTCTCTACCGGGCAAACGGCATATTATGCGATCCTGGTGAAAATTTCCGGGGACCTTCAAAATCTCTGAACTTAGACCTGCCATGTTTTTGGGTACAATCGAAGAAATGTATCTCATCAATATCGTGCTTTTCCGATTTTTTTCGATTTAAGTTTTAACCAAAACCGGGCAATTTGGGGCCGTTTTTCCGAGACATACAAGAAAATCAAAATATGCATCATATTCTATTTTCATTCCTTACCCGAATCAAAACCAAAAATTAATTTCGTTCACGATTTGGCCTTAAAAATATAAAAACTGTTTGAAAAATCAGCACAATTGACCTTTTGGGCAACCCTGTATCCCGCCCCCACCTATGGCAACGAGTGGATTTCTACTCGAAAATAACCACTCTTACATAATATATGGGTCTCCATTTCTCCGCAGGGGGGGGGGGGGGGTCCTACCTGGGCGCTGGTCTAATACGTCATCAACGTTGATTGTCACGTACCAAGGTTCGTAAAGTTAGCCCCATAGCTAATGCGATTATTTTATACCTGTATTGTTTATGCATCGTTCGTGCACGATTGTGCACGCATTTATTTCGTTTGTGCACAAACGATGTGACCGCAATTAAATTAAATGGCGTCCGGGGGGCTAGCTTCACAAGAAGTTAGCCCCCAAGCCAAAATGTCACAAATTCACAACTGTGGCCTTTCGGCATTGTTTGTGCACGTTTGTGCGCAGATTCATTTCATCCATTCACAAACGATGCAGATGCAATTGAAGAAAAGTCCGGTAGACGGGGGGGGGGGGGGGGGGTTAGAACTCTTTCATTTTGTGCATGTATGTGCATTTTCTGTGCAAATATTCATTTCATTTGTGTACAATAGATGTGGCCGCAATTAAATAATGTTCCGGAAGGGGTGCTATCTACCTGGGAAGCTACTCCGTTGGTGCATAAACAAACAAATACGTGCACTAACGTTGCAAGTGTACAAAATGTGACATTTCCACATGGGGTTGTGGCTATCTTTATGATGTGGCCACGTCGTTTGTGCACAAACGAATAAATGCGTGCACAAACGTGCACAAACCAAGCAGAAAAGATAAAGGTGTAAAAGATATCAAAGTTTCTGCAGAAACGATATTGGTGTAAAAATATCAAAGTTTCTGCATGTCGGGCGGGGTAAATAAATAAATAAATAATAAATTATTGTGCATACAGTATTAATACATTACATACAATACAAACATTACATGTTTTAAATACATTAATAATACATTAAAGCAGGAGTCAATTGCTAAATGTGGCCAAATTGGGTTTGGAATAATTTGCGGAAATTTGATAGGTTTTGACTTTTGAGTGTTATTGACCAATTTTATTTTTGCTTTTTTGTTCTTAATATATGTAATTTTAGCTAATTTTAGGTAAGAATACCTTTTGAGGCAGTTGAGGTATTTTGGCAAATACTTTGGAGAAAAATAAAGTGATCATGTAGCAATTCAATATAAAAATATTTTTTTGACTAATTAATGCTTTGGAGAAATCTATGCTGGAGACAAAAAATATGCTCATTTCTCGGAACCCTAATAATATTCACAACAATAAGCGAGAATGAAAAACTCCGGCACTTCGTATAGTTGGATCTTTAAAGATTTGTTATGCTACATGCCTCTGGCCACAAATCAATGAAGTACATCACGGCACGGGTACTCAGTACTACAGTATTGTTCTATTTATATATTAAAATATATGTATTAGGATAGTAATAAAGGAAGATCCGAAGATGAAAAGGAGGACGAAAGGGGTGTGTGTGTGTGTGTGAGATCATTTCAAAGAAAGTTGCGGGTTCTTGATCTCTTGCATAAAACCGTCACTTCGAATAGAATCGTTCGCTTTGCTCGCTCACTCATAATTTGTTGAGTTTTTAGCTGACGATTCAGAGTGAAGGACATTCTTTTCACAACGGAATGTCCACAGAGTTTATCAAGTTCATGTGGAAACGCCATGGTTCCAATCTACACGTCGTTGCAAGAAAGAATATGGTATATTCAGGAGTAGACAAAGACCCAGACATCAGCTGAGAAACGGACAAAATGTCGAAATAAAAATAATTGATAGAATGAGGACAATTAGGCTTGGAAGAGAGAATAAAAATACAGAATATCGTTTCAAAATGGATATAATTATAGCTATTTAGCCTATTAAAAAATATTATAAATAATGCAGATTACGGGCTTTAGAATTTGTTGATCACTTTTTCACCCAGCACTTCTACTATTTAACAATCAATATATACCACATCACACAAATTGACAAAAAAAAAATTACGAGGTTAATTACAGGTTTTACTAAAGCGCCGACTTTGGTTATTCAATAATTTAAAAGTTCAATACTTTTCTAGGCCAAGTCAAGATCACTAGGAACATTTGACAAAAGACAAATCAAATTTTTCTATCTAGGCACCATTAAAATTCCCATAACAGTAACCACATTATTTTATGAAATATAAAAACATCTTCGTGTGTTGTAATTACAGAAATTCAATTATCACAAACGGTTTGTTTTGAAGTCATATAAGGAATTTTTTTCTAAACGGCTGTGCAGCCAACACAGCTTTGTAGTCAATATTGATCTCTTTTTCGGTGGACATTTTTGGCTTTGCGAACGAAGTACTTTTATTACAGGAACGTGAAGTACGTTTGTGCACAAACGATGTAGTTGCAATTTAATAAAAACCCGGGGGGGGGGGGTAGCTTCAATTAAAGCTAGCGAAACTTGCGAAGATTTCATATTTTACAATTGGATTGTTACTGCACGCAAATATTTCGTTTGTGCACAAACGATGTAGTTGCAATTGAATAAAAGTCCGGGGGTGGGGGTAGCTTCAAATAAAGCCAGCCCCCCCCCCCCCCCCCACCAAAATTGCGGGAATTTCACATTTTTACACCTGGATCGTTATTGCACGCAAATATTTTGTCTGTGCACAAACGATGTAGTTGCAATTGAATAAAAGTTCGGGGGGGGGGGAGGTAGCTTCAAGCTTCAAGTAAAGCTAGTCTCCCCCAACTTTGGAAAATGTAACTTATTTTCACCTCGATCGTTACTGCGCGCAAATATTTCGTTTGAGCACAAACGATGTAGTTGCAATTGAATAAAATTCTGGGGGGCTTGATTTATGTAGAGCCTGCGTGTTTCTGAAATTTCTGAAAGGGTGCTGAAAGGGCCTTTCAGAAATTTCACATATTTTACACCTGGATCGTTACTGCACGCAATTATTTCGTTTGTTAGTTAGTTAGTGTTGTTTTAGGGCACTTAACAGTGTAGTTATCAGTGCTTATGTCAAGTGTATACGAATCTTCCAAAAAATGTCTAAAAGTCTGGATTACCACCAAATACTTCTTTCCAAGGGGAGGAACGTAAGAGAAGACGCGGGGGGACGCGAGGTGGACAGACCTGTGCTGGTCACAACCAGCCACAAGCATAATATGGGGAGGGCAGGGGTTCCTCCACGTTGTGGTCGTCTTCGTCTGTGTCATCATCTGCCCGTGTTGTCATTGTCGTCGTCGTCGGGAAGGTAGTCAAAGGGAAGGGGAAATTTCCCCGACGACGACCCAGAGCTTGCCATTAGTTTCAGGGAGTGAAACTCCCCTACTTACGGGCCAAACCACGAGAAGGTTGCGAGTTGGACTTTGATGGCCCTATTTTGTTTGTGAACTGACGAAATGAATGCGTAAACAAACGTGCACAAACGCTACGATTGTAAACAATGTGTCATTTCCGCATGGGGGGGGGGGGGGGGGCAATACTTTAAATATCATTCTATTCACCTTCTGCTACAGGCTGAAGTAATTCGAATAAATTTACATTAAATGTGGTAAATATTTAAAGCAATGCCTTCTAAGGAAATTTTCTTCCGATCTTATTCTTTTTTCAGTCCCTTATTTGGTTCACATATTACTTTGACTAAAAGCTTTACAAACCTATGAAATACGAGATAAAACATTTTTTCGTAGCACTTTTCCGAAAACTTATTACAACTAAATAATAAAATGAACATTTTTTCATGATTTGGATTCAGTCAAATAGTACAGAAATGCCACGCACACTATGTCAGCATTTTTATGATTAGGCCTAATCGACAATTTTACTTTCGGAAAATGAAATGGAAAAATACATGCAAATCTTAGTGTTACTAGCTGCAAAAACATGAAACTGCAAAATCCATCGCACGAATTTTTATCATAAAATAAATGTATCATTAATATTGGCTAACAACAATCATCGATAAAAAGTCTCAAATATTTGGTCAGTTAGAGACAAAAATGATGATGGGTATACTTTTAACAAAGTCGGGGGAATACTCAATTCATAATTTGTTCAGTATCATGAATTGAAATGAACATACTATTTTTTGTTATTTAAGTCCATATAAGGTAGAAACTAGTGTTATATCTTTATATTATTACTAGGAAAACGCTTAAGTCCCGCCGCGTTGTTGGATGAGCGTAATTGGTGCATTGAGCTGCCATGTGTTATGCGGATTTTCTGTTGTTCTGTGAAAAAATCATTATTAAGTTGAAGATTTTTTTAAAAATTAAATTAAATTAAATTAAAAATTAACTAAAATTTTAATTTTTTACTTAATCGTAATAAAAAAAGAAAAAAATCGTAATATTGAAATTTTCATAAGAAATAATTATTCGATTGCGCACAAATTTTACACAAATATATGAATTTATAAAGTTAAGGTTCTGTGAAAAAATTATTGCAATAGGATAAAGCATATAGGTGTTATAAGTCAAAGAATTGTTTTAAAAAAGAAAAAAAACGTAAAATTTCGATTTTCATGAGAAATAATTTTTTGATTACGCTCAAATTTCGCACGAATATCTTAATTCATGAAATTAAGGTTCTGTGAAAAAATCATTACAATCGGTTAAAGCATGTAGGTGTTATAAGTCGAAGAAAGTTTTTAAAAATCGAAAAAAATCGTAAAATTGCGTTTTTTATGAGAAAAAATTTCCCGATTGCGCTCAAAAACGTGTTCAGAGATTTCGAAGGCCTCCATGAAATTTCATCGCAATCGGAGTATCGGTTTAGCCGGAATCGTGTTAACAGACAGACAAAAATACAGAAAGAAAGAAAGGAAAAAAAAAACATTCCGGATTTTTTTCTCCAGTGTAGTGAAATGGAATCTTCGCTTCGCTCGCTACGCTCGCTACGCTCATCCAACAATATTATTTTTAATGAAGTAGGCCTACATTTAAATATTGATGATTGACGTATAAATTTGAACCAACTGGGGCTCGAGTTCAGAAAGTAAGACTCAACGTATCAAAGCTCTAGCTAATTAAGTTTTCGAAGAGTTGGTAAGCAGCGCCGGAGGTTCTGGGTTTAAGCCCCAGCCGGTCCAAATTCATTCTCAAACAATCATTATATATTTTAGAATTTTTGAACATTTTAAATATTTTAATTGTGTATACTTTTTTATAATTTGGTTACACATCGGTTCAAATTGGTGGAAGGTATTAGTAATTGGTAATTGTTGGTAATTGGTAATTGGTAATACGGCGCTAGTTTGACTGTTATTGTAATAATTATGAAGTAAGCTGCGGGTGCATTCTGGTTTCACTCAGCTAAGACAAAAGCGAAAGTCTAAGTCAACAGGTGTAGGTTGTAGCGTTCTAAAAGCAATAGTGAAACGTACGGAAGTACTACGCCACTCACACCTTGCTCTGATACAGCTGGGGGTTCCGGGTTCAAATCCCGTCGAGACCGTCAATCCTGACTGAAGTTTTTTCCGAGGTTTTCCTCAGTTGTTTATGCGAATGCAAGGGTTTGAGTCTTCTTAAACATCCCTTTGACATCCCTTGACAATTCTCCCATTAGCAACATTATTATTAATTTATTTATTATATTTAATATTATTATTTATTATTATTTATTTCAGTAGCGACTTACATTTTACCTACTCCTTGTAATAACTCAGGACAAGAACCCGCAGCGGTAAAGGCAAACTTATAGATGATAAGTAGCCTGTTTACAATTGCATTGTATTTTGTATTATGTGGGACCAATAGAAACATTATTCTTATAGGCATCCGATATTTTACAACAAAATGCATTTTATAAAATTTGGTGTGAATTTGTATTTATAGGTATGATATAATTACGATATTTAATAATATTTTAGTTATATATATTTATTATTCACAAGAATAAACACTAGATGCAATAAACACCCACACCCACACCCACACCCACACACGCAACGTGCACTGGCAATTATTTACTTTTACAGTATTTAAAAAAAAAATTAGTTTGGGTAATTGGTCGTTTTTTTACTTTTTATGCAACCCCCCACCCAACCAAAGTCATTTCTCTTGATTGGTTTATAAGTTTTGACCTATATTTAGACAGCTGATGAAGACGGGCTTAGATATTCTCTTATTATTGTAGGTGTCCCCAATTCATAATTATTTTTATGTGTGTGAAATGGAAAGACAACAAAATGATTGCGCAAAAACGAAGAACCACATTGTTTTATAACTTTTTTAATTAATTAGTAAAACATTACTACAATTACTAATTTTAAATTAATGTATGCATTTATAATAAATCCATTACAAATAAGTTATAAACGTAGTTATTAATTTTGTTTATAAATTATTTAATGTACAATACAATGCAACGGTAATGTGTTTATAAAAAGGAACGAATCCGATATTGATGATTGGGGATTAGGACCATGGGAATATACATAATGCTACACCATCCTATACATACCTTCGCTCCAGTTTAAATCATCAAATAATATGTGCATTTTAGAACTAACGAAATGTTGGTCTCTAGCTTGAGTTTTTACTTGATTTCGTTAGCCTTCACCGCTTAACCTCCGACCTACATTGATAAAATTCTAAAACTGTTTACGCTGATAGCGCGCCCAGGATGTGACCGTCTGACCCGCCGGCTGCGCTTATACCCCGCTCACGATAGCAAATCCTAGACCATAGTTGAAATATTATTTAAGGACTAAACTGTGTTTTTTATTTCATATTTACAGGGATGCTTTGACTTTCCTCTGAAAGTCTTTCTCAAACTCTGGTTTGACAAGAAGAAGGACAAGAAGTCAAGCAAGAAATCATCCCACAAGTTCTGGTCAAGCAGACTAGCCTACTTCATCTAATCAATAACATGACATGTTTTTCTAAACTCTTTCTACATGTTATAATATTCCTGTTAGTTAACTTCTTTGCATTGCCTTGTTTATTATGTTTGTTTTATGTTATTATTGTGTTTTTGTTTCGTTTCCCTCTTGAAGTGTTTTTGTATATTGGGTTTTTTACTTGAGTTGCTTTACTGTCTTTGACAATGATTGGTGAAATCCAATCGAAACGTCCAATCAAATAAATAATATACGTGGTATACCGAAAGAAGTAAATTAATATTTAAAGATGGTAACATATATAAATATATATATATATATATATGAATACTACACCAATTTCTATCTAAAGTAATAACATAACAGCGTCATAGTCGCCTACTATAAAGCCAAGTTTAAACAATATATATATATATATATATTAAAGTAATCGGTTTTTCGGTTTCAATGCCACGTATAATTTCATTGGGCCGACGATTCGATGAGATTTCACCCATCATCTTCAGGGCCAATACAACTTTAAATATTAAAAACGAAAACTACATCACTATTGATAATCACAGAACAAAACTGGAGAGAAAAAACAATAAAAGTCAACAAAAGAAATCACTGCACACATGACGAATTAATACCATTCAATGAAAGTCATTGCAAAGCTTGTGTTGCAAAATGAAAAACCGATTACTTTAATACATATCGGCCACGAAAACCTTCAAAAACATATATATATATATATATATATATATATATATATATATATATGAATAATATAATATATATATATAAATATATATATAATGGAGCCTAGTCTTCTGAAACGTTGAAGTTTTAATTAAATATTTGTTTAAACATCCAATAAAGCGTGATTATTTCCGTAAAGTATAACTTAACATAAACCATGAATCACGAAAGCTACAACAGAACATATATATATATATATATATTTTGTCTTAAGCTTTCGTGATCCATGGTTAATGTTTTAAGTATCTTTACGGTAAATAATCACGCACAGTATTATAAAAAATAACTTTAATCCCAACGTTTCAGAAAAACTATGTTTCCATTTTCAAGGGAAGGTTAAAAACAAAAATTCAATAAAAACAAACAACAGCATTCTAAAATAAACAAATAGAAACAAAAAACACACTACCTTGCAAACATAGAAAATTACAAAGATCCAATTGCAGTGAACCTAAAATCAAATCACTTGGTTGCATTGTGAGTGTGACTTCTTGTTACCATTCTAGCAGGCCTATCGCTGTCTTCATGTCTTGGTACCACAGGCGGCTCAGTCTCATACTTTTCAAGAGCTGCAGTATGACTTCTAGTCATTCTGCTGGATTCCAAATTTCTAGACAAGATGGTTGGGTCCGTCCGGACCGTCCCACGTTCGTCTAGAACTGCAGGCACTCTATCAGCCGCTATACCGCTTTCTTTGACTAACCTCTCAATCAAAACAGGCTTCCACGATTGAGCCAAACGCTTGCCATCGTCTCGTTTATTTTACATTTTTTACATGCATTTGGAATCCAGCAGAATGACTAGAAGTCATACTGCAGCTCTTGAAAAGTATGAGACTGAGCCGCCTGTGGTACCAAGACATGAAGACAGCGATAGGCCTGCTAGAATGGTAACAAGAAGTCACACTCACAATGCAACCAAGTGATTTGATTTTTGGTTCACTGCAATTGGATCTTTGTAATTTTCTATGTTTGCAAGGTAGTGTGTTTTTTGTTTCTATTTTTTATTTTTATAATGCTGTTGTTGTTTTATTGAATTTTTGTTTTTAACCTTCCCTTGAAAATGGAAACATAGTTTTTCTGAAACGTTGGGATTAAAGTTATTTTTTATAATACTGTGCGTGATTATTTACCGTAAAGATACTTAAAACATATATATATATATATATATATATATATATATATATATATATATATATATATATATATATGTTATATCGCAGACTTTCACGGATTGAATATGCAGACATTGTATTTTCGGGTAGTCCGTGTGGTTTTATTATTAGTTCCAACGTTTCGGGCAGTTCTCCCTGCCCATCTTCAAGGAAATTTAAAACATAAAACAATATCAAAACAAACAAAACCTTACTTCTTAACAAACACTGCAACTGGATACAAAGACAAAACCAAAAAGCTTAGAAAACATAGGTACTAATGACAACATATTATGAACATCCAGATATTTTAAAAACTGTGAAGACATCAAGAGTTGACAAGAGGAAGAAAACACAACAAGAACCCCTTGAGCCATCTACTCGTACGCTGAGGTCATCTAAAAAGTAATAGAGTGTGTTGATGTCTTCACAGTTTTTAAAATATCTGGATGTTCATAATATGTTGTCATTAGTACCTATGTTTTCTAAGCTTTTTGGTTTTGTCTTTGTATCCAGTTGCAGTGTTTGTTAAGAAGTAATGTTTTGTTTGTTTTGATATTGTTTTATGTTTTAAATTTCCTTGAAGATGGGCAGGGAGAACTGCCCGAAACGTTGGAACTAATAATAAAACCACACGGACTACCGGAAAATACAATGTCTGCATATATATATATATATATATTATATATGTTAGTACTTTAGACAGAAATTAAAAAAGTGACTACACCGGGGTTTGAACCCGGGACCTTAGCTTACCGGGCTATGCTCTTACCAACTGAGCTATGCGGCCACCAATTTAAAACTGTCTAATTTTTGGTCTGTTTTGTACATTGTATTAACATAACAGCGTCATAGTCGCCTACTATAAAGCCAAGTTTAAACATCATATTTCCCAACTCTAGGGTTACAGAGATGGTTTGTATTTCTCCAAGTTATTTTCATGTGTAGTCTAATAGGCAGTGCAATCTGCTCTACACACGTTATTAACAATGTACAAAACAGACCAAAAATTAGACAGTTTTAAATTGGTGGCCGCATAGCTCAGTTGGTAAGCTAAGGTCCCGGGTTCAAACCCGGTGTAGTCACTTTTTTAATTTCTGTCTAAAGTATTAACATAACAGCGTCATAGTCGCCTACTATAAAGCCAAGTTTAAACATATATATATATATATATACATTTAATATATAATATAGTAATAAATTAAACAAAACAAATTACAAAATATACAATATAAACTTAACTAATAAAATGATAATGAATGCATTAAATTATGTTAATTTGTTTATTTAATTGTTTGTGGCTAATTTACCAAATATAACAATGGATACAAAACAAAACAATACATAACGTTATAATAAAATATAAAATCAGTTACATATAAAGATGACTATAAAATAATATAAACATGAATGTATGTGAGTGGTGTTGTATGTATGTATGTTTCAATGTATTATTGTGTGAGTAAGAGAGTAATTGTAAAATAAATTTTATAAAATTAAATGTGTGCATGCAGGAGTGATTGAAGACATTAGTGAAGTTAATATCGGTTAATTCCTATACTTGATTTCGAAAGATGATGCATATTTCTATTGTGCGAATCTAACCGAGGCCTGATCAAGGCAAAAAATTGTTATAAGTAGACTGCAACCTTATCAAACAAGAATACTATACTGGTGCACATCAATGCTACTGAAAGTTGAAACAGTTTATGAATACGTATGTGTATTCCTCGGTGGCACACGGTAGTACAATGATTCGATTAGAGGCGAGTCAAGAAGAATATTCATATTTTATAAATCAGAACAATGTCCATAAATTTCCCCCGTATTTCAAGAGAAACCAAAATTGTTGTGTTAGTAATACATTGTTGTGTCTTAATTTATGTAATTGGATTTATTTAGTTGTCCTTTGAAAATAAGTTTTTTAACTGAATAAGATAGAAATTAAATAAATGAATGAATGAATAAATGAATAAATGAATAAATGAATAAATGAATAATTGAATAAATAAATAAATGAAAAAATGAATAAAAGAACAAATTAATAATTGAATAATTGAATAAATCAATAAATCAATAAATCAATAAATCAATAAATAGATGAATACATATATCAATAAATCAATAAATAAATAAATTGAATAAGTGAATAAGTGAATATGTGAATAAAGGAATAAATTAATAAATAAATTAATAAATGAACCAATGAATTCAATTAATAAATTAATTAATTAGTTAATAAATAAATAAATATATACATTAGTATTTGTATTAGTAGTAAATTAGTAGGCAATGACTGCGACCATGGCTTCTGAGAAAACTTTCGAAAATATGTTTACATTCAAGTAATGTCCGACAACTCATTCAAATCAAATCGTGGAGAGTCATTACCTAATAATGTTATTTAGAGCAAGATATCTATGAATTCATATACCAGACATTGTAATGGTGCAAAATCAATTATTTATAGCAATTAGTTCAACACACCATTTTGTGTTTATCTATTGTGTATTGTATAATAAGTAAACAAACAAATAAATAAATAAATAAATAAATAAATAAATAAATAAATAAATAAGTAACATAGGAAGTAATTAGGTAAGTAAGATAATAAATTAATAAATAAATTAGTTAATTAGTAAATAAATAAATAAATAAATATATACTTTAGAATTTGTATTAGTAGTAAATTAGTAGGCAATGACTGCAACCATGGCTTCTGAGAAAACTTTCGATAATATGTTTACATTCAAGTAATGTCCGACAACTCATTCAAATCAAATCGTGGAGAGTCATTACCTAATAATGTTATTTAGAGCGAGATATCTATGAATTCATAAACAAGACATTGTAATGGTGCAAAATCAATTATTTATAGCGACTAGTTAAACACACCATTTTGTGTTTATTTATTGTGTATTGTATAATAAATAAACAAACAAATAAATAAATAGATAAACAAATAAATAAGTAAGTAAGTAAGTAATGAGGTAAGGAAGTAAGTAAGTAAATAAATAAATAAATAAATAAATAAGTTAATTAGTCAATAAATAAATAAATATATACATTAGTATTTGTATTAGTAGTAAATTAGTAGGCAATGACTGCAGCCATGGCTTCTGAGAAAACTTTTGATAATATGTTTACATTCAAGAAATGTCAGACAACTCATTCACATCAAATCGTGGAGAAACGTTACCTAATAATGTTATTTAGAGCAAGATATCTATGAATTCATATACCAGACATTGTAATGGTGCAAAATCAATTATTTATAGCGATTAGTTAAACACACCATTTTGTGTTTATTTATTGTGTATTGTATAATAAGTAAACAAACAAATAAAGAAAGAAACAAATAAATAAGTAAGTAAGTAATTATGTAAGTAAGTTAGTAAGTAAGTAAGTAAGTAAGTAAGTAAGTAAGAAAGTAAGTAAGTAAGTAAGTAAGTAAGTAAGTAAGTAAGTAAGTAAGTAAATAAATTAATAAATAAATTAGTTAATAAGTTAAAAAATTAATTAATACATATGTTAGATCGGAGCATCTTCAAATAATGTGATTTAACCTCTTTGTTATTCTTTGTTTTGGTTACGGGTTCTTTTGTTCTTGTTTATCATCTTTATTCTCAAATCACATTTCTTTCAATGTCTTTCAATGTCTTCTTATCACCTATGTTATTATCACCTATATCTTCACCTATGTATTTCACCTATGTCTGCGCATCACCTACTTAAATAAAAGCTTATTTGATTTCACCTTTGCTTTCTTCACCTGATTAACATGGTCAATCTCCGTGGCCGGATAACTCCGAGATTTGATACCTAACTGTGAGTAATCTATAATAATATACAGTCCACACACCACATCATCATGGCTAGCACAGAAGAAACCCTCGCCAACATTGAAGGACTCTTAGTTCTGCGAACAATGTACATGGGTTTAATGTGTGATCTTTACACCTTGGCGCATAAAACAGACGGGGCTTCCAAGATGCAACTACAAGCCCGTAGGGAAGAACATGTGGAACTAAAGGCTGCTTTTATGAAAACTCAAAGGGACATCACACTGGCCAATACTATGGTTCCCAATGCGCAAGTAGCTGAGGTTCCTCATGCCTTTACCCAGTTCTACAAGTTCTACTGTAAGGTAGTTACGGTCGTAGAGGATAGGTTTCCGTCTGAATTACCAGCACCTTCAACATCAGCTGTTGGTACGGAACAACCCCGACGTCCGCAAATCGCCGTGCCCAGGCCTACTCCCAGGCACAATACTTCGCCTATTGCACGATTGCCTTCGAAAATGGCGCGAGCTCTTACGCCCGACACGCCATCTTCGTCGCCTTTACTTTCACCTTCACCGTCGACTTTACCGTCGCCTTCACTGTCGCCTTCACCGTCGACTTTACCGTCGCCTTCACTGTTGACTTCACCGTCGCCTTCACCGTCGGTTCACCGTCGACTTTACTGTCGCTTTCACCGTCGACTTCACTGTCGAGTTCACCGTCGACTTCACTGTCGTGTTCACCGTCGACTTCACTGTCGAGTTCACCGTCGACTTCACTGTCGTGTTCACCGTAGACTTCACTGTCGTGTTCACCGTCGACTTCAGATCGGAGCATCTTCAAATAATGTGATTTAACCTCTTTGTTATTCTTTGTTTTGGTAACGGGTTCTTTTGTTCTTGTTTATCATCTTTATTCTCAAATCACATTTCTTTCAATGTCTTTCAATGTCTTCTTATCACCTATGTCATTATCACCTATATCTTCACCTATGTATTTCACCTATGTCTGCGCATCACCTACTTAAATAAAAGCTTATTTGATTTCACCATTGCTTTCTTCACCTGATTAACAATATACATAAGTATTTGTATTAGTAGTAAATTAGTAGGCAATGACTGCAGCCATGGCTTCTGAGAAAACTTTCGATTAATGTTTTCATTCAGTAATGTCCGACAACTCATTCAAATCAAATCGTGGAGAGACATTACCTAATAATTTTATTAAGTACGAGATATCTATTAATTCATATACCAGACATTGTAATAGTGCAAAATCAATAATTTATAGCAATTTGTTAAACACACCATTTTGTGTTTATTTATTGTCTATTGTGTAATAAATAGATAAACAAATAAATAAATAAGTAAGTAAGTAATTAAGTAAGTAAAAGTTAGTAAATAAATTATTAAATGAATAAATTAATTAGTCAATAAATAAATAAATATAAACATTAGTATTTGTATAAGTAGTAAATTAGTAGGCAATGACTGCAACCATGGCTTCTGAGAAAACTTTCGATAAAATGTTTACATTCTAGTAATGTCCTACAACTCATTCAAATCAAATCGTGGAGAGTCATTACCTTATAATGTTATTTAGAGCGAGATATCTATGAATTCATAAACCAGACATTGTAATGGTGCAAATCCAATTTTTTATAGTGATTTGTTAAACACACCATTTTGTTTTTATTTAATGTCAATTGTATAATAAGTTAACAAACAAATCAAGTAAGAAACAAATAAATAAGTAAGTAATTATGTAAGTAAGTTAGTAAGTAAGTAAGTAAGTTAGTAAGTAAGTAAGTAAGTAAGTAAGTAAGTAAGTAAGTAAGTAATTAAATAAATAGGTAAGTAAGTAAGTAAATAGGTAAGTAGTAAGTAAGTAAGTAATTAAATAAATAAATTAGTTAATAAGTTAAAAATAAATAAATATATACATTAGTATTTGTATAAGTAGTAAATTAGTAGGCAATGACTACAACTATGGCTTCCGAGAAAACTTTCGATAATATGTTTACATTCAAGTAATGTCCGACAACTCATTCAAATCAAAAGATGGAGAGTCATTACCTAATAATGTTATTTAGAGCGAGATATCTATGAATTCATATACCAGACATTGTAATGGTGCAAAATCAATTATTTATAGCAATTAGTTCAACACACCATTTTGTGTTTATCTATTGTGTATTGTATAATAAGTAAGCAAACAAATAAATAAACAAATAAATAAATAAATAAATAAATAAATAAGTAATATAGGAAGTAAGTAGGTAAGTAAGACAATAAATTATTAAATAAATTAGTTAATTAGTAAATAAATAAATAAAAATATACATTAGAATTTGTATGAGTAGTAAATTAGTAGGCAATGACTGCAACCATGGCTTCTGAGAAAACTTTCGATAATATGTTTACATTCAAGTAATGTCCGACAACTCATTCAAATCTTATCGTGGAGAGTCATTACCTTATAATGTTATTTAGAGCGAGATATCTATGAATTCATAAACCAGACATTGTAATAATGCAAAATCAATTATTTATAGCGACTAGTTAAACACACCATTTTGTGTTTATTTATTGTCTATTGTAAAATAAGTAAAAACACCATTTTGTGTTTATTTATTGTCTATTGAATAAATAAATAAATAGATATACAAATAATAATAAGTAAGTAAGTAATTAGGTAAATAAGTAAATAAATTATTAAATGAATAAATTAATGTCAATAAATAATTAAATATATACATTAGTATTTGTATTAGTAGTAAATTAGTAGGCAATGACTGCAACCATGGCTTCTGAGAAAACTTTCGATAAAATGTTTACATTCTAGTAATGTCCTACAACTCATTCAAATCAAATCGTGGAGAGTCATTACCTTATAATGTTATTTAGAGCGAGATAGCTATGAATTCATAAACCAGACATTGTAATGGTGCAAAATCAATTTTTTATAGTGATTAGTTAAACACACCATTTTGTGTTTATTAAATGTCAATTGTATAATAAGTAAACAAACAAATAAGAAAGAAACAAATAAATAAGTAAGTAATATAAGTAAGTAAGTAAGTAAGTAAGTAAGTAAGTAAGTAAGCAAGTAAGTAAATATGTAAGTAAGTAAGTAAGTAAGTAAATAAATTAATAAATAAATTAGTTAATTAGTTAAAAAATAAATAAATATATACATTAGTATTTGTATTAGTAGTAAATTAGTAGGCAATGACTACAACTATGGCTTCCGAGAAAACTTTCGATAATATGTTTACATTCAAGTAATGTCTGACAACTCATTCAAATCAAAAGATGGAGAGTCATTACCTGATAATGTTATATAGAGCGAGATATCTATGAATTCATATACCAGACATTGTAATGGTGCAAAATCAATTATTTTTAGCAATTAGTTCAACACACCATTTTGTGTTTATCTATTGTGTGTTGTATAATAAGTAAACAAACAAACAAATAAATAAACAAATAAATAATTAAATAAATAAATTTAATAAATAAGTAATATAGGAAGTAATAAGGTAAGTAAGATAATAAATTAATAAATAAATTAGTTAATTAGTAAAAAATAAATAAATATATACATTAGAATTTGTATTAGTAGTAAATTAGTAGGCAATGACTGCAACCATGGCTTCTGAGAAAACTTTCGATAATATGTTTACATTCAAGTAATGTCCGACAACTCATTCAAATCAAATCGTGGAGAGTCATTACCTAATAATGTTATTTAGAGCGAGATATCTATGAATTCATATACCAGACATGGTAATGGTGCAAAATCAATTATTTATAGCGACTAGTTAAACACACCATTTTGTGTTTATTTATTGTGTTTTGTATAATAAGTAAACAAACAAAATAAATAAATAGATAAACAAATAAATAAGTAAGTAAGTAAGTAATGAGGTAAGGAAGTAAGTAAGTAAGTAAATAAATTAATAAATAAATAAGTTAATTAGTCAATAAATAAATAAATATATACATTAGTATTTGTATTAGTAGTAAATTAGTAGGCAATGACTGCAGCCATGGCTTCTGAGAAAACTTTCGATAATATGTTTTACATTCAAGAAATGTCAGACAACTCATTCACATCAAATCGTGGAGAATTGTTACCTAATAATGTTATTTAGAGCGAGATATCTATGAATTCATATACCAGACATTGTTATGGTGCAAAATCAATATTTTATAGCGATTTGTTAAACACACCATTTTGTGTTTATTTATTGTGTATTGTATAATAAGTAAACAAACAAATAAAGAAAGAAACAAATAAATAAGTAAGTAAGTAATTATGTAAGTAACTTAGTAAGTAAGTAACTAAATAAGTAAGTAAGTAAGTAAGTAAGTAAGTAAGTAAGTAAGTAAGTAAGTAAGTAAGTAAGTAAGTAAGTAAGTAAGTAAGTAAATAAATTAATAAATAAATTAGTTAATTAGTAAATAAATATATAAATATATACATTAGAATTTGTATTAGTAGTAAATTAGTAGGCAATGACTGCAACCATGGCTTCTGAGAAAACTTTCGATAATATGTTTACATTCAATTAATGTCCGACAACTCATTCAAATCAAATCGTGGAGAGTCATTACCTAATAATGTTATTAAGAACGAGAAATCTTTTAATTCATATACCAGACATTGTAATAGTGCAAAATCAATAATTTATAGCAATTTGTTAAACACACCATTTTGTGTTTATTTATTGTCTATTATGTAATAAATAGAAAAACAAATAAATAAATAAATAAGTAAGTAAGAAATTAGGTAAGTAAGTAAGTTAGTAAATAAATTATTAAATGAATAAATTAATTAGTCAATAAATAAATAAATATATACATTAGTATTTGTATTAGTAGTAAATTAGTAGGCAATGACTGCAACCATGGCTTCTGAGAAAACTTTCGATAATATGTTTACATTCTAGTAATGTCCTACAACTCATTTAAATCAAATCGTGGAGAGTCATTACCTTTTAATGTTATTTAGAGCGAGATAGCTATGAATTCATAAACCAGACATTGTAATGGTGCAAATCCAATTTTTTATAGTGATAAGTTAAACACACCATTTTGTGTTTATTTAATGTCAATTGTATAATAAGTTAACAAACAAATAAAGAAACAAACAAATAAATAAGTAAGTAATTATGTAAGTAAGTTAGTTAGTAAGTAAGTAAGTAAGTAAGTAAGTAAGTAAATAGGTAAGTAAGTAAGTAAGTAAATAGGTAAGTAAGTAAGTAAGTAAGTAAATAAATAAATAAATAAATTAGGTAATTAGTTAAAAAATAAAAAATATATACATTAGTATTTGTATAAGTAGTAAATTAGTAGGCAATGACTACAACTATGGCTTCCGAGAAAACTTTCGATAATATGTTTACATTCAAGTAATGTCCGACAACTCATTCAAATCAAAAGATGGAGAGTCATTACCTAATAATGTTATTTAGAGCGAGATATCTATGAATTCATATACCAGACATTGTAATGGTGCAAAATCAATTATTTATAGCAATTAGTTCAACACACCATTTTGTGTTTATCTATTGTGTATTGTATAATAAGTAAGCAAACAAATAAATAAACAAATAAATAAATATAAATAAATAAATAAATAAATAAATAAATAAATAAATAAATAAAATAAATAAATAAATAAATAAGTAATATAGGAAGTAAGTAGGTAAGTAAGACAATAAATTAATAAATAAATTAGTTAATTAGTAAATAAATATATACATTAGAATTTGTATGAGTAGTAAATTAGTAGGCAATGACTGCAACCATGGCTTCTGAGAAAACTTTCGATAATATGTTTACATTCAAGTAATGTCCGACAACTCATTCAAATCTAATCGTGGAGAGTCATTACCTTATAATGTTATTAAGAGCGAGATATCTATGAATTCATAAACCAGACATTGTAATGGTGCAAAATCAATTATTTATAGCGACTAGTTAAACACACCATTTTGTGTTTATTTATTGTCTATTGTAAAATAAGTAAACAAACAAATAAATAAATAAATAGATATACAAATAAATAAATAAGTAAGTAAGTAATTAGGTAAGTAAGTAAATAAATTATTAAATGAATAAATTAATGTCAATAAATAATTAAATATATACATTAGTATTTGTATTAGTAGTAAATTAGTAGGCAATGACTGCAACCATGGCTTCTGAGAAAACTTTCGATAAAATGTTTACATTCTAGTAATGTCCTACAACTCATTCAAATCAAATCGTGGAGAGTCATTACCTTATAATGTTATTTAGAGCGAGATAGCTATGAATTCATAAACCAGACATTGTAATGGTGCAAAATCAATTTTTATAGTGATTAGTTAAACACACCATTTTGTGTTTATTAAATGTCAATTGTATAATAAGTAAACAAACAAATGAAGAAAGAAACAAATAAATAAGTAAGTAATAATGTATGTAAGTAAGTTAGTAAGTAAGTAAGTAAGTAAGTAAGTAAGTAAGTAAGTAAGTAAGTAAGTAAGTAAATAGGTAAGTAAGTCAGTAAGTAAATGAATTAATAAATAATTTAGTTAATTAGTTAAAAAATAAATAAATATATACATTAGTATGTGTATTAGTAGTAAATTAGTAGGCAATGACTACAACTATGGCTTCCGAGAAAACTTTCGATAATATATTTACATTCAAGTATTTTCCGACAACACATTCAAATCAAAAGTTGGAGAGTAACTACCTAATTATGTTATTCAGAGCGAGGTATCTATGAATTCCTACAGACATTGTAATGGTGCAAAATCAATTATTTATAGCGACTAGTTAAACACACCATTTTGTGTTTATTTATTGTCTATTGTAAAATAAGTAAACAAACAAATAAATAAATAAATAGATAAACAAATAAATAAATAAGTAAGTAAGTAATTAGGTAAGTAAGTAAATAAATTATTAAATTAATAAATTAATTAGTCAATAAATAAATTAAATATATACATTAGTATTTGTATTAGTAGTAAATTAGTAGGCAATGACTGCAGCCATGGCTTCTGAGAAAACTTTCGATAATATGTTTTCATTCAAGAAATGTCAGACAACTCATTCACATCAAATCGTGGAGAATTGTTACCTAATAATGTTATTTAGAGCGAGATATCTATTAATTCATATACCAGACATTGTTATGGTGCAAAATCAATTATTTATAGCGATTAGTTAAACACACCATTTTGTGTTTATTTATTGTGTATTGTATAATAAGTAAACAAACAAATAAAGAAAGAAACAAATAAATAAGTAAGTAAGTAATTATGTAAGTAAGTTAGTAAGTAAGTAACTAAGTAAGTAAGTAGGTAAATTAGTAAGTAAGTAAGTAAGTAAGTAAGTAAGTAAGTAAGTAAGTAAGTAAGTAAATCAATTAATAAATAAATTAGTTAATTAGTAAATAAATAAATAAATATATACATTAGAATTTGTATTAGTAGTAAATTAGTAGGCAATGACTGCAACCATGGCTTCTGAGAAAACTTTCGATAATATGTTTACATTCGAGTAATGTCCTACAATTCATTCAAATCAAATCGTGGAGAGTCATTACCTCATAATGTTATTTAGAGTGAGATATCTATGAATTCATATACCAGACATTGTAATGGTGCAAAATCAATTATTTATAGCGACTAGTTAAACACACCATTTTGTGTTTATTTAAAGTCTATTGTATAATAAGTAAACAAACAAATAAATAGATAAACAAATAAATAAATAAGTAAGTAAGTAATAAGGTAAGTAAGTAAATAAATTATTAAATGAATAAATTAATGTCAATAAATAATTAAATATATACATTAGTATTTGTATTAGTAGTAAATTAGTAGGCAATGACTGCAGCCATGGCTTCTGAGAAAACTTTCGATAATATGTTTACATTCAAGAAATGTCAGACAACTCATTCACATCAAATCGTGGAGAATTGTTACCTTATAATGTTATTTAGAGCGAGATAGCTATGAATTCATAAACCAGACATTGTAATGGTGCAAAATCAATTTTTTATAGTGATTAGTTAAACACACCATTTTGTGTTTATTTAATGTCAATTGTATAATAAGTAAACAAACAAATAAAGAAAGAAACAAATAAATAAGTTAGTAATTATGTAAGTAAGTAAGTAAGTAAGTAAGTAAATAGGTAAGTAAGTAAGTAAGTAAGTAAATAAATAAATAAATAAATTAGGTAATTAGTTAAAAAATAAATAAATATATACATTAGTATTTGTATAAGTAGTAAATTAGTAGGCAATGACTACAACTATGGCTTCCGAGAAAACTTTCGATAATATGTTTACATTCAAGTAATGTCCGACAACTCATTCAAATCAAAAGATGGAGAGTCATTACCTAATAATGTTATTTAGAGCGAGATATCTATGAATTCATATACCAGACATTGTAATGGTGCAAAATCAATTATTTATAGCAATTAGTTCAACACACCATTTTGTGTTTATCTATTGTGTATTGTATAATAAGTAAGCAAACAAATAAATAAACAAATAAATAAATAAGTAATATAGGAAGTAAGTAGGTAAGTAAGACAATAAATTAATAAATAAATTAGTTAATTAGTAAATAAATATATACATTAGAATTTGTATGAGTAGTAAATTAGTAGGCAATGACTGCAACCATGGCTTCTGAGAAAACTTTCGATAATATATTTACATTCAAGTAATGTCCGACAACTCATTCAAATCTATTCGTGGAGAGTCATTACCTTATAATGTTATTTAGAGCGAGATATCTATGAATTCATAAACCAGACATTGTAATGGTGCAAAATCAATTATTTATAGCGACTAGTTAAACACACCATTTTGTGTTTATTTATTGTCTATTGTAAAATAAGTAAACAAACAAATAAATTAATAAATAAATAGATAAACAAATAAATAAATAAGTAAGTAAGTAATTAGGTAAGTAAGTAAATAAATTATTAAATTAATAAATTAATTAGTCAATAAATAAATAAATATATACATAAGTATTTGTATTAGTAGTAAATTAGTAGGCAATGACTGCAACTGATATGTGGCTAGAAGTTGCCACCATGTGGCCATCTACTGCCCATATTCTAGTAGTGCTGCCACCACTCACTTACGTGAGAAATACCTGGTAGGTGAACGTGCGTCCTAGGCGCGTGAATCTTGGAGCTGTGAGGCTGCCAATAAGGGTGCAAGGAGGAAACGTACTTCAGATTACTTAGCTCGTTTTATTACCATTATTGTACATATAACACATTTAGCATGTTTCCTTATTCTAGGGGATTCCTTTATCCTATCTATAGCTCTATTCGACTTAACCCTTTATATATATTGAAAACATGGTACTTACTTGCTTGGTGATGCGAAGGTACAGATATTATATTATTGCGCACTGAAGTTAATTGATGTCACTCATACCGTGAGTTTAGCCATCAGCAATATGTAGATAGAAATATACCTTTATAATACTACTTAATTAAATGAAGGAATTATGACAGGGGAATAATATCCTTCTACATTTGGCACCTCAACATTATAACTCCTTAAGCACTTGACTTAAAGCCCGGTAATGTTGGAGAACTCAAATATAGCTTGTCTTACTATGGTAAGTGGATATTATCAAGTTGGATTTAATTAGGTTTGATCTCACAATCTATACAGCTCTTCATATTATTATGTTGCGGCTTAGGCTTTGACATAATGATATTGGAGAACGCTAAATACCATTGTAATTAATTAGGGAGTAAGTATGACTGACTGCGGGCAATACCCAAGTAGTTCTGCCTGTTGGAAGTGTCTCTAGAAAGAAGGAAGACTCTGTCCCCACTCTGTTCCTAGCTTCCACCCCTAGTGTCCCTACGTATGACTTATATCCAGCTGATCAAGTTGGGAACAACAAGTAACCCGTGATGGTGACTAAACGCTCGTGACATGAAGGCTACCAAAGTCTTGTGTTGTGTAAGACATGTGAAATAAGGTGAAATAGAAACTAAATAATATTCTATTATTCTAGAGTGTTTCGACACACAACATCAGCCCCCCCGTACGAACTTTTTGCATACCTTCCCAAGAGGGTATGGAAAAATCCAACGGCAAGTAAGAGTTGAGTGTCGAATGTCCAATACTAGTGAAACGACCCCACTGGTTCTGAAAATCCCGCGCCACTCTGAATGAAAGATCACTAGATGAAAAGATTACTCGCACTACGGGAATGAAGTTACAAGATAACGTGTGCACCCATACGAGGCGAAAGGCCAGGCTTAAACGATCCAAAGGAAACCCTTGTGAACACGTCCCTTCCAAAATTCGGGCCCAAAATTGGCAATCCGAACTGAAGCGCCCTCATCCGCAAATGACGTCGAACGTCTGCAAGATTGTAACCTCCCCCAAGTATGACTGGTGACCGAATCCCGAACTCACACCCGTTGCGAGCAAACGAGGAAACGTGGATAATCCACAATCCTTTGTTGAACTAATTGCTCAGAGTAAAACACGGACATTCAGTAAACAAGTGTTCGTTCCACTAAGGTATCGGCAAGTTCCCTAAACAAAACAATAAAACTGATAATACAATGGCCCGTGCCATAAACAAGACTAAAATTATGGCTTATGCCATAAACAAGACTGAAGTGGACTTCGTACGAGTTTCATCACGATCCGTAGATTTAAAAAAAATTAAAATTTATGAATTTAATACAACTAGTAACCATTCTAGTAAATTAAAAAACAACCCCTTTGGTCAAATATATATAATTTGTTTAGAAACTCAAAATAAACAACTGAAAACCTATACTACTTCTAAATCCGAAAACAAAATTTCACAGTAGAATCTCTACTGAAATACGATTTGTTTAGTCATCGTTCATGACTTATGAGAACAAAACAATATAAAAAAAGAAAGCGCATTATTACATCTGTATACCTTCACACCTGCAAGAAAATACCACAATATCATGGTAACTTAGACCATCAGTTGTCATTACGACCTGAAAATACAAACATCATAGCCCATACATGGCTATATGCCATAAGAAAATAAAACCAATGATTCATCCTATTTCCTGAAATTTAGGCAAGGCTATAACCAAGCCATTAAGTTAGGTTTTAAACATATTTATCAAAATAGACCTAAAATTCAAAATAAACTTAGAAAAATAAAATCTTTTCAAACAAAACCAAAAATATGATCAATGATGAATTAATCATTGATACTGAAATCAAGTCATATTAACTTATTGTTAAAAATATCCAATATTAAGTGAATCATAATCAATCTAAAATTATGTTCATAACTAAAAATAGTACATATGTCATCATAAAACATTTCAATATACAGCAATGTATAAGATTTGCTGTAGGTCTATGGTTATACTTTTGTATACCATAATGTTACGTAGCATGTAAAACATAATCAAAATCTCTACAATGTCTGTCATACCCATTATGTGGTTGACTCTTGAAGTATTTAAAATTAAAAATTGTCTGTCTCACTTCACTTTGGTGGACTCTTGAAGTTTGAATAAAATTAAAAATGTTTGTCACACTCATTGGTGGACTCTTGAAGTCTGTTTTAACAATAAACATTGAGTAATAGTTTTTTACTGTACCCAATCATCAAAACATAAAACATCTCTGAATATAAATTGTCCGTTTTATAAAAATGTTTCACCGAAAAGTATACAATGATACGGTATGTCTTATCAATAGTCTGGATAACGATCATTATCCCATTGTCTTAGTTCTGCCCGTGTTTCTGCGATAGCAACTTTTTCTTTATCGACACCAGACGGGGTCGTGAACTCCCGATATTTTGACCATATCATCCTTTCTACAGGGGTAGGTGATGAAAAAACACCTTGAGTTATGTGCCGTGCCTCCCTTAGGTAGGTAATATGTTGTAGTAATTCCTGTATTATGATTCTGGAGATGTGTGCTTTGTCTTGGTCGATGATTAATTTGGAATTTTGAATAAGCTTCATTGTCTGTGCTATGGGACATGCACTGAGCTTATGGCGCTCACGTCCCGGGCAATAAAGGCATTTGCCTTGTCGGCTCATGGTAAATATGTTTTTCACTGAAACGGGAGCAAGAAGTGATACACACAGTGTCTGTTTGTTCTTTTCACAATACTGTCAAACAAACGGAGAAACCTTTGTAACTTGTACTTTGTTATTTGTTTTTCGCCCTGATATCGGTTTTGATGAGGTCTTGTTGACCATTTATTGTTCATTATTCCATCTGTTATAGGGCAAGCGCATGTCTTAGATTCACTGGACTATACGTTATATCTTAGAGTAGCCGGACTATATTTGATGTCAACATGGCAAATCACCATACGATTATAATTTCGATAACACATTAAGAACCGATGATCACTAATAGCACATTAAGGAACGATAATTACTCAACAACACATTAAGAACCGATGATCACTAATAGCCCATCAAGAAACGATAATTACTCGAGAGCACATTAAGAAGCAATTGTCACGTAATAATAAATTCAAATGGGATCTTGATTCTATATCAAAAACTTTCCTAAACACAGTAGATTTCATATAAATATTATATTTTTATCAGGTCATTACAATCACGTAATCACGTAAGTTAGGTTAACAACATCATTTTCACAGATGGACGTCACAGATTATGAGAGACAATTGGTATATAACTCGAGGACCTTTTTGACAAGGGGTCTTCTATTGAGTGGGGTGTACGAACAGCAGCTCGACCCTCTCTCTCTATCATACGGGCATCAGCTCGATGGTACTCACCTAAAATTGCACGGACTTTAGTCCGACAATATTCCATCCTACAATAGCCTGAGCTTGCTCAACTATTTTATTCCTATTTCCAAATCCTCCGTTCGTAACCCCATAAATAATATAAAAAATGTAAATTTTCAAAGTATTCTATCTTTCAAAACATCGAACTGGTGAGTGGACCAAAACATATTTAAGAACACCTATTTCTATTCTTATTCACATTTATATTATCAAGTGATTTAAAATACAAATAAATATCTGTAAAACTCAGAGTTTGATTTAGCATTACAGCCACCTAGTGGTTAAAGATCCCGCTCCTTCGCCTTCCGCTCCTCTATATTCTTCGTTGGAAAAATTATAAATTCAATTCTGTCTGCCTCAACACAGACATAAAACACATGTTGAGTGGTGGCAGGCGCTACTTCTTATATTATCCAACTCCTTTCCCTACCAACAAAATATCTTTCTGCCCCCCAACACTGGTGGCAGCGGTGGGATACGAACCCACGCCCTTTCGGACTGGTGGTAAAAGATATTGACTCAACCTGCCTAAAGCAGTTACCGATAATGAAGTCTCCAGTTTGTCTATATTTTCTTTTATTGTAGATAAAGTAGCTTCCATGGTCCTGAAATTGGTTTGAATAATGTACATTGCAACAATTAGTTGTGTTTCCTCGTGTGTTTGATTTTTAAATCGAAGTTCGAGGTTTGTTATGCGCTTATTCAACCCTATTGTGGTGTTTGCAATGATTTGTATATCGTGTATCGTCTGTTGTGCTTTATTTTGTGAGTCTTTAATATATGATATTTGTTCTGCCATAAGATGTACGATTCCTTGTGACCTTAAGATGATTGCATTTACTTTTCTATTGACTGTATCTAATTCAGTGGAACTAGCTATACCAAATAAGTATCGAAGACCAATCCCTAGGCCTGAATATGGTGCAAATTCGCTCTGCCTCTTTTCCCTATTATGCCCTGGTATTAATGTTTGATATAGATTATTTATTTGTTTCTGAATTTGATATGCCTGAACTGTTATAAGTTCTATTTCTTTATTAATCATTCCATTTATGTCCTCCGCTTGGTCGAAAAGCGTGGATCGCAGTGAAGGTGCATTAATATTTTTTATAGATCCTATTTGTTCAATGAATTCAGTGACTGCTTTTATGTGTTCAGTTATGTTAATATCGACTGCTATCGTCCAGAATTGCCCTGTTAACAGTAGATCCGGTTGCTTTATAAACATAGTTCCCGTATCATAACTGGGTTGATTTGCTTCTGTTGTACCTAGTATGACCATAAAAAAACATATGGTTGTGAAATCCATGATTGATGAATTATTTAATTTACCTGAATGTGGAAGGTGGATTAACGCCTGTCTATGTGTGCTTGTTTCTCACGCCTTATTAGTCCATACTGGAAGTAAGATAACACTTGTTACAATTAATGGAATACCCAATGGTTGATTTATGTTTTTATTTTATTATTCTATTATTATTATTATTATTATTATTATTATTATTATTATTATTATTAATATTATTGACAAGATAGAAGGTGGGAATTCCTGTCCTACACCACGGTCCTGGCTGGTGGAGACAACAGAATGCGAGCAATAGTGACCAGAAGGGGATCAAAATTTGTTTAGGCGAAAGGTAGCCTACACCCTAATCACATAATGCCGCCACACGAGAATGGTCCTTGGCGGAAATCCAGTGTGGAAGGGAGAAACTTCCCTGAGGCAACTGCGTCCCAAAATTTAGCACAATTGACCGCGTAAGAAGGAATCCCAAAGTCGAAAACAAGACTTGAAACATTGTCCTGATTCCAATCATTGAAAAAGCTGAAGGCAAAAAATTAAAAACAAAATGGTGACTTCCGAGCCTGAAGAAAAGTAGAGGAGGGTTAAATACCTGACTACAAGATGTAAATATATTATTTAGTCAAAAAAGCAACTTGGTACGATAATGCGCGTAAGAAAAAGAGAAGGCTCGTGGCCTGTGATGACATGAGTAACAACGCGATTGGGTGATGAAATTACTAGAAAAGTGAAAAAAATGTGAGACAACTGGTAATAGAGAATACTCGAATGAAAAGTACGTAATAGATGTAAAAGACCGAGTTGTATGCAAACAACTCAAAAATTTAAACTTAAAAACAGTTTGAAAGTATTCAAGATAAAAATAGAAGGTGATTGAGTGTAAAACATAAGAACATGCCTGAATTATGTAATAATCAAAATTTTTAAAATTAAAAATGACCATTTTGAAAGTAATGTAATATAAAAATGTGCAACAGAAGCACTATACCATTGAACCAATGTACTCCAAATACAAGCGGAGTCTTATAAAGAATTACTGTTTTTGTTTTTGTTTGTTTTTTTTTTGTTTTTTTTTTTTTTTTCTTATCTTAAGAACTAAAATGTATCATGTTCAACATAATTGAATTACTGTGCTAATTATGAATTACACAAAACGAAAAATTTATATCCATCCGTAATAATATTGTCTATCAGTGTAAGCATATCATACCACTGTGTTTTTATTTACCAGACGTACTGTTCTGTGTAAATTGTATGCCTGAATGGAGTGAAAACGAAAAGTTACAATATTCACTTTGCAAAATGGCTTCATTCAATTTTGCAAAATTGTTTAAATTACACTATCACTTTTTTTTAAGTCGTTGTTGGGGGTGGGGTTGTTGAGGGGGGGCAATGTCAGGTGCAATGGATTCGGCAACACTCCGGTTATATCTTAAAAAGTATTTGTGATGTTGGTGCCGGACCCACTGAGCAAATCTACTGACTCGGGGCGACAAACCGCACATCGGCGATGAGGGGAAACTTAGTAGATGAAATAGTTGTTCTTTGTCATGATACTCTTGAATAAGTGTTTCGTAGTGAAGTAATTTGTTTTGTTGCTTTTTCTGGACGGATGTTGTTGAAATGGGTGGGCATTTAGAGTGGAGCGAATGCGGACAGGAGAAATATTGATGTCCATATTTCCTGCATATCGTACACCTTGTAGATCCTGTGGTAGCCCGTGGTGTCAGGGGTGTTGTGGTTGAACGTTCCTGCTCGGTTACCCATGGTGGAACGTCTGTAGACAACCATGCTGTCCTGGTACCATTTGGGTCCCAAGGTGGATCCTCTCTGAGCCACCCTAGGTCCTCGGGCGACCAGTCCAGACCATCCCAGGAGTTGTCCACCATGGCGTATGTTGAGTACAGGCAAGTGATGGATATCACGTTCGACGACGGCAAAATCTAGAATATGACATTTGTGATTAGACTGTCTAAGTACCTATTCTTATTTTATTTATGTTTTTATTCCATTTTTCATAGATAGTGTCATAAATATTTTTTTTTTTGTGATCAAGATTGATGCGTAATCAACATCTAGTGTTGCGATGAGACAACTTTGACGTGATCACAAAACAGTATTAAGACCTATGTGTTTTTTGTATTTTATTATTTATTGCTTTCCATACTATGTGTATGTTGGTCAATAATCACTGTTGTTAGAGCATATAATGTGCTCATAGTACATGACGTAAACATTGCCACTTACTTCAGTTCCAAGAACTGACTGAAATGGTAAACAATATTTCATAGTAATTAGGGCAGAATTAATGACCTTCCTAATGAAGTGCCATCAGTGAAACCCACACATTTTGAAGATATAATATACTGATGCAGAAGATAATTTCCTTCTTTCTGTGTGAAACGTACATCAGTTACCAAACCTGATCATACCTCATACCACCAAAATGGTATACCGAGAGTAAGTATAATATAATATGTTGTATTAATGATTTAAAATAGTATGTCTTATAAATAGTTTATTTTAAAAGTATGAAATTAGCTCCAAACATAATTGCAGTATTTTGGACGTACGAGTACTCGAAAAAATTTCTTATTTTATAGATGCCTTTTTTTTTTTTTTTTTTTTCAAAATAGGACCCTCTGTTTAACATTTGTTGTATCGTTGATTGTGACAACTTGAAGCTTACTCACTAACATTGTATTTGTGTAATTACATGTATCATTTTTTTTTTTTTTCCAGAGCCCTAGATGAATTTTCATCCCTTTGCTCAAATTGGGATGAGCTATATACGGATGGCCTAGAGGAGCAGCATGAGAGTGATAGACTGGACATTCTGTGGCGAAGTATCACGTTCCGGCATAACTACGCCCAATATGCCCATGATCTTGGTGTAATCATGGAGGATGATGACCTTTATGACTAAGTGAGTACATTTTTTTTATAAAAATCTATGTTTACCTCTTCCTTTAAGAAAGTATAGCATGATTGATTAATTATACATATATTTAAAATATTTCCTTGATTATTATTTATGATTAAAGGATTTCTATTTCTGTGACAAGGTTTAAGATAAGCTTGGATATAATTGCAATTGAATTGCTTCCTGATTCCTGAGTAGTGGAGTCTGTTTTGCAGATCCTTGAGTTATAGCTCTCCTGGAATACATTTGTCCTTGTGCCTCAGGCATCTGGAGAGAATCGAAGTCGGAGCCTGAAGTCGGCATGAACGTGACTATCGGTCTGGTAGGTATGTTTGGCAGGTTACGACCCTTAATGAGACAACATGGTATGTTTCTGAAAAAATAAGAGCGCTTCCATATCAGAAGTGCGAGGATTAGTAGAAATATTAGTCCAAACGATGACCCACCATATATTTGATAGGTTTCTTTTTCATACCATAAGGGTGCTTGTAATATTTCCAATTCTTTTTGCCATTTGCTGAACGGCACTTTAGCTGAGTCGCCGTGTGATTCCTGGAGGCGAGAGATCATTTTCACAGATGGACGTCACAGATTATGAGAGACAATTGGTATATAACTCGAGGACCTTTTTGACAAGGGGTCTTCTATTGAGTGGGGTGTACGAACAGCAGCTCGACCCTCTCTCTCTCTATCATACGGGCATCAGCTCGATGGTACTCACCTAAAATTGCACGGACTTTAGTCCGACAATATTCCATCCTACAATAGCCTGAGCTTGCTCAACTATTTTATTCCTATTTCCAAATCCTCCGTTCGTAACCCCATAAATAATATAAAAAATGTAAATTTTCAAAGTATTCTATCTTTCAAAACATCGAACTGGTGAGTGGACCAAAACATATTTAAGAACACCTATTTCTATTCTTATTCACATTTATATTATCAAGTGATTTAAAATACAAATAAATATCTGTAAAACTCAGAGTTTGATTTAGCATTACAGCCACCTAGTGGTTAAAGATCCCGCTCCTTCGCCTTCCGCTCCTATATATTTTTTGTTGGTAAAATTATAAATTCAATTCTGTCTGCCTCAACACAGACATAAAACACATGTTGAGTGGTGGCAGGCGCTACTTCTTATATTATCCAACTCCTTTCCCTACCAACAAAATATCTTTCTGCCCCCCAACACATCGACCATTGCGTGAGTACAACGTCTGCATAGCTCTAAACCATGGCGAATTACAAAATCGATACGTGTACCGCAGAGCTAACTAATATGTGGGTAGCTCTGCGGGCAGAGTGCGGTGTAGCCCGGGAGTTCCTACCGTCAGTCCCTTCACACTACCGTGGGGTTGTGTGTCTTGCTGAAGCGCATGAAGAGCGCTATGATAGCGTTATTGCTCACGCGTCCAGCGTGCGTGAGTTCAAGGGAGAGTACGCGGCAGCCGACGTAATGCGGATGTACTGGAGAGAGACATACGAGTCTTGGTAACGTTGTAACGTACTTTGTTATCAGAGTGCTTTCTCAGTCGCCCGCATTTTTCGCTGCCGTTGCGTCTACAAGTTAATGGTACACGAAGTGGGAGTGCGTGGGGACCACGTTCATTCTAGAGTGTTTCGACACACAACAATAGAGTGGCCATTCAGTGCTACCGGCTGCCATGTTTTATCAAAAATTACATAGTTTTGTCAAACTGCAGTAAAAGTAAACTAAATGGGCATAAAAAAGACATAAAAATAATTGCTCTGTTTGTTGCGCATTTGTTTTTCAAGTCTGTAAGCTTTACGACAGCTGAGGAAACAAGACAATTATTTTGCAACCACATGGATACACTGTATAGCCACTCTCTGCTTAAATCCTCCGTGTCCCGTGTTTACTTTCGTGCCGTCTCATAACCTATAAAATCCATTGAAGTGCATTTCGTGAGCAACAAGATGCTATTTCAGCAAAACAGGAGTTGAATTGGCTAAACTAAACGTTCAATAACATACTATAACAAATATGCGTCGTGGAATGCACTCGCGAGCATGCAATAAGGTGTATGAAATGCGAGGTGGACTAGAAGCTAGGACCAAATCATGCAAAGTCCAAATAAGGAGCTAGGCCCGGCCTATAATACGTTATTCACCCAGGTAACCCCTAACCCTTGTGTCAAGTTCACCAATCAAGATTAATTAGTTTATTCATAAATTCAAAATTCATAATATTGACAGTGCCAAGTCTTCGATCTGTGGTCACTTTTGTGAACTAACTAGTTGAAGTGACGCAGATCACCGCTAGGTAGCAGCATCGACATTCGACACTATTTTCACAACATAAATACACGCGCCACCATTCAAACGTGTATGTTATTATATTACTTGTAAGTTTTACAAACGCTTTTTCAGGCGCGTTGTTGGATGAGCGTAATTGGTGTATTGAGCTGCCATCTGTTATGCAGATGGTATTAATATTGATTTCGTTTTCCCATTGCTATGGCCTGCGAGTCACGCTGGGTTTTAATTTTTACGACGACGACATGAGGATCAGGGGCGCACATTACACTACATTATAATTATTGGATAAAGCATGTAGGTGTTTTAAGTCGAAGAATAAAAAAAAGCGTAAAACTGCGATTTTCACAAGAAATAATTTTTAAATTGCGCTCAAAATTATCACAAATACATAAATTCATAAAATTGAAATATTAGGCCTGTCCAGTTTCTGATTTTAAATTTTAACATCCAGTTCTTAAAGAATGCAAAAAAGAAATTCTTTTTATCTATTCATCAACGTTCTTACCACTACCAATTAATGAAATTGTAAAACGTACTTTTGTTTCAGGACAACCTAGCAAAAAATCAATTATATCTGCATGAATTCCAATGATCAAATGAGCTTGAGTAGTGAACTACTTGAGGCCAGTAGTTAACTACTCGGACTCAGAAGTTAGCTACTGGCACTTCAGTAGTTAACTACTCAAGCTCAGAAGTTAACTACTAGCCTTCCAGTAGTAAACTACTTGGACTACTCAAGCCCAGTAGTTAACTACTGGGCTCTTCAGTAGTTAACTACTGACATCAGTAGTAAAACTTCACGGACTGAGTAGTTGTCAGTAGTTTTACTACTGACAACTACTGAAAACTACTTAAACACCAGTAGTTTTTTTCTGTAAGGGATTATATTCCTTGACTTATGTACCAATTGGTACGACATATTCGGCTGGCCTCAGGTCATGGAGCGCGCGCGGGCGCGTACTAATGACCTCAACCGAATTCATGACTTGGGGGTCTGCAATGAAGAAGAGTGTGGGTGTGGTTCTTCATACCCAAATTGGTATGTTTACGATCCTGGTTGGAGTGGCGACGACGATGATAACGATTAAATTTATCTGTCATCGTTCTTTTAGAGGTATGTATATTTTGTTATAAGTTGTAAGGTACTGCATGAAATTGTGGTAATTAATATTGTCTCATTGACCTGTATGTCAAAATCTTCACTTTTTTTATTGTAATGATTATTATTTTCGTTTATTGTTGTTTACCGCTGCACCCTCAGCATAGTGAGGGACACAAATGTCAGGTGCGCGAAGAGATTGTATACGGAGTGGAGAGCCCACTAAAACTACGGGCGAAACAGGTGTCGGGAGGAGTAAAACAACGCTCTTGATGTGGCTATTTAGTCGCGGGGGAGGCACTTACATTAATGGAGGGTGCCGTGTGCCACTGCATGCACCCTACCAAAAACTGCAGTGACGTCGTGCTGGATTACAATAATAGCCTCCAAGTACAATACGAGAACCGATTCGGAGAGGTGTTGCTATGGGAAACGACGCCTCACGGTACGAGTGGCATCGTACCCGGCATGTCGGTGAGTGAATTTTTTTTTTGTTATACCATAATTTTTTAATTTTTCGTTACAATATGAACACACCCAACGGATTGCTCTGGCTGCCCCAGGACTTGGATTGGGTCACGGAAGACCCGGCGTGGAACCCCATCGAGTCAACAGACCCCGCCATGACTTCCTTTCGGGCACCCTGGGCGGTGTCCAAGCAACGGCACCAGGGGAAGAATGGTCATTGCGCTATCTGCCGGAGTTTGCTCCATGAAGCCTCTGCCTGTGTCCACCAGCTCAACAACAAACTCCTACCTTCTGGATTCACAGTCATCCAGAAGCGGAATCGGTCACGGATCATGCACCACATCCAATCATTTTGGGAATCTCTCCCCAAGACCCTGCGCAGGCGCGCTCTCCGATGTCTTTAGTGGGGCTTTTCCGATCTACCCCTGGTTACTCAAGGACACGCACGATGGTTATTGCAGACTTGTTTCTTGTACTACAAACATTATGGTATCAACGTCGCCACAAAAGTTGGTAGTTCAAGCCAGTCTACAAACAAAAATGTTTCCCCCCCCACCTGGCTCGCTGGTCAAGTGGCCAACTCATCAGCAGTGAGATTCTGTAAAATAGTCGCTATGATAGCGATAGCGATCACGGTTGATATGAAATATCAATCGTTATAAATTATCGTTATCGACCTGATTCTGTAAGGAAGTCGCTACGGCCGCCATAGGGGGCAGTGGATAGCATAGCGACACCTTTTTCATTCTCGTTATCATAGCGATCGCTACCGTAACGATCGTTATATCATTTTTACAGAATCAGTCGACACGCAAAATTGTCGCTAAAGTGCCGGATAACGATCGTTATCTTCCATAACGATCTTACAGAATCAGACCGCTGCATCGGCTACTACCACCTACTTGTTCCCCCCTTCAGAGAGCTTACCTTCATCTCGCCACCCCTCATGGCGGACACCACCCCCGGCACCCAGAGGTTTTTCGGGTCAAGCAACTCCGCCTTACGGCAATGACCTCCCGGCGTCCTCATATACTCTTACGCCTCAGATATCCCTGCTACAATATAGCACACTGCCTCGGTTGGACTACCCGGTTGTGCCACCTAAGGTTGCCCCCTGCCAACCAGAGATGTTTGTACCAGTTCCTTGCGGCGTTACAGATGAGACACCACCCCCTACCACGTTTTCCGCCGGCCCCTTGGGACTTCGACCCTTCGGGTTGGGCCGCATTGATCTCCGCTCCCCCCCCCCCAGTGTCCCCTTTCCCGGAATCACCGGAGCGTCCACCCTTCGTGGGCATGCAACTTGCACCTTAGTACATTCTGTGCAATGACATTTTGTGATACATATGTATTGTGTTTCATTGACATTCTTAGCATTTGTCCATCACGGTTATAGGATATATATATATATATTGAACCCTTGGTTTTCATTTAGGGTTTTTTTACGTTCATATTTTTTTATATTATGTTGATTGTTCATACAATGTCTGTCAGGATCGCCTGCAGCTCGTTTAATGTCTTCTTTCAGCTCATCTCCTTGTTTCTGACTGGATGACACACGCACCAAAGCAATTTTTTTTTTCTTTCTCTTTTCACTCCCTTTTAGTATTAACGTTTTCACTGTTACGTTATCTACTCTGTTTCTCTTACGGTTCTCTAGCTCCTTGCCATTTTTTTTAACAAAATACAAAAAAAACTTCTTGGATTGGTGACATAGTCAGGCTAGTGGACCGACAGTCGCACGTGGCTCAAATGTGGCTTGAGTACAAGTCGCACGAGAAAAAACGTGCACATCACAAATTCCGGCAAAGTTGCAAAATGGTCATCTGTTCTAGGGCTCAATACTTCAAGCTTATACTATTTCTACCCATTTTATATTTTGATCTAGCTTAAAATTTACATTCTTACAGTAAAGCTAGTATAGCTATTCATCATACTTAAAGTCAACACACTATAGCTGATATTTTGTCAATAACATATTATTTCAAAATATCACTTATTTAAGCATCTTCCTGTACACAAGGTCAATCATCACTTTCTCAGGATTTACAATAACAATTCTTATACACAGGGAAGATAGGACCTGACGTCACTTTTAGTCCACTCTCAATTAGTATATAAAGAGAGCACCTGCCCCTAACAAGTCAGTCAGTGTACGGACATCGATCCCGCACTAAGCATTACGGACCAAAGCTCCCACGTGCTCCTTCAAAACTGTTACGGACAAGAGCTCCCACGCAGCTCTCTCCCCCCCTTCTAAAAAACTATGGGCAAAAGCTCCTGGTTACCCTAACCTCTACCTCAACACTACGGACAAAAGCTCCTGGTGGCTCTCCCTTCTACTACGGACAAAAGCTCCTGGTTCCCTAACTTACCACAAATTTCCCACCTATGTACTCGGCACCTCTCTGTGAATACGTATAAATTCAGTGTTATCAATAAAACGTCAGTGTCAGTCCGAGATAAGGGTGAGTACCAAACATGTTAATTAATTAAGTTATAATAATTAATTGGCTTCACCAAAAGACCTTTGGCTTTACCAATTAATTTCGTGTCATCTTCAAATATGCTCTTTGCATAGTGTTAATTTTAATTGATCTTATCTTGTTGCACACTGCATTTTGATGCAGGTCTATCCTAAGTTATACGCCCCTTTGTGGCACTTAGTTAAAGGTATATTATTATAAGTAAAACGGTTATTTCATTTTTGTCATTATTATGTCATGTCTTGCAACTGAATAATAAATGCATTTCCTAAAACACTTATTGACCAGAACATTACATAACACCTGACTTTGTCCGAATATTACCTCACTATATACAAAAAAGGGAACTCCTTCTAGTAAGCACAAATCACCCCGGTACTGCTCAGTAGTCCAAGATCCCATCCTCCTCCATTCTACGCCTCAAACCCCTCGCTCTACCCCTATTTATGTCGATCCTCAACAAGACAATAAACACGTTGAGGTGGTGACAGCTTCATTAGCTTCATTAGGTCATAAACCCTCTCCACAGGGAACATAAAAACCACCCCCCACCACATCCACAGAAAGAGGGTAGACAGACACTACGTGGATGCAGATGGCGAGGATGTGGTATTGTAATTAAAAAATTGCTTTTATCACGGACACCCTGACTGTGTTCCTTATCAAGAGGCATTTGTCAACCAAGACTCGGACATAAGCATGGGGAAGAAATTGCAGGTCATGGCTGTTGTGTGGAGGTCACGTGGGAATGCGAGTTAGAGAAGCTCCAGAAATCAACGCCGGATCTCGACAGCTTCCTACAATCTCATCCCCGTGGTCACAACAAGCCCATACACAAACGTTACGCTCTTGTCGGTGGTAGTACAAATTGCATATCCGTCTATCACAAGGTCGATTGTGACGTTTACGAGACTATCATGTACTTTGAAGTATGCAGTTTGTATTCCTACACAAACACCATCCGACCATTTACAAGGACGAGGTCGAGTGTGCCTCGTCCAGTCTCATCGGATACGGACCCACTTACAATATGGACGTCGTCGAAGGGCTCGTCAAGTGCACAGTTCTCCCACTGCAAAATTTCTTTCATCCTTTTTTGCCGCCGATGACACGTGTCAGGAGAACTGTGCACACGACAATCCTAACGACCGTGCAATGTTGAGCGTGTGAGTGGTGGATGAGATACGGAAAGCTATCGAAATATGCATAGTCGTACAAGTATACGAGATTTATCAGTATGCGATCACTCAGTATAAACCCATTTCGCGTACTGGTGGTGTGTTTGCCAAGAACATGGATACTTTCCTGAAAATCAAACAGGTGTCGAGTGGACGGCCCAGCTGGTGCGTAACCCAGGATGTCAGAGAATGATACATTTTGAAGAACGAGGGTCATGAAGGCATCCTATTGGATGCCTCACAGATTGTCAAGAACACCGGGTTATGCACCATGGGGAAATTTTGCTTCAACTCGCTCTGGGGAAAGATGTCACAGAGACACGACATGGTGCAGACATGGTTGGTGGGTTCGCACAAAACATGAGTTGATTTTCTTACCTCGCGGCCCCACAAAATTGTCTCAATTCTTCCCGTGAGCGAAAACATCATGCACGTCACATGGATGGAGAGGCAAGAATGTGCTAGGCCATCCTCGTACACGAACCCTGTGCACACTGCCTACACGACATGCCATGCCAGGCTCACGCTGTACGACTATCTCGAGCTGCTGGGTAAACGCGCCCTGTATTCGATACAGACAGAGTGCTGTTTACCCACCATCTGGAGGATATTTGATCCAGGCCACATGCGTCTTTCATGGCTGTATGACCAAGTCGACGTGGAAGAACGAGCTGGACGTCTATGGTCCGGGGTCATACGTCGAGGAATATGTCTGTTTGGGTCCCAGGTCATATGGCCTGTAGATCTTTGTTCCGGGCAAGCCCTACAAGTACATCCTCAATTGTAAGGGTTTGACTCAATGCTTTGCAAACCAAGATCAGATTAACTTTGACGTACTGAGGGACATGTTCAGGGCGCGTGCACCCGCCAATGTCGTCGATACACCCCAAAATATATTTCGAGCCCCCTTTTTACGTGTCGCCACTCGATCCGAAAAGAAAGTGTACCGTTGTAACGTGACGAAACGGCGCCGTCACGGCGAATGAGATACCCTGTCTTTCAGATACATCGAGTAAGGTGTAGAGCCACGTTCTGTAATATCTGTCGTATTGCCTCGGTAATGTAGTAGACTGGAATCGACGTCCTATTTAGCAAAGTGATTTAAGTTGCAACTAGTAAGTTTCAAGTCTAATATTCAGATAAATACTATACACACATGACGTTATATTTCGCAATTAGAATGCCAAGGCAAAGAAAACAAGCTAATTAATAGTAAGCGTATTTGTAGAGTTAGTTTTCGATACATTACATCGGAATGGCAACAACAAGTCAGTTATATCCGGAAGGAATTAATCGAGGATTTCAAAAACATAGGTACCATTTAAGACAATAGCACAAATAGGTCATTTTTAGCCAATCAGAGTAAAGACTGGGAAAGGTAATCTGGGCAAGACTTGCTTCATAAACAGAGGTAATGAAACAATCATAATCAGTCGTTCAGTGACGCAAAAAGATAGCGGATCGAGGGAAGACGCAAGCTCTATGCCATTTGGTCCATGCCATAGTTATCAATCATACCCATCCTTACTTTGCAATAACCCCCGACCGACAGATGTACATTGAGTATTTAGAAAAAGATATGAATGAATGAACTAAAGGGTTAATTCGCGTTTTCCCACCATTGACAGCAGTTTATTATAGACGAGAGATACCCTCGTGTTTGTCCGCATTATTTTTTGGAAATGAGAAGGAAGTCCGCAAACTTTGTGAAAACAACAATGATAATTGATATTAAACCCATGTTTTACAGGAACAAGAACCCAAACGTATGGATTAACAGTGTAGATCGTATGAAACTTTGGTACATGCGTACAATTGCCTCAGGTATTGCAACCAAACAGATAGAGATACATGCTACCGGAAAATAAAACTTTACCTAGTAACTGCTATGTGCAAGGCCCAGAGCTCACATTGTTAACACATTATTCATCATACACAGCTCTCAACAATACAGTAAAAGATATTCACGTCCCACCTATTACCAACATATAATTAAAAATGCAATCTGATAGTAAAACATTAGTTTCTTCAGTAGGAACGCCGGACGACATTGATAAAGTTTTAAAGTCAATTCGAGATGATGTTTCACCCTCATTAGAAATTCCATATTCAAAATGGTTAGAACAGTTAGAGGCCGTGCAACCTAAATGGTACCAACCGCAATCAGAACATTTATCAGATTATATCCCGACGGGATTTGGAATTTTTTGGTAATTGCATTGATGGTTATCATACGCAAACGGAAATTGATTTACACTAAAATCATGGGCGATAAGAAACGCATAGTAACAGCAGTAAACATATCTGAACCCTATAATGTAGTTAGAATGTCTGCACCAGCATTGTCCGAAATGGAAATGGAACAATTGAATCCAGTTGCCCGGAATATCTATCCAGACCTCAGTTAAAAAGGTTAATTTAAAAAAAAAGAATAAAAAAAAAGGGGGAATGGAATGGATTGGAAGATGCACTTCAGTGTGAGCGAGAAGAATGAATGTTTTATCTTACATTAGCGGTGGCGGTTTTCTTAAACTTAATTTTCATCCCTGGCGAGGCAGTAACATGCTCGTAAAAGTTCAAGTGTGTGAAAGCCTCTGGCGAACTATTAAAAAAGTCGCAAGCTTTGTATCTAGCCTCTGACAAGCCCAAAACAGGTTGCAAGCTCGAATGTTTTAATAACCATTTGACAAGTGCAGTCTTTCCAAACACTCCATAGCCGAAAATTTAAAGATGATATTTTAGAACTCATTATAATGAGATGAGAAAAATAATAAACACCTTATTAAGGATGTTCTTCACTGGACAGTGCAGGAAAAAAATAGAGTATTTAACTAGAATTCTGAGAATTGACATAGAGAAAATAAGAATTTAACTCGCAAATATGTTTTGAAGTTTAGAACAGGAACCAAACACGTATATAAAGGGGAAAAAAAAATACTATTAATTACAACCATTTAATCCATTCGTCAAAGTAGACGCTCGTGAAGACAACAATCAATGTAAGTACCAAAATTTCGTTAGTTAAATATAAAAGAGACTAAGAAATCAAAAGTTTGAGTTAACTACACAGTTAACTTCATTACAGAATGGAAGTCACAAGCGTGTTCGCAGTTTTGGCAAGGAATTGGTCAACACTTTATACCTTGCCGTACCCTAGAATCGGAAAATTAAGGGCGGAGTTTCGTTCCGACCCTCGGCGGTTCGAACCTTACTTTGGAGAGTCCGATTCGGACGAGGAAATGTACCAGGACGAGTGGTGGGACTGGCTGGGATATGCTTGGTCCCCAACATCCGAGGCATGGGTAGCAAACCAATATAAAGAAAAAATTTGGGGACAATAATGAATAAATGAAATAAATAAATAAAATTCGATTTCGTTATACTAAGGTGTACTTTCGTAAACTTTCATTGCAAACGCATTATAAGATAACGACCTTCCATTTGGATTTCGAGGTTAATGAGAAATATTAAGGAATGATCAAACGTAAACACTTTAACGACTAGGTTGTCAGAAGCCATAGGGAATTCAAGAGAAACGGTCGTTACCTACTAATTACCCAAACTTCCCCCCCCCCCTCTTTGTCCGCAACCCTGATTACCCATGAAACATAAATAGGTCGCGTCATAAACAGGTGAGCATTAGTTTGACTTATGGTGCAGTAGTGAGTGAAACATACTATTACATGTGGAATGATTAAGAATACGGAAGGTCTAACGCTGACGTCCGGGGCACGTTCTTGTACCCGGAGTCGCCATTATTCTTTTCAGTTGCCGTACCAGAGCCTAGAAGCAGCTCCGTCCACAGCATCGGACAATTCGACGACGCTCCCGGAGACACCTTTGAACGACTTAGAATCTCTGAAGTACAACCCCAGCAGCAGGCTCCTGAGAGGCAGCCTATTACAGCCGAACCCTCTGTCGACCCGACTCAGCACGACGCACGTGGAATGGCTCCACATCTGGCTGGACCCCTTCTCCTGGACGACTTCGTTTCCGCCGACAACGTTACGCCCTTATTCACCCTCCCCCCTTCGACCATACCCGTGCACATGCCGTTTGCATGTCACCCCCCAGCGCCGACGGCAATCCAGGACGGCCCCAGGTTAAACAGGTTAAAAAAAAATACCACTCTCGGGACGCAGCAGTCTATGATAATCTAATACGCATAGCCAATCCACACACCGATAATCACTCACGACACCCCATGACACTCCGCCCACGACAAGATACCACCAACCAAGATAAGGACGCTCACGATGACAACACCGACAACTTGGATAACGAATTAGACGAGGACCTTCGAAATGTTCACAACACCACACACATTCAAGATCGAAACAAGATTGACACTTATCATTATCGCAATTACACACAAAAAGAATTACAAGAGCAAACTGAACAAGATCGACAGCAACGCCTCACCGCCTATAAATTATTTCCCTCTATTACAGACGATGTTCTATTATCGCTTCCGCCGCTGCCCGGTGACGCGCACATTCAAGATCACAACGATACACAAACGAAGAAAGGTACTAATGCGCATCATACACTCGCAAAGGACAGTAACAGTTCATACAAAACATATACTAAAGACTGTGAAACTTCAGACAATATTCACATCAACGACAATACGTATTCATATAACACAAACATTAAAGACCGTTCAAATTTGCAAAAAACACCCACAGAAGTCAGCGATACCTCACGGACGCTAAAGACAAAGGACCTACAGCACGCACGTCAAACATCTAGTAAACACAAGCAATTGCCTTGCCAACTACAGACTAATGACGGCGAAATAACACAACAACAATACGATAATATGAACAAAATTCAAGTCGTTGCCGGTACATCGGGTCTAGATTATACGCACAGCAAGCCTATCCACACTAACAAGGGCACAGCACACGTAGTCTACAATGACACTTTGCGACCACCCACCGAGACACGCTCTCCTCGTTTTAAGGCAGTTAAACAAGCATCGCCACTTCAACGGACGACCAGATCTATGCACCAGACTCTAAACAAATTAATGCCTACACGGGTTAGTATGCGAGTTATGAAACCATCTCTACGTGCACTCGAAGCCAATGATAAGCATTATCGCGATTGTTAAATGCCCATCTCAGCCGCGACGACGATACACTTAAGAAAACAATACATCTCCATTAAATGACAATAGGTTGTGACTTACCACTCACTCAAACTCAGTTTTATTTACCTTAGGGGTTAGGGGCTCTAGGCCACGGACACCTATCGTAGCCACGGTTCCGCACCCTCGGGCATCCCGAGGACCTCGCGGAACACGGCCCGATGGATGTCCTCCGCACGGTCGGCTTGTTCCCTTATTGGGCCTTCCTCGAGCGCAGTGGGGGGTTTCCTTTTGTTGTATGAATACATAATAATTTTCGTTGAAATACGGTGTCAAAATGTATTGGGAAATTATTGAAAATATCATTTTTTTTTTTTGGCACTTACGCCCCCTTTTTCCCACGATGGGTCGAAGCTTTGACTGTTTTAATTTTATGACGTAAAAATATTAACAATTTGTACATATTGTGTAAAAAAAAGGGTTGAAATTGAAAATAAGAAATTTTTTTGCATTTTACCCCCTTTTTGCCCTATATCTCAAACCCGCGGCGGAGTTTTAGGGATTTTTTCAACTTTTTTTTTTAGAATGATCACTGACATGTGTGAAATTTTCAGTTTGTTCGGATTTTGTCCGGTTAAAAGTCTTCCTCCGGGGCTTTTTCTGGGCCCACTTCGGCGCGAATAATACCGTCATTCCGGCCGTTTAGCATCCCAATAACGTATTTTTTTGGGGACTCCTTACAAATTTAAAAAAATTCACTCGTTTTCTCATTTTTTCCCCCCCCTTCTGTCTGCTTGGGGCTCCTTCTCGTCAGTTTATTGTGAAACTGACGCTCCTCAGTCACAAACTCCATAATTTTCACGCCCCAGTTTTAAAGATGATTCTTTACACCAAATTTATTCTAGTACATCTCACCCAAAACGGGGGTTTCGCGCAAATCGGTACGGGGACTATTTTTTAAAACAACCCGACCTTTTTTACCAGACTGCAATGGACTATGACGTTGACCTCAATCTGACGCCTTTGTTTCAGTAAAAAATGTTTTATTCGTCATTTCACATTTTTGAAAAATTGCAAACACTGGTCACACCACCGAAGCGGTATACTTTTACGGGAAAACTATCAACACCAAATTCAAAAGGAAATCCTCATTTTATCTTCTAAAGCGAAAGACTCCGCACCCTTCCAAAAACCTATATTGCACACTTACCCCCAAAAACCCCCCTCTCCTCCGTGGGAACTAGACCCAAAGGGGCCCCGGTAGAGGCATCGGGAATATTTTTAAGGGGCTTTTCGGCACTCAAAATAAACGAGACTTGAAGCAATAAATCATAGAATAAAGTGGGTATCGACAACCACACTAAATTTCGCATTGTTTGCATGATCATCCCAATCATAAAAACATCTCTAAACCAAAAAACAAACCATGGATATTAAGCATTGGAACTAATGGCAAAATTAACGATCACATCAAAGCTAGGATCACGCTTTAAATACAAGATAGACCAACAAAACTTTGACGTCCTTACATTGTTCAAGCAAATTTCGGGAAAATCGAAGTAAATTTAAATGAGTTACGTGCGGATATCGCAGAATTGAGACTGCTTCAGTTAAACCTCTTTTAAACAGACTGCCCCCCTATTTTTTAACCCCCCCCTTTTATTACAATGTTGCAAACCTTGAGCCACCCCTTTCTCCCGACACTACTTTCATCACGCCCTCACCATTGAAAAATATTTTTTTATTACTCCTTGCACGGTCCATATGGCCGCGGTAGGGATAAATTTACGATTATTTGTGAAATTACCTCTCAAAAAACAAAATCGTTTTTTTGAGTTTTTTAAAATTTATTCTCTGCTCTACGTTTTGCCCAAATCACAGACGGCTGCCCCAGTGTCAGCCCCCTTTTGAATTCTGGCCATCACCCCCCAATGGAGTTTTTTGTTGAATGCAGGAATCAACCTCCCCAAAAATGTTCCAAAAACCTCTCATTTTGCGCTCCCCATGGAGCAATCTATAGCAAATCCCCTTCTTGTCTTTACGGCTTATACACGGTAAAAAGGAAATTTAATTCGCCCCCATTGTTTTAGTACTGATACCACGCATCACCTTTTTTTACCTTTTCCCCCAGAAGAGAATGTCGGGATTTACTCATAAAAAAATTTCGACTATCGTGTCCAAACTTTCCCAAAAAACGTACGACTTCGACATGTTTTTTTCAGGGACTGGGTCTTAGTAATTAAAACCCCACTTGAGACCCTATGGGGATGTTTTTCCCCTTCCCACCATAGACCAAGCGTCTCTTTTCACAAGAGGGAAAACCCATTTTCAGTCCCCCCCCCTCCCCTGTGCTTCATTGTTATCACACCTTCTACCCCTACGCGGGAAAAAACCCCCTCAGCACAAAAAGATAAAATAAAAAGATTTTTCTCGATCGGTCAGACACATAGTAAGACGCCGCCTTTCCCTCTACAATTTTGGAGTCAACACCTCGTCCTCACGCCCCTCCCCTGGTCTAATCCTACCCTCACTGGGCTGGGGGTCCACACTCCGTTTCTGGCTTCCTTATCTCAACCTTTTTTTGTGTAAAATCGCATCACTCAAGGCCTGGTCTCCTCCCGAGTCGATCGCCCCGAGCACTCCTCCCCCTCACAATTATGTAATTGTACCTCCAGAGAATAAGAGACCGGCACTTTTAGCAAAGCTCTTGAGATGCGTGCACCATGCAACCCACCAAGACCCCCTCCTTCCTACAAACACCGTTTTTACTAGGGGACGCAGCCTCCATTTCTCGGGACACAGGGGGGCTTTCGCCCGGGGCCGACTAAACCCGTTGTCCCCGGGCTGTTTAAAAATAAAAAAAAAAAAAAAGGGGAAAAACTAAAAACAGCAACAAACAACGACAGTGACAAGGCCTGGATCCGGACAAGTTTCCCTACCTTCTTTTAAAAAAACCCAGACTTCGTCTGGAGGTTTGTTGAAACGGGGTTTTTCGGTGGCGGACACACACATACTAACTATGGGAGAATAAAGGGGGGCATCTAAACTTACTACCACCGGGGCCTCGTCGAAACCCCCCCCGACCACCGCGACGGGGCGATCCGCCTCCACTCGGTCGCCCGGCGGGGGGCCAGGAAAAGGGCACTCCCACGGCGCATGGTCGAGGGCTCCTCGAAAGATCGGCCCGGGTCGAAAGGGCGAACTCTCAACGGCTCTGTTCACATTGTCCCAAATTCGTCGAGATATATTCTCTAGCTCCACTTAACATCAGATATATTATTTTTGGGGTTTTAATCAAAACCTACTAGATAGTCCCCCTTATAATCCAAGGTGCTATCTTATATTTTCATTCCAGGGACGTTGTTTTTTTATGCTACTTTTTACAAGGTTTACTCTTCAATTTTCCCCCCGGTTCATCCAAAAGAAAAATTTACTATTGAAATTTATCTCTGTTTTTTTTTGAAATTTCAGTATTGCAAAAACCCTTTTTTTCCTGTTAAGCATGTTTTTTTTACTCTACCTTAACCATGGCTCATTCCAGTTATAAAAAAAAGCATTTGCAATACCCAAACGCAGCTTGCGTTTCTTACTGTTGCACGGTTACATTCAGAGACTTACCTTATTTGTGTCAAAACTCACGTTTGGTGGTAGTTAGCATTAAAACTAAATTTTTATTCACACTCCATTTTAAAATCTCTATTTATCCTTTAAATTACTAGTCTAAAGGACAATGAAAGCACCTCTTACCCGTGTATGACATCTCTTCAGAACAAACCAATCACAAAAACACTGTCAGTTTACTTTCCACGGGTCCCTTGGCTGGTAGACAACGGTACCCTTTACGCCGATTGGAAACGCATGACGCCTCAATTCAACGAAAACCATGAGATTCAAAAGCCCGTATATTTTACGCGCCCCCCCCCCAAGGGGTGTGTCAATCTTGAACAGATTCGGCCCAGCCTTGGCCCTTCATGCAAGTCTACAAAATCTGTCCCGCCTTATGGTGCGACCGCTGTTACAAGTAAAACAAACGAAAAAAAATATATAAAAAAAAAAAAACACAAAAAAGTTTCTTTTCCCTGACTAAATTTAGTTTTTCTTTTAGAAAAATGAAACCCCTGCGGCCAGCCCTGGCTACCCCCCGGGCTTGGCAGGGTCCAGGCAGACCCGCGTGGAATCCCGTCGATCGACCCACCCCCCATGCCTTCCCTTTCGGCACCCTGGTCTGTCCCCCCCGACGCCGGGGCTCAGGACCCTTACCATTTGTTAGTTGCGCCATACGGCCCCCTGCTCCCCGTCTCACAACGCCCGCATCCGCGGTTTTCCAGTCATCCGAAGCGACTCAATCACGGATTGCCCACCAATCCGCAATTTTTGGGGTCCCTCCCCCCGACGCGCCGAGCGCAACCCATGGTCCCCCATGGGGCCTTTCCACTCTCCCAAACACTCAAGGCCACCCCTTTTTGGTTGTTGCGACATGTTTGTTGTCTACAAAAATTATGGTGGAATTGGTATAACGACCTGTTCTCAACCAACCAAGTCCCCCCCCCCCGTCCCCAAAAAACGGATGGGTCGCTCATCGGCCTTGGCCCCCGCCTCCCCGTGAGCAAACCCACCGTGGGCTCGCCTTCGGCTCGCCACCCCTCGTGGGGGCGCCGCCCCCACGCCCCGGGGTTTCCCGTCGAGCCACTCCCCCTTCGCGTGATCTTCCGGACTCCGCCTTGGCACAATTTGCCTCGCTTCCCTGCTAAATACAGCACGCTCCATGGATGGGTTTCCGGTTGCGCCTGGGGACGACGTCCCCCGTCAACCTGCGTGTTTTTTTACCGCTCCTTCCGGCGTTCCACCCAAAATTAGCCCCTTGCGACCCCAGTGAAACCCCCCCCCCTTCATGTTTCCGGTCAGGACGTTTTGTTACGCGCGCAGCCATCAAAGAGCAACATCTTTCTTACTTTCTGTGTATTAAAATTTGGTGGGGGTTACATCTTTACCCTTTTGCTTCACTGAATTCGTCCAATTGCCGAACGGTTTTGGGTTACATAGTTTTCATGTTCATATCTTTTCGTTTATTTACTTTCAGAAATTTTTGTATATTGTGTTCTTGTTCTCAATATTTTTCAGGTTTTTTATGCAACTTGTGTTTTTATCTTTTTTCAGCTCAGCTCCTTGTTTCCGCCCGGATGACACACGCACCCCCATACTAAATTTTTTTTTTCTCTTTTTTCCCTTTTTTCCGCCTCTTTTTTGTTTTACTTTTTACTACACGCTCCCCCCATTGTTTTCTTTTCGGGGGGCCTCCCCTTTTTTATTACTCTCACGCTAGCTTACGAACCCACCCTTTAGTTATTGGGGGCTATACTCGTTCATCCCTTGAGGTCTCCTTACATCGGCCCTGTCCACAAAGAATCTGTATGCCTTCGGGACCGCCCTAACCGGCTGCAAGCTCGACTGTTTGGCCTCTGGCACGCCCTAACCGGCTGCAACCCGTCTGTTTTGCCCCTGGAACCCCCTTACCGGTGCAAGCTTCTGTGCGTTTCCCTTCCATTTCTTGTCGCCCTTTCCTCTTTTCACATTTTTTTTTTTTCCTTTTCGTTCCCGGGGTTTTTCTGTGTCCTTCGGGGCGACATCAAATCGAGGGGGGCCGAGGTGATGTTCTAGGGCTCTAGGCAAAAAACCCTACTATGATCTTCTAACATAACATCTATAGTCAATTCTTCCCTCCTTAAATTGGATTTTGGCTATAGTCTTACAAAAACAAAAACCAAAATATTACAAAACTCTTGCAAACAAATAGGACCAAGTCTTCTCCCTGGGAAAACAAGGGCCCAAATACTAATTTTCTCTAGTTTCAACATTTACTTTGAAGATGGGGGAAACTCAATTTAGGCCCAAACAAACAGTATAAAAAGGGAGGCTCATCCTCCCTAGAAGCAAGTAGTACTTGGACTTCGCTCCTTTTATCATCATCAACTTGGAAAACCCCTCCTTGTAACTTGGACCTCGTTTTTCCCTTTTAAAAAAACATCATGTCTTCCGTTTAAAATTGTGTGTGTCGTCTGGGAGAAATAAAGGGGTGAGTACCAACTGCATTTTTCTAAATTATTTCTATTAAATTGGCTCCACCAAATTAAATACGCTTCACCTGTTATTGTTCATCATATTAAAATGCTGCTTAATGATTCTAATCATAAACTGTACTTAGCGCCCAGACCTTCGGTCGGCGACCTATCTTGCCAACACCCATAATTGTACAATGCAGTCAACTGTATACTACATCTTATAACATCCAATCTTGTTTATTATCACTGGTTATGTTTTATGTCATGTGCTCTAATCTTAATTAATGGTCCATACTAAAGACAAAGGATCCTCTGAACACTCACCCTGTCTTTGATTATGTCATTGTACGAACCTCTTCTATCGTGTATTCCCCAACAATATTGAATCAATAAAAAAACTTATCACTATAATTCAGAATACTGCTGAACCCGATCCTACTTGGTAGGTCAAGTCCCCATGCCCTATTCCCTAGTCCTACCCTCAGGCTTGCTATCGCTCCCCATTATCAGTCTTCTCTCAATGAGACTTAATTAAAAATAGTTGAGTGGTGACAGCGCTACCCTCCTCATTCCCCTCCCCCTCATTTCATAAGGTAGGGCTTGACTCTTACTTCCGTCACCGAGCGCCCCACCGCAATAAAATCATGGGAGGAAACGGAGATAGGGGGGGGGGAGGATTTGGGAACGGAGTTCCGGTAGTGGATAGGTTGACAACGGAAGGGTTAGGAGGAAGTTTAAACATGCAGTCAAATGAGGGAACAATTTCCGCCGGTCCTGGCCCTGGGAATGAAAGGGAACCGCGCCAATTTGGCATTTTGAGTCATTTGGGTTTGGTACCCGAGTTTTCTAGAAAATCTAGTGGTATAACAATACATTATGTAGAATCGACGAAATAGCCCTTATGATTGGTTGGTCGGACACACAGAAAGTAGTTATTGCTCGATTAAAATTAACACATGATGCGCGTGACTTTGTGGTAAATAACTCGGTTCTAGCACAGGCATCTTACCAGGAATTTAAACGTAGAATGTTAGCCTGGTTCCAAATAGTAGAATTAACCTTGGAGTTACAAACCAAACTTGATCATTGTATCCAAAAATCGGGCAAAACTATTAAACAGTTCGTGACGCGTCTCCAAATCGCCGACAATAAAACTCGAGTGCAGTTTGATAATGAATTAGAGCAAAAACTGCGCGAGAAACTGCTCGAGGAATCTATGCTTACGCATTTTACTCAGGGTGAAGCAGGTAATGTGCGTCGTTTTGTGCTAGACAAAAATCCTATGACATACCAAAAGGCTTATGACCAGGCCTTGTTACGAAAAAAAATAGAAGCCACGGTGGGTAACACAGTAGAATCAGCAGAAATTAGAGTTATTACCTCTAAAGAGGAACAGATTGCACAAATCACAGGTGTAGTGGGGGGGGGGGACTGATAACCAGACTCCTACGCCACAGCAGGAACACAAGTTAGCCAGACCTCGTACTAAACCAGTAGTGGGACAGGTAGACAGGGAACAGAATACAACTTCTCAAAATAGACTCCCCGAATGTTTTCGTTATGGGAGAAAGGGGCATTTTACGAGAGATTGCCCGACCCCTAGCGATACCACTCAATATAACACATTGAGACAAGGTTACAATAACACACAGAAACAAGGTTACAATAATACACAGAGACAAGGTTACAATGACTTTAATCAGCAAGCTTCACGCAACAGGGATAATTATCCTGATAACTGTCCATAACAAGTCGGTGCATCTAGTAGGCCTTTTTGTTCTCATTGCGATAATGTAGGTCAAACTAAAATGCAATGTTGGAAATTAAATCCCCCTGCGCGTCAGCAACCTAGGGACACTACTAGTAATAACACAGGCCCAAACAATGCCCGAGACTATGCACCTCGAGACAAAGAAACACACGCTACCTTACCCGGTATACACAGGGACAAAGTTCTTCTAGCTAAAATGATAGGCAAGGTAATCAGTATACAAATCAGGATCGGGATACGAGTAGGACGTCTAATTGTAGAAATCAGGAAAACTGCACGAGCCAATTCCTTTAACTGTTCCGCAGGAAATGGTGGTTAAGTGCAAAAATAAATCGATGTCAATAAATTCAATATGTACAGGAACAGTTCAAACTCTTATTCAGGCTGAGATTATCCTCCCGCAGGCTGAAAATATTATTACAGCAATAGTTCTCTTAGACAGTGGCGCGGACCAATCACTGATTAGCGATACAATCATTCATCGAGCTAATATACCTATTAGGACTAATGCAAAGTATTTTTCTAGTGTGACAGGGCATCCATTCCCTATCACGGGAGAAGCAGACTTGACACTTCGATTAGGTAATAGTGATTATTTCTACCCTAATTTTGCAGTGTTCAAACAGGAGCTAGGCTTACGTAACGCCATAGGAATTATTGGATCAGATTTCCTTAGAAAGTTTAACTTTGATTTAATATACAGTCAAAATCAACTAGTACAAGGGCTGAATCGAATACAGTTCTTTACAGGCCAGGATAGACCCAGTGATTCGCAAAAAGTAAATGCCATTACACAGTCCGTAGCTACATCTGTCAATGATCAAGTAAGTGAATTGCGAACAGAAATTAAAGCCGTAGACGCTCAAATTTGTAGTTTTACATCATCTCAAATGCAGCAAGATTCATTGCCAATGTTAAAAAACAGAGAGATTCAGGCAGCGTACAGGTAGTTAATTCACAAGATGCTTTAGGTACCATTAATACTACGAGTGAGCAAGGCTACAAATTAGATAAAGCAATTACAAATCTGAGATTGCAATCTAAGCTTCAAGCATGCAACAACTTTGTGCAATCCACTGTAATCACTTATCAAACATTGAAGCAGCAACTGGACGAACTCGAGAATATTAATAGAATTATGAAGGTTCGTAATGATTCACTAGGTCAAGCAAATGGTGCCTACCAAGGTAAGATCACGGCTCTAGACAAACAAACGAACGAAAATAGTGAAAGCTGTCTACAACTTACTGAAAAGATCGAACATCTAGAAAGAGACAGGGATAGTATTAGTTAACAATTTTAACAGGCTAGGGCAGAAAGAAAGAAATTCTGTTCGATACTAAAGCTAAAGTAATTGTTGACAATAAAAAAACTGTATGCATCCATATTAGATGCGGAAACAAAAAATGTGCAATTGGCCAAGGCTAATGCATTTTTACAATCGGAATATTGTAGGTTACAGACAGATAATGCTACCATATGCACAATGACGTCATCAGAAGCATTGGGACAAAATGCAAATGAAATGCAAGTGAGTAAACTAACACTAAGAGCACGGAAAGAGATACAAGAGTAACAAAGAAAATTGGAACATATGTAGGCCTATACAGCATGTAATAACAGATTGCAGGAACGATATAAAGAATTACTTGCCATCAATGTGGCATTGTTTAATAATTCAGTTCACTCCGCTAAGGACCAGACTAGTCCATCATCAGATCAGGAAGAAGAAAGTAGGGCTCGGTTCTTAGTCGATAACGGGATAAATACGCATCCAACCATGCAAAGAAGAGAACGCCTGGTTCCGAACGCTCTAGTAGCACGCATAGCAACAAATACTGCAGGCAATAGAAAGACGCCAAGGAATAAATCAGTAATTGTTAGAGATAAACAGATGTGATTTAATCTAGAAAATGAGGACAAAGAGTCAAGATGTGGTCAACAGGTTAGGTCACAGGCAAATGCGCGAGCACATTCTGAGAGGTTGACACTTCAGAGATGCAAGCGAATTGCGTCCCCTAACATGTAACGAATGACAGAATTTATTAATCAACAAAGAGAAAGAAAAAACTTAAGTCTTCAGAGTTACCAACGAAAATTTGCTAATACAAAGGTTATTGAAAATAAAGAATCATGAGAAGGTGAGCCGCCACTGGTCACGTTGGCAGATACCCCAAGCGGCCAGGGTGTGACGTCATCAAGGGAACAAAGTCTCCAGTACAATGTAAGTAAGCACGGAATAATAAATGAAATAAATGAACAAACAAGAAACCTTAGTTATGCGGAAATTACAAAGAAAGGATTAGATTATAATGGATTTACTACGATAGTGTACGTGCTAAGGGTAGTAAATGAACAGATGTTTCATAGTGAAACTACACCCAATAATAATCATCAGAGAAATGTGAATGTGAATACAAATAATAATTGTCAGCAAAATGTGAATGTGAATACAAATAATAATTGTCAACGAAATGTTAATGTAAATCATCAGAGAAATGTAAATGTAAATATGAATAACAATCGTTGGAGCAATATGAATGTACATGGACGTGATAGAAATGTGACACACAAGTCGGCACAGACGCCACCGTCACGTGTCGATGGAAATAGTGTTGACAATGATGTATGTCTACAGCTACAGAATGCAAAGAAAGTGATTGCAAGAATGCACTCAGGTAGATGTTAGAATGAATTAGATGGTGCTTTAGTTCCACAGGACAGAGAGATGAGCTCACCTGATGATGGCATGGTAAATAAGGATAATCTTGTAAATAATTATATATTTTCAATTAGCGTTTAGCGAGGTTTATGTCCCCTACTGTGAGCAAGATCGGAGATGTGTACATGACGCGGCGCAGGCTAGTGCTTTGCTAAGCGGCAGGAACACACTGCCCACGTGCATGTGCGGGCGCGCACAGGGCGATGCGCGTCGACTGACACTCTCTCGATCGCCGGGTGGAGAGCTACGCGAGGCGCCCAAAGTTAGCTCGGACCCTATGCAGAGGTCCCGGAATCAAAAAAATGATAAATGCTCAACGGACACGCGCGCTGCGCCGCCAACTGCATACTCACACGCCTACTAATGAAGATAAAGTAGGAATTCTTGAAGCATGTGATTTGAGCCATTTATCAGAGGAAATACAAGATAGTGTCAGACCAATTCTTGACAAATATGCATATATTTTTTTTTCAAAAAGGTGACCAAATTGGTATGGCCACAGGGTCGAACACAGGATCTATACCGTCGATTCGCCGCATATAAGACAGAAGCCCTATAGAACGCCACATAGTATTAGACATATTATGGACGAAAAAATACAAGAGCTTGTAAATGAAGGTGTTTTAGTCCCATCAAAGTCCGCCTGGAGTAGCCCGGCGATCCTGGTAAAGAAAAAAATACTTTCACCTGGCAACGAGGTTGATAACAGATTAGTGTGTAGTTATGGACGACTAAATGCAGTGACCAGCTCCGATGGATATCCATTACCTAATATTAGCGATAATCTCGTTAAATTTGGGGGCTCCAATTGACTGACCATCTTGGACGTACGACAAGCCTTTTATTCGATTAAAGTAGCTGATTGTGATGTTGATAAGACAGCTATTGTCACACATAACGGATTGTTCGCATTCCTACGATTGCCCATGGGACTTAAGTTCTCGCCCGCCACGTTCAAACGTTATATAGACTCAGTGTTTGCTGATATGAAACCATATGTAACCATCTACCTGGACGATTTAATAATTGCTAGTAAGGATCTAGTAAGGAAACACGCACAATATGTGAACCAAATACAAGAGTGAAATGTTCGAATTTGTGATGACCTGTGTCCTATGTCAATGTTCCTACGTACTGAGAATAAACGTGTTCATTAAAAATATATCTCAGAAATAAAATTGTTTAAAGGTGAAAAGAATTTGTCAGAGTAACATGATCATCTCATCGTTGACAGAAACGGGTAAACAATTCAATTAGGACTCCTCAGATTAGTTTATAAGGAACGCGGACTCTAATAAAGCTTTTGCATGGCCTAACACTATAGCCATGTAACTAGCTTGCATATATGGTAACTTCTATTGAGTGACTGAATTCCGTGCTGATCAACATTATTCTGGAGAGGTGACATTTATATGTATTTTATAATAAGTATCAATAAATAAGTGTTGATTTAATTATATATCTCACTAAACATTAATTATATTGCTCATCCTTATATACATGTCAAAGTTGATCATTATAATTGATAATGTACAATGTACATCACATCACACTCCCTTTGAATTCTATTTAGCACGCTAACATTCTATATTACGTAAAACATACTGGTCTTGAGCAGAGAATCTTTAAGAAGTGGTGGCAGCTCTTATGAACTTACTATTCTTAAGACTTGGCCCATGATATTACCATGCCTCAGAGTAATGGGACCACTAACAGCTATTGTAAGAATGATAAGATCACCCCCATATCACAGAGAAAAAAATGGGAAAATACAGTGAAAATAGACTTGGAACCTCTCTCTTGTGTTGATGATATCATCAAGGTGCTAGTGGTACATAAAACAGCTGATGTGGTGAAAACGATGTTCTCTCTGATTGATGACATCTTGATTGATCACTAGTCGGCAAGCCACTCGCATGCACATTCCCTTATGTATGTATTTTGTGTACAACTATCCAAAGATAAATCAAGAAGCATTCCTCGAGAACTCCAAAGTTTCGAAAAAGAAGGGTTTTACACGTACAAAGTAGGTTGCTTACAGAAGTGGATCCTGTCAGGGGCTTTTACAGAAGAAAATCCATCCCATGTAGTGTTACATAGCATCTTTATAACGTATCAAGAGGATTTGAGTATACTGGAAAGGATAACCAACTGTGGGATATGGTACACTAGAACCGAGCTTGCATTTGGGTTCAGCAAAGGAGCTAAAAGTGAGGGTCGAGTGAATTGCGCTCTTATCCACCTACTGTATTACTCTAAGCTTTCTGCAGCCAATCAGACAGGACAGTTGTCAGGAGTTTTTTCTCAAATATCATCTCAACCAGTGTTCAGTGGAAAGAGAAGACAAGAGTTCAGTCCTTGCTTCTTCGAGCATATGAGAAGGGATTAGAATGCTTTGAAGACAGGCAAGACAATTGGTAAGCGCTCTCAGCGAGATTTACCGGGACCTTCTGGAAAAACTCAGATTGGGTCGCGACATCCTGGAGATGGGAACAGTGACTTGAGGTCTATGGGTAAGATAACCATGAAATACCATGGAGATGAAGTAAACCTATATCTTCATGGAACCTGTAAATTCTTCCTGGACGTAATCTACTGTGTGGGATGGGGAAATCTCTGTGTTGTTTGTCATTCCATTTTTATTATGTTTGACTTTTTATTATTTATTAATTATTTTATTTTTTTTGTTTTCATCAATGAGGTTACTAAAATACACTTTGGGTTTCGATGTTTAAGAATTAAAATAAAGAAACGTCACTTTATAAGAGGGAACATTACATATGAGAGGGTAACTCGCATAGGTTATATAATGAAAAAAAAACGAGCACAGGGACAGAACGAATAGAACCATTAGATACCATACATTAAAAGCCGCTACTTGTTATCAAGCTCATAGACATAACTTTTAAATTAGACTTGACAGATCTATACAAGAGACTGAAACTGTTAGGAATAACAGAGGACATTTCTATTTGGCTATGCATGTATAAGCCATCGCCATCGCTTGACTCGCACATGCAGCAGTCTCTTAAAGTCTTTCTCAAAGTAGCTAAGTCATTATTGTCAATATCGTAAACTGTTTCTTAGCACATCTCTCTGGATCGTCCGACTCAAATTGGGTGTTATAATTTTTGTATTTGTATATGCATTATATTGAAGAGATTTTCATTTGGTCGACTTTATAAACTAATCTTCATTCGATATAAAACTTATGCAAAATTACCAGTTTGTTTATTATGATGATTATGTTAACCGCCTTTTTCCTCTGATTTCTCCACTTTTACTCCTGAATGCTCCAATTTGGCATTTGACTCACGTCGCTAGGACCGTACGCCTGTTACTATTTCAAAATAACTTATCATTCTTTTACATCCTAAATCTTGAGATATAGAGTGGTGGCAGAACAAAAGACCGCAAAGGCAATTTTAAATTATCCCATGGACTTACAAATGAAACTTATCAGTTCATAGGCATTTAGTAAATTTTTCGTATATTGACAAAGGAAAACACACACACAAACACAGACAAAAGTGGAAAATATTGTGCTGAAAGTAAATATTTCAAGAGACCTTCACATTAAATTATGTATCATTAGAAAAACGCAAAGACTCGCGTTTCAGTACTTTCCATCTCGGCGAGAAAACTATTTTAGTTCAAACCAGTACTGTAGATGCCCTATGTAACAGGAAATTTGCTCTCACAGCCCTACACTGATCTTGTCAAGCAAGGCACATCTTTCATCTGGAGTCCTTAGCAAGAAGAGGTATTTCGCGCACTCACAAAGTTGCTATCTTCAGACTCAGTGCTGGCCTTACAAGACAGAAGCAAACAATTCACTATTGCTTTGATACGAAATGTGATACACAATTTGATATTGATAATATTCCTTGGAACAAGGTAGAACAAACAAACATATCTATAAAGTTCTAAACTTGGATACTGGGAATTAACGGTAACAAATGTAACAAGTAAATGAGTTGCAAAAATTCAAAGTTATACTCGAAAAATTACCTTGCTACAACACCATGTTTAATACATTTCTTAGAAATACTAAACTTGTTTTGAAGAAGCTTTGTATCATGGACCGATATTATATAAAAGGAAAGCGAAAACATTAAAATAAATTATTTTGTATTGACAGTTAATTGAAGTGGATGGTCCAGCAGACCATAATCTATGGAAGAACGAAATTTTCAGTACAATATTTAGTGAAATGGAAAGACTCAAAGAAGCGCTTTAGATGCACGTTTAACTTCGCAACAAATGGCAGTCAGGCACTGGGCCGAACTATTTACACACCTATATCCAATAATAGGGATACTGAAGTTTCAATATCTCAATGACCCAATGCGATTCGAAACCTTTTGGGACGAGTTCGAATCGGACCTTTTGGACGATGGAATGAACATAGACAAATGGTGGGAGTTATGAGGTTATATTATGAAGTCCCCAAATCACGTATGCTGAGTAGCAGAGGACAGGCAGACTTGTAATCGTCTTCTGCTGGTGCTTTTGATGGTAAATCTAAGTGTAACAATTGAATGTGCTACGCCTATTCACACTTGGCCCTGATTCGGCTGGATAAGGCATCGGTCTATGCTGGTCAGATGCTTAAGTGCTGAAGAAGCTGGAGGGTGCATTTCGGTTATCACATAGCTAAGGCACAAGCGAAAGTAAGTAACTAGGTCTATTGTAGCGTTCTGATTACAATTGCGGATGTACTATGCCACTCACGCCTTGCTCTGATACAGCTGGATAATTTTTCGGACTATGCTTATCAGGTGCTAAAGTTGGTGAAGGGCTGGAGAGTATATTCCTGCATATTTTGTTTTAGACACGACAATAAGCCAAATATACTACAGGGTTGATTTTAAGAGTGTTGATTTTAAGTTGATTTAAAACTGCTTGGTCAAAGCTTACCATGGAGAGGGCAATTTAGAATGCTAAATTATTAATCACGAGATTGTAGAATTCTTAATATGTAATCTACATCTATGACAACAGAATTGAGCTAAATATGTTCATCGTTGTGTTGAGTTAACTTGTTCATAATATAGATTAAAATTAACCATATTATATAACATCAGTACCTAACTCCATTTTAACTGAACTCATTCAAATAACTCTTCCTGTCACTATTAAGCCAGCTTCAGGACAAGAACTTGAAGTGTAATAGGCTAAATTATTATAGATGATAAGTAGCCTTATTACATTAAATCGGCTCTGTCAGTAACTGTGGTTGTTAGCGGGGATTCGAACCCGAGTCCTTTGAGTACAAGAGCCCATTAGCCGCCATCTACATAACCCATGTCACATAAACTAATACACCTTTAGCCCACGAATTAATCAGTTCATTCATTACAAAACAATAACAGACTCTAATTAAGAAACAATTTTCTAAGTTATAGCGATCATTAACAAAGTTATTTTTGTAGGATGTTTGCTTAGACAAACAGGCATACGGCTTACTATGGAACACAGGTGTATTAACTTTCTCCACCATGGATTTCGTTATCATAACTTTTATTTTAGTCAATCTAACAAATTAATATTTTATTTAACCAAATTTAATACTGTAGTGGTCCAAAGTTATCAAAATTTACACAATCAATATAATATATGAGTTGACACAGACATATGCACTTGGGTAATGTCATCCTAGAAACCAATTAGTCTTTTTTCTGCTACAAGCGAGATCGAATTTAGGTAATGAATATTGTTGTTATCACAATTTAATTACAAGAGAGGGAAAAGTCATTGAATAAGAGATGGAACATTTATTAGCGAGGGGGGGGGGGTACTCAGCATTGGCTGTAACATGATATGCCACATGGTCAGGAAGGAGGAACTCATGAAGACACTAGCCAGGTCACTCACTATTCACGACCTTGACTTGTTATCAAGCATAAGTGCAAGTTAGGATTAACCATAATAACCCAGGGAGACTGATGACTATGTGGATACGCTTGCGTAAGCCTTAGCCCTAGCAATTCAGCCCACGCAGCTTAAACCGCTCGATTGTAAAGAATTTACTTTACTCAGTTTCTCTATCTCCCAATTCAATAAGATATAGAATGGTGGCAGCCATTTTAATCACCGAAGGCCAGCGAAAACAATACAAGAACTATGTTCATCAAATAACTCAGCATTTTTTTAACAGGCACATTCTGGACAATAGTTAGAGATATCGATATTACCGATCATTTAACGGCAATAACGACCATAAATAAATCAATAAATCCTGTCCAAACTAATAATGCACCTTCATTACGCGCCTCACTTTTCGATCAAGCAAAATAATATATAAATAGTATGATGAAAAAAGTGATTGAATGGATAACAATACAGACATACCAAGTGGAAAAAAATCAACAATTTATATAAAATACTAATCACGGGCGGAAATAGACAGAAAAACAAAGTGAATACAGTGAATTTTCGGGATTGGGAATCGGAATTCGGTAAGAAGGTTTATTATGCTATTGTTATAAGAGCTCAGGGGGATGTACATCTGATGGATGAACAGATTTCAAAGCACAACAATCAATACACAACTTACAAATTACGAAGAACAAAACCACATCTTTCCCAAGGTAGTTCACTCTTGACAAAACTGTCAATTGACCTTGTTTATCTATATTACGATATATGCAAAGTAAACTTGGACGCAACACAAGGTATAATTCAACTTTTCGTACAAATACCCATGCGTGAATAAAAACTTATTTTTTGTCCCTCCCATTCCGAATTCCTTATAGCACAGCAATGGCACAAATTAAACACACAAATGAATATTTTGCCATTACTACTGATAATCAGTTATTTTCCAGGAATTAAATAAAGCGTTGTAGATCCAACATATTGCGCAAAAGAAACCTAACGATCTGCTCCCCTATTTTAATATCCTTGATAACAGGGTTAATATGCTATGTCTGGCAAATCAATTTTTACTATCAATATAATCATTCATATATCAATTATCAAAAAATATAAGTTAAAAACTAGAACAAGAATAGACTTGAATAGAAATAGCAACTGAATTCCTTGAAAACGATCAAGGTCTTTGAATATTTTGGAATTCTTTAGTGGGTGTCATTATTGGGTGTGTTTGTGTGAGGTAGACCTAATGCTTAACCAACAATAAAGTATGGAATAATTATTCTTTCATTGGAGGTCCAAGAGTCTGTGAAATATGGAGTATGAAGATGACAACAGTTCAAGTGCATCAACGATAATTTATTATGCGAGTAAAAGAACGTTGAACTAATTGACGATTTATTCTTTGAAATATTATTACTTTCATAAGTAAGATGCCATGGAACGAGAGAGAGAAAATTACCGAGTTTTAAATACACTATAAGAGACCTTGAGGTGATTGTTTCAGAATGCTTACGGTCAGGCAGAACTATTGTTAGCCTGTGAGGGGTTGACGCTATACGAAAGGCTATCGAAATGAGGTACATGGTCGTACGCGTGTACGAGATCTTTCAGTATGTGACTACTCTGTATGATCCCGTCTCGCGTACTGGTGTGTTCGCCAAGTACATGGATACTTTCCTGAAACAACAAACAAGAGACGAGCTGGTGCGTAACCCAGGATGACAAAGATCGATACATCTCGATGTACGAGGATCATGAAGGTATCCAATTGGATGCCTCAAAGATTGTCTAGAACACCGGGTTACGCACCTTGGCGAAATTTTGCCTCAACTCATTCTAAAGAAAGATGTCACAGAGAGACGACATGGTGCAGACCACGTTGGTGGGGTCGCACAAAACTTCGGAAATAATATTTGTGAAATATCCTAGCGTCATCATTTACTTGTAATTTTCTTGCAAATATTAAACATAATATTTAGAAGCTTAGATTCATGCTCCAATAATATATTAAGAGTAGTATATGACAAATCTCAAACATTGTATCAACGTTACTGCAGCACACTTAACCTATTATGATTCGCATGCAATCGTCAATGATGTAGATAAGGAGAGAAAGGTGATCTTTGCCTAGGGCATCAAACCATGGAACTCCTTCGTGGAATGTTAGAGGAACCAAGCGTTCGACTCGGTCACGAATTGAATTCTGTTCTGAGAAACACTAAACCACCTTTTAAACTGGGGGATCGAACATACGATCGATATACTTTAGAATTTGGCGAATAAAGGTAGATTTTCCGGCCTATCAGGGGGCCTGCAACAATCAACGATGATGGATGATGAAACGAGATACTCATGATAACAACTAAACCCATCTTGTTTGGAATGTCTGTTTACATAACAAGACGGGAAGACGATGTGCATGTGTACAAATCAAAGGTCATTATGAGAACAATAATAAGATTGGATGTTTTGAATGTGATATGTGGCTAGAATCTGCCACCTGGCTAGAACCTAGACATATTCGGTATGCTGCCACCACCCACTATTGTGGGAAATACCTGGTATGTACGTGAGAGCGTCCACGGCGCGTGAGCCTTGGAGCTTAATGAGAAGCTACCAATTAAGGGATGAGGGTGAAACATACTCCAGAATCAAATAACCTGGTTTATTACCATAATATTATGCATATTACATACATGTAATATTACCCTGAATACATAGTTATAACGCCGTACCTGGCGTACCCTTTAATATATTGAAAACATGGTACTTACTTGGTCTTTGGTGCGAAGGTACAGGTAATGTATTATTGCGCACTGAAGTTAATGAGGTTACTCAATCCGTGAGTTTAGCCCTCCTATGATATTCGTAGATTAATATACTATTGCTTATAGTTTGAACATATGTGGAATGGGTTGTGATAGGAATTTATACTCTAAAGGATATCAAGATCTCAGTATAGTAAACCCAAAGCTGACACACTTGAGCGACGAATACTGAGAGTACGAAGTAAATTCGATACCTCAACACAATTAACTCAGAGCTGACACCCTGAACGAAGAGTATTGGTGTAATCAAAGATGCTTTATCTTACTAAGGTAAGTAGGTAAATAAGGTGAATAGGTATAAGTATCTATTAAATAATAGTTACAATCTATTCGTGATGTCCATTATTATCACATCAGAGCTGCCACCCCGACACAATGATAATTGAATACCCTGAATATGATCGTGGTCATTTAGGAAACGTAGCTAGTGATGTGGGAGAGGTTTGAGTAGATATCAACTGACTCCGGGGGTTACCCAAATAGTTCTGCCTGTTGGAAGTGTCTCTAGAAAGAAGGAAGACTCTGTCCCCACTCTGTTTCTAGCTTCCACCCCTAGTGTCCCTACGTATGACTTATATCCAGCTGATCAAGTTGGGAACAACAAGTAACCCGTGATGGTGACTAAACGCTCGTGACATGAAGGCTACCAAAGTCTTGTGTTGTGTAAGACATGTGAAATAAGGTGAAATAGAAACTGACAAATATTCTATAATATTCTAGAGTGTTTCGACACACAACATCAGCCCCCCCGTACGAACTTTTTGCATACCTTCCCAAGAGGGTATGGAAAAATCCAACGGCAAGTAAGAGTTGAGTGTCGAATGTCCAATACTAGTGAAACGACCCCACTGGTTCTGAAAATCCCGCGCCACTCTGAATGAAAGATCACTAGATGAAAAGATTACTCGCACTACGGGAATGAAGTTACAAGATAACGTGTGCACCCATACGAGGCGAAAGGCCAGGCTTAAACGATCCAAAGGAACCCTTGTGAACACGTCCCTTCCAAAATTCGGGCCCAAAATTGGCAATCCGAACTGAAGCGCCCTCATCCGCAAATGACGTCGAACGTCTGCAAGATTGTAACCTCCCCCAAGTATGACTGGTGACCGAATCCCGAACTCACACCTGTTGCGAGCAACGAGGAAACGTGGAGGATAATCCACAATCCTTTGCTGAACTAATTGCTCAGAGTAAAACACGGATATTCAGTAAACAAGTGTTCGTTCCACTGAGGTATCGGCAAGTTCCTTAAACAAAACAATAAAACTGATACCATGGCCCGTGCCATGAACAAGACTAAAATTATGGCTTATGCCATAAACAAGACTGAAGTGGACTTCGTACGAGCTTCATCACGATCCCTAGATTTAAAAAAAATTAAAATTTATGAATTTAATACAACTAGTATTATTGAAAACAACCCCTATGGTGAAATATATATAAAAATTTTAGAAACTCAAAATAAACAACTGAAAACCTATACTACTTCTAAATCCGAAAACAAATTCCACAGTAGAATCGCTACTGAAATATGATTTGTTTAGTCATCGTTCATGACTCATGAGAACAAAACACTATAAATGAAAGCGCATTATTACATCTGTATACCTTCACACCTGCAAGAAAATACCAAATATCAAATGGTAACTTAGACCACTCTAGTGTCATTATGACTTAAAATACAATCAATGATAGCCCATATATGGCTATATGCCGTAAAATAAAAATCAATAATATTGAATCAAAAATAAAATAAGATAATGCCAACCCTCTGCGCCCATATGCCCAGTGCACTGAAAAGGATGTAAGTAAACATACTTCTTATGTGCACTAGCCGTATTACGCATATTGGTCGGAAAATTACGTTCATGCAAGTAAAATAATTATTGAAACACATTCTGCATTGTGAACTGTCTATGATATGTACCATCAGTAACACGAAGTGAGTATAAAAATAGTAAATAATTACGCTGGTCTACAAGAAACGGAACCAACGTTATCTCTAAGTACATATCCTAGCAAGCTAACAATGAGCGAGGAAGAACAAATTCCAATGTCTCCTCCTAGTCCCTGAAAATAAGACGAGGCTATAACCAAGCCATAACAGTTAGGTATTACCCATATTGATCAAAAGTAACTCTAAAATCCCAAATAAGTTTTTAGAGAAGCAAGATTATTGCCAATCAAATTAAAAAATATGATGAATGATGAATTAGTTATTGAGACTAAATTCAAGTCATATTAACTAATTGTTGAAAATACCCATTATTATATGAATCATAATTCATCTTAAATTATGTTCATAACTCATAACAGTGTATCAATATAACATAATTCACTAGGCAGCCATATCGAAATATGCTGCACGTCCTTGGTTATACATTTATACCATAACATTACGTAACACCTACGTAATTCAATATCAACATAGCTACAATGTCTGTCAAACCATTATTTGGTTGACTTTTGAAGTTTGCATTAAAATTTCAAACAAATGTTTGTCACACTGCACTTTGGCGGACTCTTGATGTTGTATATTATTATAAAAATGTTTGTCACCTCTTAATAGATGTACACTTGAAACTTATTAGTATAAAAATGTTTATCAATGTTTGTCTCACTTTATAGGCGGACTCTTGAAGTTTATTTGTATCATTCGCATAATAGCTTTCCACAACGAACGAAATTCAAGACACACATGTCTGCATTTAAAATCGTCCAACATATAAAATGTTTCACTGGAGAATGTACCACAAATTGTTTTCACTGTAGAGTGTACACTACACACCGTGTGATCATCGTCAATAGATCCATAGTCCGGATAACGGTCATTACCCCATTGTCTAAGTTCTTCCCGAGTTTCTGCTATGGCAACTTTTTCTCTATCAACTCCTGATGGGGTCGCGAACTCACGATATTGTGATCGCAGGGACCGTTCTAGTGAAGACGGTTGCGATAAAACACCCAGAGTTTCGTGTCGAGTGTCCCGTAAGTGGATAATATGTTGCGACAACTCCTGTATAATAATTCGAGTAATTTTTTATTTATCTTGTGGTACAATTAAGTGGAAACTTTTAATAAGCTTCAATGTCTGGGCTATGGGGCAATGTGTCTTTGTATGGCGCACTTTGTTGGGACAAAATAAACATTTGCCGGAATGTTTCATGGCGAATATGTTTATTCCTTATAAATAGTTCACCCAATGTCTGTTTATTCTTTTCACAATACTGTCAAACAACTGGGGAAAACCTTTGTTACTTGTACTTTGTTATTTGATTTTTGCCCCGATTTCAATTTTTATGAGGTCTTGTTGACTATTTACGTTCACAACTTCATCGACCATCCTCGTGGAAACACAGTGTCTATTCCTTGTATAATAATGGGGAACTTCAACATTGCTACCTGCACCGAAGAATTATCAAAAATGTGGGTCGCTCTCCGGGCAGAGTGTGGGGTTGCCCGGGAGTTCCTGCCCGCCGTCCCGTCGCACTATCGCGGGGTGATATGCCTGTCAGAGGCCCATGAAGAGCGCTACGATAGCGTTAATGCCTATGCGGCAAGTGTGCGCAAATGGGAGGGCACGGATGCGGCCGCCGCCGTAATGCGATCATATTGGGAGGAGGCCACCGAATCGTGGTCTCGTTGCAATTTGTTGTGCTACCAGAGCGCACTGTCCATCGCCCGTACGTTTCGTTGTCGGTGCGTTGTGCGTCTGTCTGAATTGGAAGTGGGAGTGCGTGGGGACCACGCCGCCCTGTTCGGAGAGCACGTAGGCCTGGAGCCGGCCACCTGTCCAGCGGACTCAATTCCAGTGAACTCCTGTTCTCGGGCACGGCGATGGTAAGTACAACTTTATTGTATAAGTGTACCCGTATTTAGTGTTTTCTGTAGTTAGTTAGGGGATGATTGCCGGGTACGCCCGTGATACTGGTGCGTCGGGCAATCGTGTAGGAAGGTCTAGCCGCTGGGAGACTAGTGATGTAGGCGCTGTAGCTAGTGATTGTACCGTCCCGTTCCCTGGTAGGACCTGGATGTT
>JAMZAV010001940.1:0-194001 GCA_024449915.1 Sweltsa coloradensis | reverse complement strand
TGTATGTTACAATGTGTAATTTATATCTGTGATTGTAAATATATTTGTAATAGAAAGGTTATTTATTACTTGCTTACTGACTTACTTAAATTGTAATTCAAATGAAAAAGTTCTTGTAATTTAATTTTTGCGTTTTTAGGCAATTTTGATGCAAATTGCATAACTTCATTTAACAACGAAAATTATAGATAATATTGATTCGTCTTACAATCCCAATACCAAAATTACTGGATTTTAAACCATTATCTTTATAATAAATTTTACTAACCAGAAATTTAAAAAATATATATTGTTACTTAGTAACAGCATAATATATGCATAGTAAAATTAGTAGGAATGATGCTGAAAAGGCGAAATATTTTGTTTAGTTTAGTTGTTAAAAGAATATATCTTCAGTTGAGTCATGCGCAATGCAACTGCTGAATCATATACGTAGCAAAGGTGTTCGTGTTTTATGAAAAAGGCGAATGCGTTTTGTCGTACTGTTTTCATTTACCAAACAAATAAACCTCAATGTTTATTTAGGGTTTTACCCCGTTCTACTGTTTGCCTTCATCTCAGCTGCCGCATGGAGATGGAATCTGTTCATGGCACAAAACATGATATAATAATAAACGTGTTTTCGTTCCAAGCTCTAACTTGAGTAATGAAGAATCTTCTTCCCCTTCAAATCAATAGCAAATACATTTATGAAATTAACACAAATATTTCATTTAATGTTCTCACACAAAATGAAATATCACATAGTTTTGGGTTGTTTAATTACTGTAACATTATCGTCCATCAATTCTAGCCACTCAAACTCATTGTTGGAATTTGTTAGCAATAACAAATTAGCCTCGCACATACTTCACAACTACGTTCGTATAAACTCCAGTTGATGCATCTTCGTTTTACAAACTGTGATGTATGGAGCAATAACGAATGTTTGGTTTTATTGCTATTCCATCACAGAACGCACGCACACGTGGTTGTTTATTACACTACGTTGTTTACTACTGGGGACAATTAGCGACCACTTCATGATTTGGAAGAGCTTTCGTTAATTTTGTTCAAACATACAGCAAGGTAGTGGAAAATTCTGCACACATACGAACCGAACACAAATTGCTGGTTTAAACCACTAGAGACCAGCCGGATTTAATTTATTTTGAATTTTGAATTGACTTGAAATAATTTTTCGAGCACTAATACAAGCACTCTTTATAATTCTCCAATCGAATTTTGGTCATATCACGCTCGGGTGTATAGTAAATTTTATTGTACCTGTGATGAAATTCGATCAAGCTGAATAAGCAAAGTTCATACAAGTTTTCAACGGATGTTGAATAGCACGTTTTCTCTTTTTTTCAACTTATTCACAGCATTTATATAGAATGAGTTGGTTTTCTATATAACTCAGATGATTCGGTATTCTTAATACATATAATTCATGTTTGATGGTTGGTTCAATATTAAATTTACAGAATTGACTTAAAACGCTGCAATTACTCATTTAAAAGTGTTTACTAAAATGTTATCAGAGTGCTGTGAGCCTATGAAACTCTTAGTGAATAGCCCAAATATAGCATTATTTGTATGCCAGCATAAAATATGCTCGTTAAGCCTCACACGAAGAAAAATATTCAATATTTTATATTTTTATTCAAACCGTAATTAACGAGATTCTAACTCAAAATTGAGTTTCTTTACATAATTTTTATTTTAAACTGTGATGATGTTAAGAGAACTATTGAAAGTATGCCTATAACCACGGTTATTAGCCATTCGTATTTTGAGTTTTGAATAGTGAAATGCCCACGAAATAATATTTGAAAAGAACTTCTATTTTGCGTTTAATATTATCTTAGTCAGTTAAATTTTAGAAAAATAACACAAATAAAGATAAAAATAATTAATAAGAGGCTTAGGTGCGAGCGCTCAGCATAGCGTGCAGTATACTCTCGTACTTGTACGTACTATTACATGAAGGGAAATCAACTTTTTCTTGTTCTGATTTCACCCACTGAATCTCGCTAAACACTTATTTCTCTAGCAAAGACCTTTTTTTTCATTGAATTTAAAGATTTTTTCATGATTCCGCAAAAAAATGCAATTTAATGTCGATATTTAAAAATTGTGTATCACCAAACGGGGCAAAAATGTAAGAGAAGAAGAAGAAAGAAGAAGAAGAAGAAGAAGAAGAAGAAGAAGAAGAAGAAGAAGAAGAAGAAGAAGAAGAAGAAGAAGAAGAAGAAGAAGAAGAAGAAGAAGAAGAAGAAGAAGAAGAAGAAGAAGAAGAAGACGTGTACGAGGATTGGTAATGCCTGACTGAGTAGTCACAAAAAAAATCTTGATGGATGGAAAAATGTAGGTGTATTTCGAAAAGTACGAACGCACATTTTCGACTCGAATCTCATTGTTATTTGATGATTTTTCGAACCTCGTCCAGTCGTACACAATACTCAATAATTGTACGATTTAAATATACTAATAATTCGAATGTTTTCACATATCATAAAACTGAGATTCGAAATGTTTGCAGGTGAGAGTTGCTAACACGCAGTAGTTCCCTGGGGCGTCGTGAACCCTCCAGCAGGCCTACCACTACACCCGCAACACCACTCCACTTCTCAAGCCGGTCACCGCTACAGTCGTCGTCTGACATCAAGCACAATCCACTAGAGATGCATTGTGATACGCACAACAGACACAGAAATTAGGACTCTTGCGCTGCACATAAAGGGATTTACTAACAAGACCATTGGCCATGTTCTCATATTGAACGCGCAGGAGAAACAGACTGTTTGCGAAGGTACTGCGCGGGTTAATTTATGACGAAAGTCCTGACGCCACTTTAGCATCGCAACTGGAATTGGATCTGGTAAGTGTTTCTTATAGAATGGTTGGTGTGTTTTATTACTTTGAGCTTGGTGGTTTAGATTAAAGCAAGAGGGTAATTATTTTGGTACAACCAACTACTAGAAGGTAATTATATAAGTGCGGGTGTATGTTACATCGAATATTGTTACTAGAAGTGGAAAGTAAACACCTAAATTGATAGCACATTTAAGGCGCACCAGAGAAACAACACGCTAGAATTACACTAAATGTGTTGTGAAGACCCCCACCCCCCCCCCCCCCCCCCCCCCCACCCCCCCAGAACCACCACTCTTGTTTGTTACACCCCTTTAATGGAATTGAATGAACACTTATTTTGCAGAAATGCGAATTGTAGTGTCAAGTAGGCCTATCAAATATGTTATAATTTTCATAGAAATTATTTATTTCAAGAGCTATAGATTTAGGGCACTGGTTTGAAGCGTATCTCTACGAGATTGTGAGTTCGAATCCCGCATAAGGCATGGGATGGGTTTTTGTGATTTACCCTTATCCTCATACATCACCACTCATCGTCTTCTATAAAAAGAGCTTATTGGTCCGGAAGAATATTAAAACGTACGTTTTGTAAATAAAAAGTTTTTAAATTTACGTTTTAACTCATCGTCATGTTTAGCAAAATTTCATAAACAGATAAGTTAAGCAACAAAAATAAGAAAAATCTTTCAAGAGCTTGAGAAAACAGATACAGAAAATCATTACTTTTTCATTAATTTTAGTTATGAACAAATATTACCTTTCATTATACCGATTTAAACAGGTCGTAAAAGCAATACTAATTCCCTAGGTCATTGATCCGATACCATACAATGGCAATCCTGAATGCAGCTTTTCCAAGGTTTCTCTCAATCAAAGGGCGTATAAAATATAATTTTTTGATTTCCTTTTCATTATCATCGCACCATGGACTCACAATTGGCATTGTACAGCATTATTAGGATTACGTCTGTCATTTATGATTAAATTTTAATTAAAAGCTAATGCATAATGCTGCAACTACAGCAAACACAGTCATGAATTCAGTTATGAATTTCAAGCAATGGTCAACTATTATTTCCTGTTATTTGACTGATAAAAGTGTATCTTGCTCTTCACTCGACATATTGTTTCAGGAGGTTGTAGGTTCTTTCCCATCCACCAGCAATTATAACAAACGGCGATACCATCACAAAGTGGATAGAGCTCACAGTACATCAATATTAATATAATTTATATAAAGGATTTAGCTTAATCTTGAGACTAAGGATCAAAGTGTCATAGTTTTATTGACTTTGTTCTAAATTTTCCTTTTTATTGTTCTCTAATCTTAAATATTCGCTCAATTAAACCATTTCCCCTACGATATTTCACAGCATTAGCGAGTATTTCAAGTCCCCAAGGTCCTAATCGTGCACAATCCAGACACCAATCAAATTCAAATTTATTTAAGACGTACCCTTAAAAGATTTAGTTTCCTATCCTTGCACCCCCGGGCCTGGGTCCGCGACTGATCGGATCATGTTGTGACGTCATGCGAGGACCCAGCTGTCGATGGAACTGATAAGAGCTACACCGTTGAGGAGGAGAAACCGATCTGATCGACGGGCTGTAATTTATACGAGACACTAGCGGCCGATTCGCTAACCAATGGAAATGAAGTGTGTCGTTAGTTCCATATCAATAGCCGCTCAGACCTACCCTTAGGGTAAACTTAACTTGGTTAGGGGATGGAAGGTATAAGCTGGTTGGGAAACAATGAAGCTATAACACAGAAAATACTTGGTTTTCTTTTAGGTTGCTTGAGACTGTATACACAGTCCTCCACCCAAGAAAACGTTGGAGTTGCCTGCAGTAAACCCATAAGAATGGTTTAATTAATAAATTACAGAAAACGTGTTTTGTAAGTTTATCACATTGCCATTTACCCTATCACAACTAGCTATGGTAACAGTGTGTACATATTTTGCATTTGATATAAAATGTATGTTTCGTCAAAATTCTGTTACAATGCAACAACGCAAATAATGTTCGTTTTACGATTCACTTGTATTGATAATCCTCTAGAATGATACGTTACGATATAATATAATTTGATGGCCATAAATAACGAATATACGTTAAATGATTATTATTGATTTCAAACTTGATTGCATCAATACTATCAAATTATGTTAACGTTCTTCGTGGCAACCAGAATGTGTAAATGTATGAGCTGAATTGTCTTTCAATTACTAATACGCGATACTGAAATTGATTCAGGGCTAATATAAGACAGATATCACTGACCTTTTCAATCTTTGTTCAAAATAACCCCATCTTTCTTCGGAACCCCTTCTCAACACGTGGTGTTTAAAGAACAGAGTGCATTATCCGTGTTGTTGAATGATGGTCTAGACGCTTGCATGGGTGTGTGAAGGCTTGTGTGTACGTGTAAGTAATTTAGCACATTGAACAGCTGTGCCAGAAGGGAAGACTGAAGATGATTCCCATTTATCACAGATATGTGCAATTTTTAAAACAAATATGTACTAGACAAGAGTGTTTGAAGACAGCATCAATCTTTTAGAATAGCTTACTAACAACTGTGTGCTTCCTAGTCACGTGCAGGTGTTAGATAACGGGGAACTGTAGCGAAACGAAACATATATTAAAACCAGGAGAAATATAGATATATTCCAAGTGTGTATATAATTTTGATTTTTATGCTCTTTATGAAAAGATAATATTTTGGTAACATCTTGAAGCTTGTCCGGGGATATTTTAACACAATTCCCTTTTTGTTCGCGTGTGTGTGTATTGTAAAAGTAATGCATTTGGGAAATTCTTGATCCTTCTTTTATTTCTTTAACTATATTACGCATAAGATAACTTTCAATTTCAAGAGTGCGTGTGCATATGTGCATAACAAGATTACATAATAACTTGACAACAGTTCGATTCTCCATCCCTTTCATATCAATGTGTCACAATTCACAATTCAGTTAAACCGTGTCAGCACAGGATTTGTTTCCTTTTTTTAAAAAAAAAAAAAAACTATAGTTCTGGAAAGTGCATCACGTCTTCCTCGAAGATCAAGTGTGAAGACTGTACAGCACTCGACCTGGCTCGAACCCGGTACATAGCCATGATTATCTGGGTTCGATACCCGACTTCCAAAACGTATGTTATGTTGAAAGACTCAATAACGACGTTCGATGAATTTCATTGATAAATATCACAATATTCGATGTCCAGACTCCAGACATTCTGGACAGTGGTATCGATATCACCGAAACATTTACGTCGTGTTTCTGGAGCAGCGAGAGTATTGGGACGCAATGCTAAACGACACAACCAGCGAAGGGTGTCCCCACTTCTGAAGGGCGGCTGTTAGTCTTAGTTACCAAGGACAGGGCCAGGACCTTAGGCCCACCCTTATCCACAATTTAATTTGTGAAAATCTTGCTGCCTTGTTACCCCTCCCACCCCGTATGGGTGAAGAGATTGCGGCTGGGTGCATGGTTGTGTGTGGGGGGGGGGAGGGGGCACGACGCTGCGATAGATGCGTGAATTATCGTCAGTGATCCGGGAAATAGCGGGAATAATCCCCTAGGTTCTAGGATTACGTTTTCCGATAGTAAACCCTTCTTCCAGGCGAGACCAAACGGCCGTGAACTGAATCTGAAATCTTTAGGCAGGTCCTGTAGAAGTGAGGTTAGGAGGTCCCATTGTGGTCGAGGTACATCGACTATGCCTCAAGTTGGTCAGACCTGTGGGCGGCCCACACCGCTCCAAGGATAATTAGATCAACCAAGTTGACAATGGACTAGCAAGCAATGCCACTAAGCTGCAAACTTGTGATTCACCCGCTGTCCAAAACAATTGCGCGAACAATCTCTCTCATACGCGCCTGGCTGAATCGCTCGCAACGTTATACGAGCTCTAACTTTTCAATGTTTCACTCTCGCAATTTCTGGGTTAACGAATCTAAACATTTATATGTGACACGTACGCTTCTATTTGTAATTGCATATTTTGTTTTAATATTTGGAAGGCGCTTTACATAAAGTGATCATACAAAATTAATGTTTTAGCTCGTAAAACGCGAAATCATTCATTGTCATGTTTTGTTACGTTAATGCGCTATCATATTAGTCTTCCTAAGCGTACAGTGTAATATCATCATAATGTTATTGTCAATATTTGACAGAGTATTAATACGCTTAAACGTGTATTAGCATACAGTAAAACTAACGGTCGAGTAATTTGTACATGGCTGTCTACTATAAATATGTATGGTAAAATTAATGTAATTGTTGATTTGGTTATTGGGCCATTTGGAATGTCAAATAGAATATAGTAATGGCTAGAAGTTAATTGAGTTGCATTGCTATGTTCATCAACAAGCACAAACGCAATGATCAAAATGTGATTGGTTTGTTTCTATTTATAACCTCATTATACTAACGTTAGCTTAATGAACGATACACATCATAATACATTGCGATTAAAATGGTAATGCTTGTTATTTTATAAATGTTATTTCCAAATATATCTGTATTATTCCATATTTACTTGTAAAATAGCATTTTAATATGCAAGTTTTTCAAGCGTTGGACGTACATTTATTTTGTCAATTTAGACCTGAGACCTGGATTACACAAACAGAGGGAGACCCAAGTAGGCCTACAACTCAGATAACTTGGATTACAAAGTTGTGAAGATTATTTTTATCTGATAGAAACCTACACTGATGCTGAACTGATTCAGTCATGCGATGTGTTACATAATTTGTTTTAAGCATTTCTTAATTTTTTAGGCTCTTTCAAAATGATGAAGGCAACAACTTAAAATTCAAAATTAGTTATAATTTATACGACACAAACAATAGCTTAACTCTACTTCGTATGAAGGGGATACTGAATAATTTGGTATCGGGTATAGTTCCTAATAAATTATATTCATAATAGTTTTGGGTGGAGGTGCCGGTCCACATCCCATGTTTATGTTGTGTGCCAGCGAACAACACATTTAATTGTGTTCGATTTCTTTTGGAGGACGTTTTGTTTGTACCAAATAATACCGCATCCAAAAAGATAATTGATAAATGCAAATTTGTTATGAATTTGTTCGCAAAATAAAAGGAACTGAATATTGCTAACTCGTTCTCTAGAACTGACAAAAAAGCCACATTTAACAATATTTTTAAATGTGCATTTGTAAGATTTAACACCACGTAAATAATGTGTTTACCAAGTTTGAAGCAGATCAGTATCAAACTTCTGCAAAACGATTAATCTAGCTTTTTGAATTGAGCCCAACTGTGATATCAGTCATTATTGAATATTGATGTAGGGGATTAACTATGACACATGTATTCAATGCGGGTGTCCTACACGTCACAGATTGACTCAGTTTTCATGGCACACTGTTGCTTGATTTTGATGTTTTTTTTAATTTGAAATAATTAATATTATTTAGTAACTGTTTAAAAATATGTATATTGTGTTTGTTTTGCCTCATTTATAATTTGTTCACTCAAGAATCACTAATGTTTTTTTTAATGACTTTCTGTAGTCGAAGTTATCAGGTAGAGTTTGCTACGTGTGTGGTGAATCCAAGTGATGCCGTCACTAGCCGGGAGGAAAACCTCGGAAAACTTTCCTCTGGATTGACGGTGGAGGGGTCGATAGCTCGAAACTTGGTTCGCGGTGTCGGGCCCGTGCCGCATCTGTCGGTGCGGTTTAGCGGTTCAACTGGGGAACAGTTACAATATATCATCGGAACGCTTCTTCGCAGCCTCAATAGCCTACATCGCTGTATTCCATGTTTCTTCAGAAATATACATTAAACACAGAACACGAAACAATTTCTTGTCTTGGAAGAAAAAGACGAATTAAAAAACGTTTTAGAAGGCAAAACTCTTTTTTATTGAATTAAAACGAAACAGCGAAAAAACAAAAAATAATGAAAAAAACATGAAGTTTCCGTATGATGTTTAGTAAGTAGTAGCGTTATTTTATTGTCAGACATAATTTTACCGACTAATATAATTAACAACAAAAACTTCGAAATTCCATCTTTTATCAAGATCATTCTACCACCTAACCAGGTTACAAAATCAAAATACATGAAAATTAAGTAAGAGTAATTAATACACAAAAATTATATACAAATACAGGAGAAAAACAGACAAACACGTCACAATCAACACAAATAAAATATAAACCGTATAACTGCCGGAGTAGAGCTAAGATAGTTCCTAATATGTTTCAAAGTATTCATCGATAATGTAGAATACGATATTGTCGCCAGTTGCCATGTCGTGTTCGAGACAAGTCTCGCGCCATCAGTGTTGTCGGACAGCGGAAGTATACGATGAGAAAAATATAATCAAAATAATATCAAATCAAACACGAATCAATAAGATGTGTTTTTTTATTGGCAAAGGCAATATGATAACGGTTGTTAATATTATACAAGGATAAGAAAAAATGTGGTAAACGTAAAGTTGAATATATATTGACTATACAATTTGATGAATATGGTAATGTATGTCACCGTTAATGGACTTAAAACATGTTCCCTATGATAGCCGACAAATCTTGGCCGTGGTTTCCCCTACTTTGATAAGTAGGCAATGACATGGACATGATTGATAGGGCGCCAAGTCGAAGGTCACGTTGACACCAGCGTGCGAGGCGCGGCACCCTGATAAACGCTGCAGTGACGCGTGTTAAATAGCTCTTTTCCCTCCGACTTGCAAACGAGGGGAGGAACCACGCTCATGCCAAAGTTAAACGTTATACCAAACGTGTTTAAACACTAGACTAGATGAGAGATGTAACGTGACGATTCTAGGTTATTTGGAACACAACGTATATAAATGTACTAACTTGAACAATCTATGGCATGTATTTTAATAATTTTTTTATCAATGTTGGTAAAACTTGTTATTTGAAATCACGAAATCAATATTAATAATTAGATTAATATGTCCACAATTAAAAAGACACGGATAAAATGGACATCAGTCAACATACTCGATTTACGAATTCGGTATGTGAAATGTTTTTTACATCATTTATTGGCAAAGTGCTTAACGAGTTTGTTAGATGGTTTGTTTAAAAAAGTAACTGGTTCTATAACTGGTCTTGGTACAAAAGATTGAGACAAAACAAAGATAAAAAAATAAATATCTCGCATTAGTAAAATAACACAAATGTAAAACTAAAACAATTAGTTCTTTGTGACGTAACAGGGATCAAACCAACTTTGAGAGTTATGTATTTGCAGACATAAACGGACATAAACAACAAGCATAGTTAAAAAGTTTATTTTTTCTACAGACTTCAACCATTTTTGAGCGAATGTAATTATGATTTATGTAACTTTTCTTATATGCATCTGATGTAGGTAGTTAAAATCTGTAAAGCACACTGTTATTGTAACGAATTAATGTTGCACGATTTAACACTTAATAATCATGCTATATGCTGTAGTTCGAAATGAAAATAGAAAGATTGCATTATACGTTCAATATTTACACTGTTTATAATTTTATAAATTTAATTTTGAAAACTATTATAAATTATCGTAGTTGAATAATTCCCTTGCAATAAAACTGAAAATTTTAGCTTATCAGTGGCGTTCGAGACTTTAATGCTAGGCACATTGTGAGATTAATTCAACCATATGGTTACGCATGGTATACCGCATTTTTAAACTGCATTTGAGGAGCTACAATTCAAAATTCAACTTGTCTACCAAATAAGTTGAAACCAGTTACAAATTGAGTTGGTGCACGCAAATGTTTCTCTGTGTACATATTCAAGTTGAGTGATCGATTTTGATGATTGCGACATATAATCCTATACATCAGGTTGTTTCAGTGTGCACCTTGTGCATGCAAAAACATAATTGGGGAAATCCGTTTTTAAAACCTCTTTTGAACAAGTTGCGTTTCAAATATAAAATTCTCATTTGAATGTTTTTTTTATACTTTTCTATTATATAACTCAATAGTATCATACACCCTATTTTTTTTAGCTTTTACGTAATTCGTGCTTGAACATAATATGTTACTATACCTTCAAGATTTTCATTGCCGTGCACTCAATTTCAATAATCTTGTAAAACTTTTTAAATATTGATTTTCGATATAAACTTAAATTACAAAGTAGATAGATACATGCAGTTAACTCGATCCCCAATGAAAACTTATCTCCAAAAATGAGATTAAAACACTTCATTTTCTTCTATAAATAGAGTGTGGAAACTTTGCCGAGACGTGTAATCGATTCAATCCTCGTTACTTACATCGCTCGAGCTTTCAAGTTCCGGCCTAAGTCTGCTGAGCGCGAGATCTATATTTTCCGCGAGCCTGAGTTTGCCTAATAACATTATCCACCCGTATTTCATAGAATTAATTGACAATTTCCTTAAAATCGATTTATCTTCTCTATAAATTACGACGCTATTCGTTTTAAATTGAAGTAGTTACGTGACGCGTTTCAGAAATTGATTCTCAAAGCTTGAGACCAATTTCATACGCATGGAAACACATATTAGAGATTGTATGGATGGAAAGGAGGGAGATAGGTAAGGAGATATTTTAAGGCAGTTAGCGCTTAACACTTCATTATGAGATTAACGAGCTAATCAAAATAAGACAATGTCATATTATGCGAAACTCACTATACGCATGTTAGCCTTTAGACAATTACTTTGCAATTTTCGAAATTGGTCTTCAATTCAATTAAATTTTGAATTAAAAACTGATTTGTTCCCTATAATTAAATGCTAATTGGAAGTTCAAAATTGCACTTCTTGCTTGCAAGTGATGGTAAGGAAGCAGATTAATTTTTGTCTATGCTTTCAATTGTTTTGAACGAAGAATTACAAGACGTAGTCATTCTTTTCTTGGCGCTGGGAAACAAAAAGCCAAGATTATATTCAACCACATTCACAATTGGAAATTCTGGCACAAGAGAACACCACCGTCTACCAACGGATAGGCAAATAATAACAATACAACTCTTGTATTTAACATAAGTCATTTTCTTTATTGAATGTGTTCTAAGTTGATTTATAAACCAATGTATGTTCAGGGTTTTTGTACTGTGCATAAAACTCATCAGTAGTTCCAGCCCGGCTAGTCCGGAGAAAAGCGTCACAGTCCTCTAACCTCTAAACAGGGAACAAAATAAACTAAAGTTAATATCTACTACACATATGTTAAAATTTTAGGTTTCACTCTTAGATGGTAGTGCATTGATAAAAAGTCCCAAGATATTACATTTGATATGACTTGTTCTTGAAGTTTAAAACATTATATCAATGCTATTCTATATTGCAAGAAGGAATTCAAGGCACACTGATTAGAATATGAATATGTCATTCAGATATTCCATACTGATAAATGTGATTGTAGTTGAATTGACGTGAAATTGACGTAACAAACGAGCTTTTAATAATGAACTATGTTTAAACAAGTTCACATGCAGTCAAATGAAATATAAATGAAAATTGCAATATTATTAAACTTCCGTGATGAAAAGCCCGGGTGCTTTGGGGGGGGGGGGGGGGGGGTGTAATCCGCGCGGATTTACTTTTTGAAGCTCGTTCAGAGATAATTACGTTCGCAAGCCTTAAAAAAACCATTCGCCTTTAAAAAATGTGTTTTCAGCGGTTTGAGCACATTGTCCTCCCGCTTGGTACAGCATCGTTCGTCTGTAATTATTGGCGCTTGCACCTATACTTCTGTGCCAAGACTGGGCCTCGAATTAACGAACTTCTACACTAGCTGACTAATGAGGCGCCCGAGGCGGCGCGTCGCTACCCGGCCCGTGACTGTGCCGCGTACACACGTCATTAACACAGTAGACTCGTGCACTCACCCCACTTATTACACTTTTATTATCATCAGGAGCAGCTATGTAAGCGCGTATACGCCTGTCATCAAGCATTTCAAAGTTATCGAATATAGGTTATCTACATATTATTATCTCACATATTATGTAGCATAAGAATATATTATTTTTTTTAAACGTTGTATAATAGCCAATATAATATTGTATTTCTATTATTACAATACATTATCAATACAATAAATAAAATGAATCTCCATCGATTATTCATCTTAAAAAAGAATTCACATTTTGTTATGACTTTAAAATTATTTCATAGTTTATATTCAAAAGACACCCAGCAATATTCTATATTATTATGTACCCATTCGTGGGTATATTTTCCTGACTTTGCCAACGTTTTTAAGTAGCTTTCACGTTCGTGTTTTTATATCTCAGTAATGTACTGTTAGGCATTTTCAAAAGACTGTCTTCGGGAGCATAAATCATCTTAAACCCTGTGAATGTTATTCAGTCACATTTGTACTCCATTAAACTTAATTCGTTTCCCAGTTGAGCGCGCCACATTACCCTCTTGCTGCAAGAGCTTGAAGATGTTCGCTGACAAGCTTATTGTGAGGCTGGAGGAAAATGCTTTTTCCTGCTTTAACAATCAAATGATAAACATTTTAGGGGCTACTGATGTCATTTTTCAAGTCTTCAAATAAAATATGTCAGCTGCATTGTGGTCGATAGGGCGCCGGTTTGATAAGAGTGGTTAATGAGTTTAAGACTAGACTTGGTTTAGGGGCGTGCAATGTTGTTGCGATATTTGTTTACAAATCAAGACCCTCCTCCTACAGGACAGATTTTCAGGATTCATTTGTGTTAATTGTTATTGTTATTGTGTTCGTAAATTAAAAAAATAATAGAATAATCAAAAAATCTAAATATTTTTAATAAGGAAATAATTTAAATTTAAGTAGAAATAAAATATTATAAATATAATTATATTTTTAAACGTTTTAAAATGCAACGTGCATTTTTTTGCACCAAAACAATTAGATTTTGTTTAATAATTATTAATTTTGGCAAGCTCCAACTTTGCTTCGTACTTATCATTGCAAATTCTAGTATAATGCGGTTATGAATTTAATTTGAACAACACAAAGCATCGCATAATGTTTCAAAACTAGTCTCTTATTTACATAACATTCTATATTTCCACTTCATAACTTTAACTCCGAATAATTTATTCTCTTCACACGATTTTCCAATAGAAAATCACTTAACTTTGAAAAATACAAATCAATCCAAACCTTGTCATTATCTCTCCCCTCTTACGACTGTGATCACATATGACTAAGAGTATTGTGCATTATCATGTACGTCACAGTTCTTCGCTCGTCGCGACGGCTTATTTAGGCCCCATTCTTTGCACTCGCGCACCGTGGCCCATAAATAATATGAAACATTCTCGCACAACAATGGAATTAATGAAGCCGAAACAGAGTGAAACTATTGAACAATGTGCGCTCAATTCAAAAATGTCATCGGACGTCCGCCTGGGTCGCCGCAATAAGAAACTTCCGACTCACTAAACCAGAGTGCAGCGCGTGACGTCATTGGCTATGGAGCGTTTTATTTAAAATGTAAATCAAAGCAATTAATATTCTGTGAAAGAGGCTTGGGAATTAGTTGCAGCATATACCCGCTAGATAGCGAAGATTGTAGTGCTATCTACTCTTGCTAGGCGAGGCTAGCTCTTGTATGATAGATCGACTGAAACACATAGTTAATTTAGTTATTCAATTAGAAGAATTTATTGAATTGCCTCCCCCTCGCTGCTGGCTAATGTGTATGCATATGTATTATTTTCTACTCATCTTTGTCGACTCAGGTGAATAAAGAACACACATTTAACATAGATCATAATATTGAATATAAAACACACAAAAATAATAGCGTCCATGAAATAGGTATAATAAGTAAAAGGCTTTGAATATAAAGCTATCTAGGTACAACCTGTGACTCGATTCTTGCATTTTAAACACTAAGTAAAACTATGTAGGTATTTGCTCCATAATTTAGCATGACAATGATTTACTTATTTGCATACCATTATCTACAACTACTCTTTAAATTTTATTATATATTTTATTGTCTACTTTTTTTTTGTTCTGTAAAACTATCTAAGTAAAAATGTTTCCCAAATCCAAACAATGTGGCTGTTTATAAATTCACAATAATATCGTGCTACGTCTGCTTATTTAAAAAAAGCTTTTATACGATTCAAAACATTAGATTTTAAAGCGTCATTAAAACACTTGCGAGGACGAAGTTTGCTCCACAATTGAATTAATTTAATATCATCGCCTGTGTGTAAGCCAATGTAACATGACCAAATTCTTAAATAACATCCAGAATAAAAACTTAATCAAATTATGTTGAAGTAAATAAATAATGAGTCATTAATCGAATGACAGGCCGAGCATGCTGCCTTGTTTTGGTGCTATGGGTCCAGGGCGCAGGGCACAGATAACCTTCCTAGTTTTTACTGAAATGTCACTGAACAAGCATTCATTAATTAAGTTCATTGTAGAATCGTCGTTCTGAGAAAATCGTCTCACCTTAGAATATAACAGTTTAGAAGGAGCACTATTTGGAACATTAACCTCATCTTCTGTTGCACACTAAATTCTTTGAACTAGTAATGTGTGCCCTCTTGTTTGTCTTTAGTAAGTAGAACGCTTTCTTTTCTCCTGTCTCAGAATGTATGCCGACATTCTTTAGCCCAAAATATTTAACCGTGTCTCTTATTTAACAGATGGAGTTAGCTCATGTGGTAGAGTGTGAGAGTCTCCGATTCGGGAGTTTCTTGGTGCAATACCCGCCGTCGTCATATACCTACCAAAATACACGTTGTATTATAGTCGGATACCAACCAAAAACCAACGTTGAATTTCATACGGCCATCATACAAAACCCAACGTTTGCCACCGACTATAAAAAAGGTTGTGTTTTGTTTGGAGACCGACCATCGGATAACTACGTAGAAAATTTAGTTGGCCCGACCGACATAACAACGTAGGTTCGACGTAGAATACAAACGTTAGCCCGACCAAACCGAATTCGTTGGCACAACTTGTCGCAACGTATGTGTTCCAGCTGGATATGACTGAAGGCTTTTTCCAAAGTTTCCTGAGTCAAAGTACAAATGCTAGAATTGTGGACTTTTATATAAGTCTGGGTAACGACATATTTAATTATTGATATCGCACGAAAATTTCGATATCCGTATCTATAAATCGTCATTTTAATAAATGTGCAAAACAAATTTAGATTAAAATTTTTTTGTTTATAATTAGGCCTACTATCAACAATGTGTGGCTAAAATCGTCAAAAATGTATAGCAATGTTTACGTTTTCACTCTTGCGTTGAATGACCCGGCACCTCCACCATATAATGTGAAAGTCCGAACGAATTTGCTATATATCCGGCACCTTCACCTTAATTTTTACTCATGCGAACCAAAATTTTAAGAAATTAATACCTTTTTCTTGGGAGTTTACAGCATGAGAGCTGGTTGCACATTTACATTCACTACTTAATTACTATACTTATTCCAGTTTTGTATTCTTTTAAAAATTGGAACCTTTTTTTTCCCTAAAATTCGATATTACTTTATAGAGTCTAAATGTCTAAATAAAAATATTCCTATTCATCGATATCGTATCGAAATATTTTTGCCCAGCCCTACTTCTAAATGGCGCTTGGATTTTTCTTGCATCTGTCCCTCAGCCGCTTCATATTCATCACCAGTAGATGGTGTGGCACGTTGTCTCTAGGTAGGTATCAGACTAACATTATAAACATGTAATCCTTCTCCGCCTTGTCTTTGTAGATGATTAGTGTTCATCTGGTGATTACGCGTCCCTGCGGTCTGCCCCCCTAGAGGGCCGGCTGGTATTGTGCCTCTCCGGCGAGCATGAGCTCCGCGCGAGTGTCTTTGTCCTCATCTCCTGTTAGCGAGCAATCACCGGCCGTGATTCATCCTCCTCGTCGTCGTCGCCGTCGCCGTCGGCAGCGTCCGCCACGTGCCCGAGGGGGGTGACATTCAAAGGGGGTGGTGTTAGTGTCACCAATACACCCTCGAAAGTCTAAATCACTCCGCAGATAAATCTACACACAGCCCACGGCGGCGATCACCACACCACACCAACCATTGGAAACTCGGCGATAGGCATTTTTAATTGCGCGATCAATGTCCTAGATAAACTTGCAATGATTCGGGTTGGCTTTATCCTCATTATTCATGGAGATAATGTGCTTGCTAAAAGGCTTGACTTGAATTTATTCTCTCATTGCGAATGCAATTTATGCCCTGAAATCTAGACGTCACAATGGCGTGGGATTATAATGATGCTACAACTCAGCTTGAGCTCGCAGGGGAGTCTCCAATTTCAACGTAAAGTTTCAACATGAGCTTGTAGTAAACATATTAAGTGAACAACAACAACAACAACAACAACAACAAATCAGCTGATTGACCCGTATATCCAGTTGGTTGGTCGCCTCATCAGTTAGGATGCGCGGGAGTCTCCTAGGGTGAGGTAGTTTCGAGAGGAAATATCGAAATACTCTTCAGGCGGAGAGAATCCTTGGTGATGGGCTGCTATGTCTTGTCGTTTGACGTTTTGAGACACATGTCGATAGTGTTGTCAAGACTTTGAGTCTTCAATATCATCCCTCTTAGCGGAGGGTCAAGCATCGGATCAACAGAAACTCACTGAAACATCAGTTTACCGACGAACCTGAAAGTCTACAACCACTTTCGCTTTATACTGTCAAATACCTTACTTATATTGTTGATATAATTTTCAGAAACGATTACTTATTGTTATCAGGACGAAATTCATTTCCCAGTGAGTGAAAAATGATTGTAGGCCTATATACGCTGATTTACTAACGTCATTCCCTAGTACTACATGGTTACGGTTAATCTAAAAGCCATGATGACAGCGCCCTATAGTGGACATTTTTCTAACTATTGACCCTCTCAATCTATTTCTTTATAAGCCATCTTGACACCTCCCTAGTCATCAAGCCGACGACAATTATTTTATCGCATTTGATTTATTCATCCACAACTATTGCAATGTATCTTATATGCAAGGGAAAGCTCGTTTCTAAAAACGTTTTGTATTCCATTTGAAACTCAAGATTTTTTTTTCTCGAAACAATACAAATAATCCATCTACAAAATAAACTATTAAGAAAGGTTGTTTTTTAAGCGTAAATCTTTGAAAAACGACATAACTTTAGCTATATTTACTAAGGATGAACTGTGAAATACATATCAATCAACGAAAATTTAGATATAGATATTCGATATATCGGAATATTAGATTTGTGCAAACAAAATTCTAAATTATTTTTAGTAAAAAGAAAGAAAGAAAGAAGACAAAGTGTGTCAAATCTAATGAGTAGGCCTGCTATTATTAAAAAAGTTGATAAGGTATCACCAAAACAGTAAACTAAAAATCGATTTTTTATTTCTTACTCGCTTTTAATGACCCGGCACCTCCACCAAATTACAACATTCCAATTTTAGTTTTTTTTGGTTTTAGTTTTCAAAATTTATTATTTGTGAATCAGTTTGCAAGGATGATAGAAATATTTAAAAACGAAACATATTTGAAATGGTTGTGACATTAATATAGATTTATTATAAATGACTAGAATTTGTTTTGAATTACTAGAAGATCAGTGCTCAATTTTTTTAATCATACCCTCACAACCAAGTCCCGAGTCCGATAAAGTCGAATATCGCCACTATTTATGTCCTGCACAGTTTAATTACTTTATTGATATTTTGCCTCTTAAAAAGATTGTCAGTAGCAGATGCACACAAAACTCGTAGAAGAGTAATGCTCAGTATTTTATGTCCGGATTTCGGAAATACTCGACGACATCCGTTTATTATGCACTTGAAGTTTCCGTCTACGTCGCAATTTCATATTCGAGGCGGAAACGCGGCACTTAGCTGACTCAGAGTACTGAACGGGATCCAGTCAGCTGGTTATTGTTGTTCTCCGTATTGTTGGTATGACGTGGAGTAGACGCTCGAGGAGCTGGTCTTTGTCGCCCAGTTTACGTCTTAGGGTGAGGGTGGCATAATAAACTGCAAAGTGATTACTAGGTGCGACAGTTGACTTGAGCAATACTTTTACTTTCAATGTCATTCTTCTAGCTTGGGGCGCGTCAAGGATAAGATTAATCAACACCAAATGCACTTAAGAATGTGTTTGTTCACACATTTTTAGAAGTTTTCTTTCGACAACATTTTTATATTAAAATTAAAACTATTTTAAACTTTTATGTATTGTTTGATTTGCAATGGTGTATACGCGTGCAAACTTTGCCATTAAGAACTTCATTAACAAGGAACAAAACGGTGCAAACCATTAAAACTTGTGCATTAATAGTAATGAAAATAAAATAAGATGAAGTGCAAGATTGGTATCCGTGCTATCTTAATGAATTTAAACTCTATAGTTACGAAAACTAATTAAAAGAACAACCTAAGACACACACACCAACATAAACTATTAAACAAGCGATAGGGTAGTTTATGGCAAAACTTTTAATTGACATTACTTCCTATACAACCAGGTATATGGCAAATAATTTCTTATCCGACATTAGATTTGGTTTGGAGCACGATTCAGTGACTATTTTCTTACCAGAGTGAGATATGTACAATGTCAGTGTTTACAAATGTCTGTACTATTTAAAGGGGTATTCACCCGCTTAACTCAAAAAATATATTTTTCAGGCTGACTATTTATGAATTTAGAAAGTAAAAGAAAAATTATTGGGTCCACCATGGCCCGAAAATAAATTGTCAACTTGATAATTTTAAGATAGGTCCCATCGGTAAAAATCTCGCATGAGAAAAAACATGGGGACGATCTTTATCCTTCGTGGCCTTGAAGGATTTTGATCCAAAAAAATATTAGCCATTATTGTTATTATACTCAACAGCCTTTTCTGTAAATCCGATTTATCTTGTTTTGTAGTTTGGTTAAGTGGTTCGGTCAATATATGTTGATTACCAAGAAGAGGTGTGATTTAGAAATGTATATTTTTGCGTGTTTGAGTGTATATTTGTGCACAGTTTCAAGACACGATGTTATAAAGGGCCATTTTACATTGGTACTATGCTCTATATGTGGAACAGGAAATTAGCAGGTTCAAGCCGATTTAAGAAATTCACCAAAACGCCAATTTTCGCACGTTGTGTTACTTTGCTGAGACCTAAATATTGTGTTCATGTGATTGATTCTGACATTATGTAGCTTATCAATGTTAACTTTCAGGATTCGAAGTTTTTAAGTTAGAGGTTTTGTTTCAGAATTAACAAATTTCCATTAATTCTTATACATGCATGTAAACTTTGAATTATCTTTGAATTGTGTACCAATAATATGCTTATAGAAAGCTGTAACATTCTTTATTATATTTTGTATTCTTTAAACATCAAGAACATCGAAATATTTCACGATTTGAGCGATGCCTAGTCTATGTTTTGAACTGTACTTGTTTACATCAACTTTGGGGAAGATTGGACGGTAGTGCGTCTGATTATTTGATGAGTTGCATGGGGCGGCGGGCGAGGGATGCTAAAGGGGAGACGTTCTCACTAGTTATCGGCTTTTTTCATTAAAGTGTAAAGAATGATGAAACTCGGATAGAAGGGAGATAGATAGAGACATACGGACCATCAAAGAACCATAATCAGTACATGCAGTCGGTGGACAGGTTTTCTGCAACAACGGCATATGGCATTGCCCGTTTGTGTTGGCCGCTCCATTGTCCCATCTTATATTGGTCAAAGGACCTTGAAATTAAAACCAAGCTCAATTTGTCGAGGAATACCCTTGTATACAACCATTTTCAATTAGTTCTTGAACATTGTGTTAAAGGTGAAATTATAAGAGAAGTGGATGAGAAAACAGAGAATCATTGGTAGAAGCTGAGATCTTTTATATTTTAATTTTCAAATGTGTGTTTCTAGAACGGTATAATAAGAAGCTAGAAAGTGTATGTATTGTGCTGTTATATATAAATTAATGTTATTATTTATAATTAATTAATTTTTATTCTTTTACTGTTGGAAATATCTTAGAAAATATTGACACAGGTACTTAAAAATAAGTACATTTTTCCACACAATATAAGTATTAATAAATTTTACCCTTCGAAACGTTAGCCCTGCATATCATAAAACAAAATATAAAGTTGAGCCAAATCTTTAAGTTTTAACTCCCAGAGGAAAACGGTATGCCAGATATGAATTTGAGTTGAGTTTTCATGTACATGTTTTTAGTTTTTGGGGGTAGTAAAATGTTAGTTTTGACTCTGCGTTGCCTATGCTAGTGATGGTTTTTAAAATTATTACTGTTTACATTATTTTATTATTAAATTGCAATTATTAACAAGGTATGACTCAAATTAATAATTATGAATTCAATTTAAAAATAAATTGCACCCAAGAAAATAAATTAGAATAACACTCGTTCACAAACACTACCAACTAGACAACCAGTTATACTTGTGATACCAACCGATCAATTGCAAGGTCACCGGTACAAATATGATAAGAGGACAAGTCCCAATTGGGGCAAACTTTTTGTTCAATTATTGATATCACATTCTAGATCATTCACTCCTGTATCTAGTATAGTAGCTTCTTTAACTTTAACTCATTTTCACATTGGCCAAAACTTTTAACATGACCCGTTATAATATATTTTTACCTAAACGTAACTTGTATAAGACACAACCAAATAAAGTTATATTTATTCTTTGAGGCGTATTTAATTTCACTGAATAATCTTTAATATTTGCAGACAACGTTACAACATACTTCACATGAGCCAAATATTACATAATTCAGATAATAAATATTTGTGAAAAATAATATTATAATAAAATATCAATGACTCAGATAAGCAATCGTTAGTTTCTAAAAATAAGCAAAGTAACAGAATGTAAACTTCTACCCGGCACCTCCACCAAATTCGAGAATAATGTAGAAATATATAAGATTACTGAGATATGATTGTCAGCACCCCATGAGTCCGTACCCTTTGATAACAGCTGATATTCTCCATGATTTATCACGGTGACTTGTCAACAGGGAAAGGGATCATATTAATATTAAAAGCAAACACAAATGTGTCTATTTTATTAATTCAAAATGCTGGTCTATCCGTCCAAGTATTGATTCTCAGAGTAATAAAAAAAATCGGAAAATCTGTACCAGCTCTCTGGCAACAAGAGCGAAAGGTTTAACAAATAGTAGGAAAAAAAAATATTTCCTTCGGTAATATCACAATAATTGTGTTTCAGATTAGTATACTCGCAATAAAATCACGTATCAAAAGTGGCTATAGGCTACATTTTCGTGCTCTATTTGCAATCATAGTCTTAAAATTGCAAACATGATTGTGACGGAGAGGGAGTAAATATTTGGAGAATTATTTCGATGACCGCAAAAACATTATTGATAAGAAACTTTCGAGTTTGTTCTTTGATATACTTTGCTAGAAGCTAATAAGGGGAAGACGAATTCAAAACAATCTTTGATCTCAGAAAATATGATGAAGTCCAAATTAGTCGTGACAGCGGTCACTAAATTATAAAGGTCCCAGTCATAAATTAAAGTTTCTGCACTTGTGCCACTCTTACCCTAATCCCCGACTTATTAACGTCTTGCCTTTCAACGACGCCCCCGTCGGGGACGAAGCGACTGACGCGACCCTGGTGACAAAGAGCGGCGACGCGCGGAAACGAGAACGTAACAACCGGAAGTTAAACCTAATGCGCGAGTGAGTGAAAAGCACCATCTCGAGTAATTGAAAGATGTATGACTCATCTATCTGAATATGAAGGGAGGGAATTATGATTTACACAACGGTTGGCTGGTTTTTATGGCAACACTGAGGATATGTGGATGCCGACATGGTTGCCATTGTATGGTAGCTGTCGTTGACAGCCGGAAATATATCAGACACAGATACTTGTGCAGTGATTCTAAACATGAACGCATTAGTTTCATGCTCCAGACAATTTAACTAAATCAACTTGGCGTGAAACATAATCTAATTAAGCCCATCAATAGATGGGTTGGGAGGGAAATCACTAGCAAAAATCTCAAATAATTCATTATAAACACAAAATGAATTCTTAACAATGATTATGAAGTCGCAAATTGAAATTTAGTGATTCGCAAATTAATAACGATGCAACTGCTACTTGATATGCTTACTCAGTTGAAGTATTTTTATATCAATCTTATTAATTGTTTGCGTTTGTTTTTATAGGGATTTGTAACAATGTGGTGCTGACGTATCTAAGTATCTTTTATTTATTTGTTCCGAAGAGATCTAAATTAGTAATAAAAAAAAGAAAGAAAGAAAGAAAAAAAAGAAAGAAAGAAAGAAAGAAAGAAAGAATAAAGCAATTATTACATATAATTACTTATATTTAATTTCAATGTAAAAAGGGAAACTTATTTCATAATATTACAATGATCCCATTTATTTTCAATAACGGATTTTACACAAACAGCAATTTAAAAATATATATATATATATAGAAATATATACACTGTAATATTCTCTTTATCTGTATAGTATTTAATATTTTTATTCAAGGTAGTAAAATTTAGCTTAGCGACCAACGGCAAACTTTGTTAATAACGAACTAGTGATCCGTGTAGTGTTTTATTGTTGACTTTCATATACAAATAAATAAAATGTTAACTAATTTGTAATCAGATCCTTAAAATTGATTTTATGAGGGGAGGCTAATGCATCTTTGTTAAACATAGTTTATTCTAGAGTTCCAGTACAAATACCAAACACACATGCATTACTGAGTCTTTTTACGTCAATTCTCCCCCCTACACACGCCATTCAATTTACTTTACTTCCGATTGGCCTAAACCACTCTCGAACACATCAACCCCATTAGGTGACATCAACCGTCTCCTTACGAGATCTCGCGTTTCATACAAAGTCAATGGTCAATTGCCCTCCACTCATTTCAATACGATGTGGCTAGTAGCTGCCACTATTATGTACCCCCCCTACGCAATACAATTACATTCACCCTAGTACAAAGTGGCCAATTGTCAACCTTGACCGGTATAATAAGCTAATTTTACTTATCGGAACGATGCATCTGTGGATCATCTTCTCTTTCTGACCCTCCCCCTTCACCTAATCACCTCATTGATGGCATTAGTTAATAATTAATTATAATCCTTCAAGACAATTGGTATGTGAGGATAAGGTTAAAAAAATTGCAAAATTTGTAGTAAACATATTTTATTTATTTGGAAACATCATTTGTCATCTACATTTTGCATTCAAATGTAAGTAAAATTAATATTATTTTATTTATTATTCATTCAATGATTCACAATATCACAACGAGCAAAGCCCTAAAAAACAAAAGAGGATTTTTCGGTATCATTGGTGAATGTGCTTTGTTATCGTTAATGAAAGATATAAATATATTATTTACAAAACATGTCTATGCCAGAGCTTAGTACGTATCATCAGCTTTATGCGTAGAGCGTATAAAGCAACGCCACACTCGCGGGCTACTTCTATTGCTGACAGGATGAATGGATATTGAACACTTGACATTCTACACCATAAGTTGGAACGTGACGCATTTTGTCAATTTTGCATTTCATTCTTTCCAATTCGCCTGTTTGAGTGACACTCATTGATGTTTGTAAATCACTTGAACATAAAACTGACCGGTACTTGTAGAAGCGATCATACCCCACATCCTCTTTATTCACGTGAAATTTGGAATCTCTGGACCAGTAGCTGCCACGTTTTTGTACTTTTAACAATCTCCATTGTAGCTGTAGCCTCGGTAGCTTAAAACGTATGCAGAATCGTTAAAACAAATACCATCACAATATTATTGGATGAGCGAAGCGAAGACTTCAATTTCACCGACCCCCCAAAAATTTAGCTCCTGTGTTTTTTTTGTTTTTTTTGTTTTTTTTTGTTTGTTTGTTTTTTCGTTTTTCTATCTGTTTGTTCGCTCTCTACCGGGCAAACGGCATATGCGATCTTGATGAAAATTTGACACGACCTTCGTTTTCTCTGAACTTAGACTTGCCACGTTTTTGGGTACAATCGAAGAAATATTTCTCATAAATATCGCACTTTTACGATTTTTTTCGATTTTTAGTGCGATATTTTCGTGCCATTTGGGCCAATTCTGATCAAACGGGTAGGGCTACAACGTTCATATTTCACATGGACATTAAGGTTATGGTGATGTATTGCTTTCTGAAAGAAAAAGTTGAAAAAGTTAGCCATAATCGAGAGAAATAAAGCTTTTAATATACGTTTTTTGACTTTTTGTGCGATATTTTCGTGCCATTTGGGCCAATTCTGACCAAACGGGTGGGGCTACAACGTTCATATTATACATGGACATTAAGGTTATGGTGATGTAGTACCTTTTGAAAAAAAATGTTGAAAAAGTTAGCCAGAATCCATAGAAATATAGCTTTTAATGTAAGATTTTTACGTTAAATATTAACAAATTAACAAGAAACAATAGAAACTTGACAACAATCACCTACAATGCGTCGGCAGAAAAACAAAGCACTTGCAAAAGTAAAGATATCCCACGCAAACTAAAAACTTTAAAAAAGCTCATCCATCAACGCGGCGGGACTTTAGCGTTTTCCTAGTTTAATTTAATGCACAAGTGCAATTTAATTCAATTACACTGGACTAAATATATACACTTGTTTTGCTATGCATATCAATTGATTAAATTCTCATTTCTCATGTGTGACTTTGGTCTATAATTAACAATTACATTTATATACTAGCAAAGTTAGGAAAAGTTCATGGTTGGTTTAGTGTGTGTATAAAACCTTCGTTTCATCATTTATATTTTTGTAGTTATTAATAACTTATTATATTTTAAATCGTTTTCAAACGAAACCACCCATATTGTTATATAGTACCTAATCTCTCAATGGCTGAATAAAACTAAAACTACGCCATTCTTTGTTTATTGACAAAAGGAAATAAATACTGGGACGGAATCAGTAAGAAAGGTTTCAGAGCTTCACATTCGAACCTAAACCTTTGGCGGGGAAGCTCACCCTCTGTACAAACACATAGAACATACGATGCCCAAAATAGATTAAAATTCAGCATGTTTATGGATCGTCCAAAATATAACATAGACATACGTTTCGCAGACATCTGTACGCTACAGCGGGCCAGGATTTTTGGTGATATGGGATAAAAATATTATGACTAAAATCCTACAATCTTTCCATAAGACCCAAAATAATATTTGCAAGGGAGGGTCAAACATTTACAAATAAGGAGAATTGTCAAAAGTAGGAATTGAATCTTGTATCACTAGGTGCCAATGAAACAGCAAGCAAGTGTACTTCATTGGTAATCAGAAGTATATAGCCAAATCGAGGTATTTACTGTTAATGTTTTAAATTAGCATCATGCAGGTGAAATATTACAAAAAATTATTCAATTATTTATAATGATGCGCAGCAAAATTTACAAATATATTGTTGCAAAGTTGTAAAAAGTACGACCCTCGTGATGGCTGATGAGTCATTCCTGATTTTGTGATTTGTAACGGATTAAAGTTTAAACTTAAGTCCCCGCTTGTTATCTCGGTATTACCTGCACGAAGTGAGGGCGTATCGTCACTGTATCCGTCCTCCGAGGACCTTCAAGAGGTATGACGTCATCAAGAGGACCTGCAACCGAGGGGAAAACCTATTAATTACTTGGATTACGACCGATTGAATCCCGCTAATTGCATTGGTGGGTGCACAGATTGCACACCGGGGCGCAAGACGCCATTGAACGTCGGTCCTAATGCGCTTTTGAACGCCGCCATGGTCTGATTGAATTATTGAAAAAACAGACGAAAACGAAATGGTATCTGAGAAATTTATAGCGTGAATGCTTCTGTTATACGAATTAGATACGGGCTGGAAATGTGGATTTAATAAAAGAAGCTTAGAGGAAAGTTTTGAAAGTCTTTTGAAAGTACGAAAGTAGAGACTGAATTCGTAGGGTGACGTTAACTTAGAAAACGCAGATAACATTTTGTTTGACTAACTTATTTAGCAGAATAATTTAAATTTTGACCTCAGTATGACCTTTGACCCATTATGTTAACGTAGTATTTTTTAACGTATTGTTCAACGTTTCGTTTCAATTTTAGAGGCTTTATCAATACAAAATGTATTAATCAACACAATCTAGTTTTTGTTTCATAGTGTGTATTGGTCAATATTTGTTTCCATTATGTTTGGTGGCTTTATCAAAACATGGGTATCTAATCATTGTAAATCGTCTAAATCTCACGATTTGACAATTAATTGGATACGCAAATTTATTACATTAGTTTATTAGTATGAGCACAACATTCACCTTACGAACGCTTGCTTTTCATATTCATCAACATATTGCGTTCAATGTTTTCAAATGCAAAACTTATAGATACATCTATTTTGTAAGTTATCATTAAGGTATTTAAAATATTAAAGTTTCGAGCTATTATTTGGCTTCCTTCTAACTTATTCGTTGTTGTAGCGTAAATGTGTGTAGGATTCTTCGGTCAGGTTGTAGTCATTGTTTTTGTTTTACAGTAGTTTCACTTCGGACGTGCTGACCAAAGATTGTCTCGAAATGTTAAATATAAGTATCTACAACCACATTCGAGCGTAACACACGTTACATTCAATACATATATGCACATAATGAAGTTAAAGGGGTATTTAACCGCTAAACTCAAAAAATATATTTCATTCAGGCAAACTAGTAATGAATTCAGCAATTAACAGAAAAAATATTAGGGCCACCATGACCTCCCAAAAAATTGTCAAACATGACATTTTTCGAGCTAGGTCCCATCGGCAAAAATCTCCCATAAGAAATAACATGGGGACGATCTTTATGCCCCGTGACCTTGGAGGATTTTGATCCAAAAAAATATTGGCCATTATTGACGTACTCTATAGCCTTTCCTGTAAATTCTCTATATTTTGTTTTGTAATTTGGGCAAGTAGTTCGGTCAAAATATGCAGATTACCAAGAAGGGGTGTGATTTTGGAATGCATATTTTTGCGTGTTTCAGGGTATATTTGGGCACCGTTTCAAGACACGATGTTATAAAGGGGCATTTTAGATTGGTACTATGGTCTAGTATCTATGTGGACCAAAAAAGAAGCAGGCTAAAGCCGATTTAAGAAATTTCCCAAAACACCAATTTTCGCAAATTTCTGGATCAAAAAAATTAAAAAAATCGTGTTAAATCACAGTTACAAGATATAATTTTTTAAACGGTCATTTTAGTGTAGTATTGTGCTATAGATCACGTGGTAAAAATTTTTTTTTTGAGTTTTTAGCCCTCTTAACAGTACTGAACTGTGGATTTGGATTTATTGATGTGCATGATTGCAGTGATCCATGCTTGAAGTTGTTGTTGATTGCATATAAACACAAAACAATTTCTAGTGATCTATGACTTATCGTAACGTAATGTGATTGTCTTGCGTTCAGTTCTCAACTTTTTGTTTTCTTAGTTTTTGACAATTTGTAACAAGTTTCATTACATAGGTTGAAGTTACAGAATTAATGTTTAAGTTTATGAAAACATTTTAGCAATACCCTTACCGTTAGGTTCGGTGTTGTGCAATATACAAACCATTACGAAAAAACTATGTTTTTTGGCAAAAATATTAATTCTTGACATGTTGAATTTGAAAGATTAGGTGAGTAACCTACTAATTAAATATTCTATGTATTATTGCGTTGTATTTTACTTCTGGATTGGAAAACGTTATCGCTAATTAAATTTTCTCCTCCGGCAACTGGAGCGCTGACAACAATAACCTATTGCATGAAGTGTCATCTTTCCCCCCCCCCCCCCCGTAATGCACCCCTGTGTTCTAATATGAAAATGAGCTCCAACGTATTATTTACATTGTGTCCTGTGCGCTAAGTCTGAGGTGAATCAGTTAATGTATTTGTTTTCATTTAACCACGACGAACGCGTCAAATCGTTTAGACGTTATATCTTATGAAGTTTACTCTTCCTTTCCGTTGCAAATGTTTTGTAACTCTGCATGGGGTAGACTAGACTTTGATGTGATACGCTAATGACCTCGAACACAAAATTCTCCCCGCTAACGAGCTGTTAATTAAAACGGTGTCAAAACCGAAAGAGTAGCAATGTTATTCGTAAATTCGTTGTCGGAAAGTAGCCATATTATTTACGATAGTTTAATGGATGAACACAGTTTATTTATAGTTACTGTGTCAAATTCGCAATTACCTATTTAAAATTGACAAAATGAATGCTGTAAATTGAGATAATGTCCAATCAACGTCAATGTAAAATAGTAATTGAAAATTAGAATTCACTTTCAGTCGTTTTCGAGCGAGTAAATGTGACATTCATTTCATAACCAATGCTGACGTTGGCTCGAAACCCATTGACCACCGGAAATGTGCCCCCGTGCAAACACGGGGCTTCACACACAATATTCAACTAACGGGTAGGCCTACGCGGTGTTCATTTCCCGGAGCCGCCAGGACGTCAGTTCGTCAAACATGATCAAATATAAATGACCTGGAAATGGCGAGCATGCAGACACGGTGTATAGTTTCCGGTAGAATGGGGTGGTCTTCGAAATACGATACGACGTGGATTCGGGCGGAGTTCACGTTTTGGTGACGGTTTTAATGTCGATTTCGTGCGTTTATTTCAATGATGGGAACATGTTTCGTTCTATCCATGACCGAGTTTGTCACAATGGAAATTTATAAAATGGATTAACGTCGTGTTGGCCAGAGAAATATGTACCTATTTCAACCTTGCAACGCCATGAATTTTATCTTTGATGTGATAGATGGAAGTATTGTATACTATATATACACAGAAATATATGATGTAGCCCATTAATAATAAATAAAACATTAGAAAAAATTCTAAACTTTTAACGAATTCAATGACAATGATCGCAATTGAATTGTTTAAGAGAAAGTAAAGGTTATAGATTGTAATGCACGCTACGGTAGACTTTACGCAACACACTGCGTGCGATAAAATGTTAGTATAGGTTCTTTGAATTAAAACAAAATATACTTTAATATAGTTGACAAATTTGTTTGCCTATGGAAATAAGTGGTATATTATATTAATTACATAAGTGCATAGAATTGATATTATGTTAAACACAATAAAAAACCATTAGTCCAGTGATATATTATTTGTATTATAATAACAGTACACACTCCAAACAACATTGGAATATTGCACATGCAATGTGAATGATGTTCTATAATAGTGTACTTTTTGTTACTTGTGAGCCGAAAGTAAAGGTGAATTAAGGGTAGGCCTAATTATATTCTAAATTCTGAAGCTTGTTCTTTACTTTCATAACATCAGTGCCTTAAATCATATACATAGCATATCATATGCATGTGTCATATGCATAGCAGACGAGTTAAAATTAAATTTTGAGATAATATTTGAAAGCTGCTTCTAGTTTCCAGTGACAAAGAAGGGGGTATAAACATTTTATTTGCCGTCTTTTAATTACACAACTCAATGCTTACGGCTGTATTTGAAGTTTACATTGGGTAAAGGGTTACGATTGAAGATTTACCACTATCAAGTTGCAATAAGTGCAATATGCGACGTAATTAAAGGCGGGTGAGGTCCAAACGTGAAGTGGCCCAGTGAATATGAACGCGTGTTGTCATAGATCACGAGGCTTCACATGCAGCAACCCTGCTAACGCTCCACTAGTTGGGGTAGTGAAGTCTGATGGAGAAATTAGAGCCGTTGTACTTGTCTGCAGTGACTTGCAGGCGCAACCCTTATTTTAATAAACAACCCCACCCATGCACCTAACTAGCGCACACACACTCAAAACCTCGTCTTTCAAAGCTTTATTAGCGTTCTGAAGAATTAGCAGTGAGTCATGTCTTATTAACAATGCGTTTGCTTCTTTATTACAAGCAAAGTAAGTCTCTTCAGTTTAATCCTTCTCTAGTTCGTCTAGGAAATCTCAAATTAAGAATAGCTCAGCAGGAGATTTATTCATTTGTCTATGATAAGAGCCACTACTAATGAATACTGCTCCGTCTTATGGAAAACGTATATTACTTGCACGCAACGCAATACGTTATTTACAAATAGTAAATATGTGTCAAAGTAGACACGTTTAATAAAATATGTATGCAAACTTATCTGGAATAATATACTATTGTTGTTACATTGTTACACCACATTGGTTTAAAACGCAAAATACAATAAAAGTGGTAGGGAAACGTTTAGTACACCATAAAAAGTCTAACTAATAAACTTCGAAGAAATTATATAATATATCAGCTATAGTTTTAAATCTTTAAGAGTTTTTCAGACATAAACTGTGCATAACGATCATAAGTGCAAGAAAACTAAACTATCTTGAAAATAAGGTGTGTTTGAAAAACTCTGCAGTGTTTTAAAATCACAAGCTCGGTTTGTTAGTAAATAAAACAAAACGTATGCAGTGTAACAGTATTGTAGGCCTACCCCTACTACATCTAGGGCGACGGTCGTCGCCCCGGCAGACAAGCGATGCGATGCTTAGGCGACACCGAACTCCGGCCCTATATACACCTACAAGAGTTGGGGGGTTTTCAGCTATCTGCACACGCCGCCCCGAAAGAGTTACAATCTTGAAACTCGGTATATGACCTGGTATGTGGTCCATGACATACCAAAAAAAAAATCAACCCGATCCGACAACTCGTTCTGTGTTAAAAAAGGCTCTCAACATCGTCAAATTCCTTAAGGCTGGCTGGTGGCTGGTGGCTGGTGGTTGGTTGGGTGGGTGGGTGGGTGGGTGGGTGGGTGGGTGGCACTTCTCCGCGGAGAGTTCTTTAGCCTACAAGAAAACGGTAAATCTTAGAACTATGAAACTTGGACCACACTTAGGTGTATTTCAGACGCAGTGCCTTTTGCTTTCAAAACCAAAATCGGGTAACAGGGACCGGAGAAAATCAAAATTTGGATGATAATCAAAACGCGTAATTACCAAGGCGTGGTAATTTGTACAAACTTGAAATTTAACATGCTATTAACCATTATATAAATATCTTGCGTCCAAAACACAAGGGGCTAAATTTGGGATGACCATGGGCCCAAAAATGACAAAAAACATATCTGAACTTTAAGAAATGAATCATTCAAAGAAAACGCTACAACTGAGATGTTTCAAACGTGGAATACATTTTGATATCTCTCATTCTTTATCACTTTTGAATATGGAAAGCAAAATTGGTTAACGGGTACCGGAAAAAAAAAACAAATTATCAAAAGTAGGTAATTCCGTATCTTATGAATATACGCTATACCGAGAAAACGGTTCATCTTAGAACTTTGAAACTTGGGCCACACTCAGATGTACCTCATATAACAAAAACCGGGCAATTGGGACCGGGGAAAATCAAAATCAAAATCAAAATCAAAATCAAAACGCGTAATTACTCAGGCGTAGTAATTTGTATGTACAAGCTTGAAATTAAACATGCTCTTAACCATTATAAATATCAAGTGCTTATGCTAGTGCGTTGGTCTTGTTGTTAGCGTATCTGCTTCCAATGCAGAAGGGCCAGGGTTCGATTCCCGCTAAAGTCAGAAGTTTTTTAACTTCTGATTTGGACTTAAGTCTATCAGTTCTTGTCTTAGGAGTTTGTAAACGGTGACTTTGGAGCCGTCCTAGCTAAATAAAACGCGTAATTACTCAGGCGTAGTAATTTGTATACAAGCTTGAAATTAAACATGCTCTTAACCATTATAAATATCTAGAACTTATGCTAGTGCGTTGGTCTTGTTGTTAGCGTATCTGCTTCCAATGCAGACGGGCCAGGGTTCGATTCCCGCTAAAGTCAGAAGTTTTTTAACTTCTGATTTGGACTTAAGTCTATCAGTTCTTGTCTTAGGAGTTTGTAAACGGTGACTTTGGAGCCGTCCTAGCAACGAAGCACATAATAAATTTCAGAGTTGTTCTGGCCTTGTTGATTCTGGCGTTGATCCGCGGATGTTCGCACTGTCCATACCACTGATTGATATATTTCCTATTAAAAATATCGATCTTTGGTTGGTTATCGCTCACTCGTCGATTGCGTCGGGGCCTGCAGGGTTGGCTTGGTCGCTTTGATTTAAAGTCCCCCACTGAAAATCAGTTATATATAACTGAGTGGGTAGACTCTAAATAAAAATTTATTTATTTATTTATTTAAGGGGTATCTTTGGGGTAAAAACAACTTTGAACTTAACAAATTTAATCATTCAAAGTCCATCATTCACACCTTGATAGCGAACGAACAACAAAAAGATGTGATATCCCCCCAAAATACAAAAATTTGTAAAAAAGACGGCAGCCAAGCTCTCCTTCAAAAGTCTTCGGCTGTGAATGCTGTGAGATATAGAAGTTGAGCCAAGCTTTTTATTCTTTCTCCCTAGTTTCGCTTTGAAAATATGTAAGATCATTTCGCCTGTTGACGAGCGCCAAGCCAACGATTTTTGTGGTAAAAGTAAAATTTTTAAACTCGAAATCATAAAAAAAATGACTTGGCCACTGAATTTGGTTCATGGCCAAGAATTTTTTTATGATTTCGTGTTTAAAATTTTACTTTTTTACCACAAAAATCGTTGGCTTGGCGCTCGTCAACAGGCGAAATGATCTTACATATTTTCAAAGCGAAACTAGGGAGAAAGAATAAAAAGCTTGGCTCAACTTCTATATCTCACAGCATTCACAGCCGAAGACTTTTGAAGGAGAGCTTGGCTGCCGTCTTTTTTACAAATTTTTGTATTTTGGGGGGATACTTAAATACAACAACATATGTACATAATGTACATAACATATGTGTATAATATGTTCATTGGCTTTGAATGCATTTATGCATTTCCTGTTCTTATTTCATGTGCGTACAAAATGGACGCAATTTTGTTACACATTGTTATAAAAATTTAATTATATCACTTTTATAATTGTGATTCTTTGGTTTAGGCTGAGGTTCACATTGTGTGATTGGAAAACCGAATCTAGAATAATTAGAGTCGGTGTCAATTTAAGCACAAACGTGTTTTACATAAAACCATCGTCGTTCTTGGATGAGAGACCAAACCATACTGAAAGTCAATGAGACCGCTTAGTTAGTTTAGTGCTTCCACTTCGTTTACGGAACATATCCGTAGATCCTGCGATAATGAAAGCACACTAAATGAAGCCACGAACTGGAAGCATGGTTGAAGAGGAGGTATTGATCAATCCAAGGCAAGGAAATTGAAACAATGAGATAATTTGAGCCGGAGATTTAACTCTACCCCTCCCACTCCACCACCCCCCCCCCCCCCACCCCACCCACATCCCCACTGTACACACCTCACCGTTCATGGCCGAATCTGTTGTCACGTGGTCAGCGTAATGATTGGTATTAAAACATTATAAGTACCTACATATTGTTATAATACAAAGTTATGATTCTACCTTAAGCTTGACGATCTAATTTTTAAATCAGCAAACACTAGTCATATTTCTAGGACAACATGATCGTTGCTATTTGATAATAGCAAGTCGTTATAGTTAAATTATGTTGTGTTTATAAATTTATATTATTATATCAAATAAGAACACCACACGACCATTAACCACAGACGTAAAATCACTTACCAAAAGTATCGAGAGCATCTAATTTCTTCCTCATAAGCGATGGATTGGGATGGAATGAGAGCTACGGGATATTTCGCAGCATTGTGAATCACTACATAAGTACATTGACGTATCATCACATTAGTGGCAAATATAATAATATGAGAACTTAGGCTGGCTAAAATATTTTTTTCAGTGTGTATAACACTTCTCATTGGCGCTCCCTTCTGATTGGATGTTGGGGCGCACTATTATTATTTCACCAGTATTGCATTGATATAGAAAATAATTATACAACATAGAAAACAATATTTATAACTGAGTACAAATATTAATATAGCAAATTTAGATGTCACTAACTTCTAGATAACTATAAGATTGTTTTCTCAAGTTGATAGATCTACCGTATGGCAAAAACAGTAAATTTAAAAAAGTATTAGCTAATTACACAAGGCATACAAGCTAATTTAACCAAACGTGCGATTGGTCATTTAATCGGGCCTTGTCAAGCCTTATCATCATATGACCCCAAAGTAGGTTGTAGTTTTCAATCAAGGATTCTAACATATTCATGAACTTTTTATCGTAAAAAGTGTTTGAACATTTTCTACCAACCACGTTTATAACAACGTTATCCCATATTACAAATAAATTATAATTTATTACACTTATCTGTGCCCATATCATTCAAGATTAACATGCTAGCAGATGACGTAACACAATTTCATGCGCCTCATACCGTATTGATAATGCTTCATTAGCGAAACAGCGTACATAATTGCATGAGCCATCCGCGCAAGATATTCACATGTAAAGTTGATAGTTATTTGATAAATTGTCTGTTAGATCAGCCGAGCGAGCCATGGCTCTTTTTTCTACGATATTAAAGTGATGGGAGTGCAAGGCATCCCTTTGAAATTTTCATATTAACATCTCGTTAGGCCACTGATGCAGAAGAATTGTCAGACACCCTGTAGGTTTTCGGGAGAGGATGTAGCGTTCAAGGGGTTGTAATATCTTTGAAAGCGATGATTCACAAAGCGCGCTGGGCTCGGCACGTGACGGGGCGTCGCGGCCTTGACGGTGGTGGGGGTGGGAGCGGGAGAGGGGGTGGTGATACGTCAGCGATCCGTCACACAGTTGTCACGAGCACTGATTGACCGCTTCATCGCTGCCGATCAATCAAAATTATCTAGGCTTTCAGATCAATGAGATAAGTTATTAAGGCAGAAAAAGTTTTGGGGGAGAATCTCCATCCCCGTTTCGTAATCTATTAAATTAACCGGAGGATGTTTTTGTGTATGTGTCTGCTTCTGTTGTGCCTATGAAGGCGATAGTGTAAAGAATAAACGCTTCACTGGGTAACGTTCAGTCAATGGAGGGCAGTAAGGGTGGTTCATCTAGGTTATTGTAGCTAACAAATATATACGTGTGATGAATGGAATTATGGGGACAGTTTTCAACTATAATAGTGACTATGCGGACCGAAATGGGGAAAGGGCTGAGGATCAAAGTATTAGCTAAACCCCTGACACAATTACATAGAAATACAGAAAGCAAAGCAAAGGATTGGTTCAAACACTTTTTACGATAAATATATTCATGAATATTTTAGATACAAATTGTACTGTATGGCTGTACTCAATGGCATTAGCACTATTTTTTGAAATTACACAATTTGAATATGCCCGTGCATTTTATTATAGTCCGAAACGGTAGAAATTTTAATGCAATCTCATTGTGAAACTATTTTAGTTTTCATTTACTTTGGCCTCAAATTGTGATCTCAATAGTAGGGTATCCAAGGGGGGGGGGGGTTGTCCCTCCCCCTCTTATAAAAAAAAGTGTGAAAGTGCACTTTAACGTTTCAATGGAGAATATAGAATAACTATTTTATCGCAATACTAAAGGCAAATTACCAAAAGCGGATGAGAATGAGAACGGCAGAACGGCTGTGAGGCAGTGATGGAGGGAAGTGATTGTGAAGTACTAAGCTTTTTGTTCCTAGGACGAAACACACACGATAACTCATTATCCCAAAGTACACAAGTTCTTTGGTAAATTTAAAGTTTAGTTGAGTACTTCACGTCATAAAACATCATTCTCAAACTTACGAATTATAACTTCACAACTTTACAAGAAGACTTAAGTAAAATCGTTTTAGTTCATTGAGGTTTATTAGCTAGACCTAATGCATCTCAAGTAGGCTGCTAGCTTGTACAAAGACCTAGTGCAAGCATTCATCGGCATTACGATTGTTCAAATATGACCCGACGCTTTGATCTTGCAGAACAAACAGTGTTTATACATTTTGTTGTTTGGGGTCTGAAACTGGGGTGCAGAATTTCAGTGCGTATGAACTCGACACAAGTGGGTCTATGTGCAGGAGGGGAAATGGGGTATTTCAAGTAGGGTACAGCTGCCCTGGGGGGGGGGGGGGGGGGGACGAGGGGTTGAAGAGGCCATGTGCGATTCATCAATACTTAATCAATGTTGAAAAAAGAGGACACCATTCTCTTTCTACCTGCCGCGTTATTTTTAAGTTGTTTTGAAACTCAAACATATATTCCCGGCGACACCCCTCCTCGTACCGTTGTGTTCGAGTGGCTGCCATAGATGATTTAACCCCGGGCAGTGGAGCGTGCCCACTACACATGATTGAGAGCGAGCCCTGACAATGCCAAGCTCCAAACACAACTTAACAAAACTCTATTACGAAAATAATTTCAACATTTTCAAAGATGAAATCATGATACAGCCACTCTACCCGCATGGCATCGCCAACACACGATATATACACCATAGAGTAAGCTCCTTTACAAACGATTGGTCTGGGTTTAGAGCTCCACGTGCAATCTGATAAGCTCAATGGCCGTCGCACTGTATAATGCCGAGCGGTTTATTTATTTATACACATATGTGTTGTTGTATCGTAGGTAAAGGGTTGTTTGCCTGCGATTTCTCTAGAGTTTATTTTGCATTGTGTATTTTGTACAGCTGTTCGTGATCTAAGATATTCAGTTTTCTTTAAATCCATTCAGGCTTCGGTAGAAGAAAAATCCGTTTGAATATAACATATTGTTTATGCTGGGATGTGTAAAAATAGAACATAACTTTCGACATTACTCTTTTCTTAGAATACTCTTGAGATTTTACTGGATCATATCAACGGTAATCCATTGTATTTCAATACAGCGTCTGTAGACTACATACGGACTGTTATGAAACAATGTGCTTACAGACTCTTTTATCTGCGATTGGTATCCTGAGCAAGTCACACAAAAGGTCGCAAAAACTTGCAACGCCTCAACTTCAAACTTGGCTTGTTGATAACATTATACAATCAGTTCACAAGCCTCACGGCGTTTCTTATAATACTAGGAAAACGCCGCGTTGTTGGATGAGCGTAATTGGTGTATTGAGCTGCCATGTGTTATGCGGATTTTCTGTTGTTCTGTGAAAAAATCATTACTGAGTTGAAGATTTTTTTTTAATTAATTTAAATTTGAAATGTCCGCCGACAGTTACCAATCAGTCGAACAACACTGATCAATAAATATCGAGACACTGTTAGACTATTTATCCTGAAGGAGTACTGATTTGGGAGGGTTATGAAGGTTTTACGTTAGAATCATAACGCAACGATTTAAACTAACACTATTTAATAAATCACACATAGAACACTTCATAAAATGATGTTGAATCCGCACACTTATTGCCTAAACCTGCAAACACTTCCATCCTACATGGTGGTCAAGATAAGAGAGAACGTTTTGTACACAAAACGGTAGGAGGGGAAATAGCAGAGTTCCCCTCGATTTCCTGGGTTACATAGGCTTATAAGTATGCGTTTTACATTCTAAGTACAGTCACTCGGCCAATACACAAGTTACTAACACAATTTGTTCCAATCAGCTTTACAATTCTCTTAGTGAAGTGTGTTTTGGTTCGGAATGTACATTGCTGACTTTGCAGAGGTTTGTTATTTCAAAGTGACGTAACCTGTCAGCTAGTGCCGATGAAATGAACTCTCCGTACTGCATTTCTTAGTATTGTAATGTAAAGCCTATTTAAAATCCTAATATAGGAATTAATAACCAATCGATAACCAATCGATGTAATTAAGGCTATTTACTTGGCCTATTGCCTAAATGTATTACATAATTAGGCACCAGTAGATAATTGCCTATTAACTAAATGACTAATCCTGTTGAATGATTATGCTCAAAACCATTATTGATTGAAATCAATACACGATCATGGAATAATAATCGAGTGACATTCCAGCCGTCACTACAAATTGAATAAAAAATACAATTTATTTTTTAATTTTTTTAGTTAATCGTAATTTTAAAAAAGAAAAAAATCGTAAAATTTCGATTTTCATGAAACATAATTTTTCGATTGCGCTCAAATTTCACACGAATATCTTTTTTCGTACAATTATGGTTCTGTGAAAAAATTATTACAATCGGATAAAGCAATGTAGGTGTTATAAGTCAAAGAATTGTTTTAAAAAAGAAAAAACCGTAAAATCTCGATTTTCATGAGAAATAATTTTTCGATTGCGCTCAAATTTCACACGAATATAATTCATAAAATTATGATTCTGTGAAAAATCATAACAATCGGATAAAGCATGTATAGGTATTATAAGTAGAAGAAATTTTTCAAAAATCGAAAAAAAAATCGTAAAATTGCGATTTCAATGAGAAATAATTTTTCGATTGCGCTCAAAAACTAAGTTCAGAGATTTCGAAGGCCTTCATAAAATTTCATCGCAATTTGAGTATCGGTTTAGCCGGAATCGTGCGGACAAACACACAAAAATCCAAAAAAAAAGAAAAAAGAAAAAAAACAAAAAACAATCCGGATTTTTTTCTCCATGCAGTGTAGTGAAATGGAATCTTCGCTTCGCTCGCTACGCTCATCCAAATATATACAATACTTAATTATCTAACGTTATTACAAAACATGTTCCATAATGTTGATTTCTGAACTGAGGCGTTAGGGTCTTTAAACCAGATCACAATGTGTTCTATGGCCCAGGAATAGCTCAAGTGGCAAGAGCGCTGGGATATAAAGATAGATCACCAATAGATTCGAGAACCAGTCACTTGATTGCCGCACACACAGCAATGTTAATAACGTCCTTTTATTCATTTGAAAAATGCATTTTGTATGTGTAGTCATTTAGTGAAATTAATTGATAAGTTATGATGAAAATTTCGTTGTTTACAATTTCAGTCTCCGTTAAGATTCAAATCAGGATGTTTTATATTAGCGTAGATGTTAGAGTGAGGAAACCATGTAACTTAGTAAAGTGTGTGTTGTTATTATATATTTATCAATCATATCATGCTTAAGTTTTGGTTAAGTAGAGTTCTACTTATATCTTCGACCAAATGGAAGGAAGACGTACAAATTGTAAAATACTATTATTGCAAATCTTAGGTGTGGAGTTGATCCCTTGCAATCAGACTCAGAATACATAAGTTTTCCGTTTCAGCGTGTTTCAAATCAAAATAGGTATCTTCTTATTAATAAGTTCAATAAATCCATGGTGACAGATTTTGCTGCTCTTATAAACCAACTCAAAACTAAATTACAGACCATCATCACTTCTCACTTACTAATGGCTGATCAGAAGCTTAATATCCTCAATCAATATATATGGCCAACCCTAATTTATCCTTTGCAGAACGCTTCCATTGGAAAATTACCAATAAAATTCCTGAAGGATTTGGATAAATTAGTAAGAAGCACCATTAAAAAGATACTTCAACTACCAGGGGATACTCCTGACAGTATGATATACACAGCCAGAAGTTGTAAGGGACTAGGAACGTTTCGTGCCGAATGGGAAGCTTTTATTCAACATTATAATATTTGCCAGGTTTTAGAGAAATCTAACGATCCATATGTTATAGAAACACGTAATACCACTCTGGAAAAACAGCTATGTTTGGAGAAGCTAGTTATAACATCTGATGAGCTAGAAGAAAGTTGGAACACCTCAACTAAGAAGATAACAAGCAGGAAAATCAGAGATATAATGCGAATCAAAGAATATGGTAAGGGGTGTTCACTGATCCAAAAGGGGCGTGGTGTATCTATGTACAAGGAGTACACTCCAGCCAATAAATGGATTAGCACCAAACTCGGTTTGTCGTCATCAGAATGGAGAGATGCCTTGAAATTTACATGTGACGTTGCACCTGTAAGGTCTCTGCACGGAAGGAGTCAAGACGGTTACCACTGCAGGCATTGCCTCAGTGAGAAAGAAACTTTACCTTACGTTCTTGGCTCTTGTAAACATGGAGATTTTCTAAGGAACAATTGCCACCATAGCATCCGATCTGCCCTAGCAAACCAGCTGAAACTCAAAGGTTTGGAAGTATATGAAGAAGTCGCATGCTTGGGAGCTAATGACAGTAGCCGTCGGGTGGATATAATTGCCATTAACCGAATAACTAACCACGGCTATATCATTGACCCTACCATAAGATTTGAAGGTGATACTGGACATGCGGAGAAGGTGGATCGAGAAAAGAAAGACATCTACGAGGCTACCGTCCCATATTTTCTCACCAAATATGATATAAAGGAAATTGAGGTGATCGGGCTCTTAATAGGAGCAAGAGGAACGATACCGGATTTTTTTGTTAAATTTTGCAAACGTTTTAGACTAAATACGAGTTTTATTAATGACTTGGTGCTTCTTGCTTTAAAGGGATCGATTTTGATTTTTAGAAATCATCTGTATGGCCAAAGCAAGAAGTAACAAGTATAAATCAGTATATGTTATTTTTATACTTCACAAATCATACTTCTCACTTCATTTTTCACTTAATTTCATTTTTTCATAATCTGTAACTAATTTTACTTATTGTTAAACGTAATTTGTATAAATGTAAATTAATTAATTTTTGTTATTTTGTGTCTTTAAGGCAATCTTAATGTAAAGACAGAGCTTTGTCTTAAAAATAAAGTTGTACTACCTAATTTTCCCATACAACTTTTTTAGATCAACAATGAATTGAATGAGTAGCATACAATATTTATACTGATGCAACACACAATAATATACACCCAATACACCATAGTTTGCATCATCACGTTTTTACTTTGTCGAACTCAATATACATTCTGTATTCGTACGGAATAATATTTTTTATTTTTATTTTTGTCTTGTTAAGATGGATTTCGTATCGGGCTCACGAGTCACAACGAGGTTAGCAGAGGGGTTTCCAGACATACATTTAAAATGCATTGCAGTATGTGAATGTATTGCCCCACGTCTATATTAGATTATTAGAAGTATCACAAAGCTCTGTCTAGTCTATCCTCAAGTTGAAAACTAGGTTACAGCACTCACAATGCACATGCACTTTAAATGCACAGATAGATATACTACTAATATATGTATTTGTACATTGCATGTTTAAATATAATTTGTATTTTGTAGTTGCTTTTTGGAAGAACTTTATGGTGTTTTAAGTTTTAAGATTTATTGATGTGAAATTGCAGAAATTCTGTATTCATGCGTCATACTTACAAAGTGAGTATAAATTACAATAATTATTATAGTCTACTAGAAAATTATATTTGAAAGATTGTCATAACTACAAAATAAGTGATTCATCGGTGTAAATCTCGTCTTTATTGGATGAGCGTAGCGAGCGAAGCGAAGTATTCCATTTCACTACACTGGAGAAAAAATTTGGAATGTTTTTTTTTTTACATTTTTTTTTTTTTTTATTTTTGTCTGTTTGTTAACACGATTCCGGCTAAACCGATACTCCGATTGCGATGAAATTTTATGGAGGTCTTCGAAATCTCTGAACTTAGAACTGCCATGTTTTTGAGCAAAATCGAAAAATTATTTCTCATGAAAATCGCAATTTTACGACTTTTTTCGATTTTTTAAAAATTCTTCGACTTATAACACCAACATGCTTTGTTCGACTGTATTGATTTTTTCACAGAACCTTAATTTTATGAATTGATGTATTCAAGTGAAATTTGAGCGTTATCAAAAAATTTTTTTTTACGAAAATCGCAATTTTACGACTTTTTTCAATTTTAAAATTTCTCCAGCTTATAACACCTACATGCTTTATCCGATTGCAATGATTTTTTTACAGAACCTTAATTTTATGAATTAATATATTCGTGTTAAAATTTGTGCGCAATCTAATAATTATTTCTTATGAAAATGTCAATATTACAATTTTTTCCTTTTTTAAAATTATGATTAATTAGAAAAAAATTAAATTAAGTAAATTTTGTATTTAATTTAATTTAATTTTAAAAAAATCTTCAACTTTTAATGATTTTTCACAGAACAACAGAAAATCCGCATAACACATGGCAGCTCAATGCACCAATTACGCTCATCCAACAACGCGGCGAGACTTAAGCGTTTTCCTAGTGTAAAATATGTGTGCGTCCAGCTTTTATTACTTTCAAGGCATTAGCTAATATTATTAAGTTATGTGTTTTTATTTCATTTCAGTAAGCTGGATAAATGTGGTCACTCAACAATGGTTGGCTAGGAACCTGATAAGTTGGTTTCCTCTCTACAGTTACAAAAATTTCTCTTTTTTACTTTTTTTGATATATATGAATATACTCCCCAGAAAGTGCAAATGCCCTGTGTTCCCAGCCCTAGGTATGATTTATTTTGGAAATAACAAAATTTACGAAAGTGCCGTAGACGATGACGCCCACAGCGGTTGTAAAAAGTCGAACTCTATAAGTGCACGAAGAACATCGTGAAAGTCTTACATGTTTAATACCTAAATTGATTATTAATTGTTGATTTTGCAAAACTATAATGCAAATAACTTTTGCCTTAAGTTATGCATGTCTCTTGGTTCCAGAATGATGGCATCAAGGAGCCCATGCACTACGAGCTGTCACTGGCCATGCACTTACACAAGGACGAGGAACCTGCTATCCCCGCTTTCCTCCGCTCATCATCCCCTCGACGCCGAGTCTAGAGCGAGAGGTCGGGCGACGAGCCCCAATCATCGGTCATTTGATAACGGCAACGATACATCAAAGTCTAACAACAGTGTCAATGTTTTATTTGTGTTGCGGAAATGCAATGTTTTCCCTAGATCGCCCCCCCCCCCCCAATCCCAACTCCGTCGCCTTCTAGGCTGTAGGCTGTCTTAAACGAATCGAATGCAGAGATGGGAAATATATAGGCATTGCTTTCAGGTCGTTCTGTGGGAGCGAAGGAAAAAGACGAATGACTTTTGCCACAAATAAAAGAGTTTTCGAAATAAAACACCTAACTCGAAAAGTTTACATGTAAGATTGATAGCTTCAGTAAACCCACTCTTGGGTGCAGCACGCGACGCATCGAAACCCTCTTATTTGGGAATCATGACTTTTGAGCTTTTCTCGAATATGAAAAAGATGTATGTAAACATCTTGTATTACAAACTACTCTTTGGATGTACAGGGCGTCATGATATAGGGCAACTTTATACAATTCGTCATAACTTATTTTTTTTTAATCTGTATATTTTAAACGCCTCTAAATTTGCACCTAAAGTTTGCACCAGTTTACTTATGTATCAGTGCAAATTTTATGCTGGCGTGATAGAAGAAGAGAGAAGTATTTGAATTGCAGAAGATATTTATCCATTTAGAAGCAACTTTAACTGAATTAGTCTCTCTAGACAATTTCCTGTAAATCTTGACTGTTTTGTTTGTAGTGTCCGTCCGTCCGCCTGTGCGTGAGTCACGTCTCACGATAAAATCCGAACAAGGCCTCCGAATGACTTGCTTTCGTTGGCATTGCCCTTTAACAAGGATACGATCTTTGGTGACCCTATGGGGTCATCTGGGGGCGCAACCAGAGTGATTCAAATTTGAAATATGATAAATACCCGGCACCTCCACCAAAAACGAGAATTAAATACACTTGAGAACGTAACTTTAGATTTATTTCCCTCTGTATACGCGGCACCTCAACCAATACAGATGAGAAAAATCAAAGGGAACGAATTAAGTTATTTAATATTTGCATCATTCCTCGACAATCTGTTGCTAAAGTAGCTTCCGTAGATTCCTATCCCGTGTTAGTCATATTTATTTATACCTGAAGAAGTCTGCAACTATGTAACTGATTTATACTGTACACAATAACAAGAAACAGCATATAAAATATCAACTGTAAAATAACTTTCAAAAAATTATTAAATTAATATAGGAACACACACACACATATATTTTTATTTACTTATTACATATACAATATTCATACACATTTATTTAATATTAATGAGTCAAGATACTTGGATCTTATAATATTCGAGTGTTCACCAAACATACGCGTCAAAATTGGCTAAGACTGTTTTGACAATCCTGAGGTTTCTCTATTTTATACTTAAACAACAGTCGCATAGTTACAAAAAGTTAACATTGTTAAGCATACCTTTAAAAAATGCACATTAAGAAGAGTAAAATGCATATACATTGTAAATAATTGTGATGGAATGGAATGGGAATGGGTTTACTTAAGACTAAAACAGAGAGGCATCACTTAATCAGAAGTGTGAACTTTGCAGGCGTCCTCTGTGAATCGGAGCCAAGACGTTTCGTTAGCCCAAATCTCACCCCTTCTCCTCCTGTCAGCAAAGAAAGATCGTCATGGCTAGAAGCGTAAAAGCTATCGGTGTGAAATGTCAAGCGCGTTGAGTCGTTCCCCAATCTGCATGTTTCTTTGAACACTTTCTTACACTCAGTGACTGCGACGTCCACTTTAAGAGTAGGTTGCTACCTTGTTGTGGTTACACTAGTTTTGAAACTGTCAAATGGATTTTAGATAGCTTGGAGATTATGGATTTGGTATAACCGTATACTATGTGAAAATAAAGAACATTTTCAATTGTATAAATGCTTCATACTGGAATAAAAAATGTATTTTATGTATAACGCCTCGTACCTTTAGGTAGGGGAGGGCCGTGCATCAACCGTATGTGTCAACACAGACATAATTGACAGATGTTATGTACACTGTATAGAGATGAATCCAGACCCGCTGTAGGATTCACTTCATTCAGCTGTTGTCCTGGAGTTTGCCTTTTCAGGTAACTAACGTAACGTAATTAGTGTATTTGCATAGCTGGGTAGGAATGTCCAAGAGCAATTAGTAGCCCCATCCCAGCTACAGGTGTGCATATCGGAGCACCGCCACCAGATGTTACGATAGATTGCACTGTCAGCTGACCTCACTGTTATAATACATGCTGTGGATGTAGAGGGTGCACACTTGATTGCATCAACTAACGGGGGAAATATTAATAACCTCTACGGTATACATATTAAGTGTTTAAAATCGAGTACACACTCTCTTGTACTGTATCAAGGTGCAGCAACTGTAAGTCTTGACTGATCGATTTTGTATTTAAATTATTAATTATTTTTATAACACAAAAATATGCGTAATAGGTTGAAAATGGTAAATCCTAATCACATTCGTGTCACCTACTAAACATAATAAAACATGAAATTTTAATAAATGATTAAAAAAAATTATGTACTGACCGTTAATATGCGTAAATAAATTGCGAGTGCGAAGAAATGTTAACTTTTATCACCAAACAATTGCAGTTATCATGTGTGAGTGAAGACACGAAAATCTTCTCACCTTACTAAAACGTTCCATTTTATTGAGATTATTATTTACAAAATGAGTACAGGGCTAAAATACGCTAACTTATCCCCCTCGCCAGGAATTTTGGCCCGTGATACAGAATTCGAGATGTGCCAACTGCCAAGCAAGCGACTGGTGTGTGTGAATAAACAAACATTACACAGACATTCAAACGTAGGCTCAATTCCAAAATATTTTGTAGCAAAACACGTATCAAAACCAACACATTACGACACAAACGACAAACTCTATCGCCATCGCTTGTGCAACGTACTCTCATAAAGCCTTATAAAATCAGCATACTAAATGGACGAAAATATTTTATGTAGTGATCCAAATCCACATGGGAAGAATTGATATCGGTTTGCGTTTTTATCCAATTCGTTATGCGTCCTCGCTCTCTGCTTTAATATGCTTGTTCGCCATCAGTTTACATGCTGCACGTTAATAATTAGTAGGCCTACCTCGTGCAGATAGGTAAACGCCGTTACTACACAGAGATAACATGCTCGCTCGTTCCATGCAGACTGCACGTTGCATGCAAATGCCCTTATCTGTAAACTGATACAAAAAAGTAACGAACAAAATTGTTATTTTCTAAAATATAAAAGTAAGAGATATATAATAAAATAGGCTCCGATAGGACAGGAGGTTAGTCATGGCGAGCATCGTAGGCGACGGAGCCGGGTAGGTCGGAGAGTTATGAGCCAGCTGATGCTATCAACATACGTGACCGGGCTCGTTTAATTAAGCGAAATTTAAGTTTAATTACGTGAACTGGAGTTTGAGTTGGGAAGAGCGTAGAGCGTAGTCTTCGCGACGCAAGAGATAAGACGTGGGGGGGAGGGGGGGAATAATTGAGATCTGAAGAACAAAAAAATCTACGGAGTTCCTGGCAAGTGTCTTTTGAGGGAGGTTGGAGAGGGTTAATAACCCATTTTGGGTGTCTGGTGTATAATAGTTTACTGCCAATTATAGAAAATTCACTAATTTATATAATTGGAGTGTTGTTAGACTTCAGGTCGAAAACCATATAGGCTCATAGTATGTTCAGCAACATGAAATTAATTATAACAATTTACAAATCCATTACGTGATAATTATATTGTTGCAGATTATATTTCTTATGATAAATTAAAACGCGAATCGAAATTATAACTCTCATATTATTGTTGAGTAGATAATAATGTTGAGTAGTGTTTTATGAATACAGTATTTTGCATCGAGGCGCGTTCTCTCGCGAACGTTTAACTTTAAAATAAAATATATATACATATCTTCATTAATTAATCCATAAATGCAAGTAATGTTTTAATACTTTTTTTATATTATGCAAATTTCGATATCATTATAATTATTCTTTGAAAAAATGCAAAACTCGCAAGATTACATAACTAGTTTTGTTGAACTTATCCACACTTCTTGAATTCAAGGACAGATAATCAAATTGTTCCGTAGGTAATCAAATACTACAGTCCTCCCCTTTCATTAATTTACTTCTGTTGTTGAATTCAAGAAGTTGGATGAATAAATTGAAACTAATCGAATAGTGATAGCAGGCTTAATAAGTGTTTTAATGTTCACCTTCGCTTGTTGTGAAATCATAAATCATCAATACACATGGAAGCTGATTCCAATAGAATTTATGTTAATTTTTTTTTTACTTTTCTACATATAAGAATACAGGACACTTCAATCCGTTTTTAGAGGAGTTCTCATTATATTTAAGATATGAAATTATTAAGATTCTTGGGTGCCCACACTCAGCGAGAGTGCAGTTCTTTCGTACTTTTCGGATTACATGAAGGGAAATCAACATTTTCTTATTCAGTGTTTACTCTCCGAGAGACAAGTAAATACTTATAATCGTACAGAGCCCGTTTTAAACATTGTTGTACAGAATTTTTGTGCGAACCTTCAAAGTCCACAGCAAAATTAAAATTTTATGTCGATATTTTCAAATTTTGTTTGGCCAATCAAAGCCAAAATTAAAAAAACAAATATTGTGTTTAAAAATTCGTGTAAATGTGATTAAGTTGTTTATGTTTTGAAATTACACTTTAATTTTTACCATAAAGCTTCAATATATTATCTTTATATGACTAATGTTAACCAATATATAACACTAGCGAATTTAGGAATGAACCCAAACTCCGCCAGCAAATTCGCCAAGCTACGCTCTATTTTTAGCTTGCATTGAATTATTTGTTGGATCCTCTCTATCTAGTTTCATCCTTAAGTAACATAGGGCAAACGTCAGCGGGTATTGTCCTCCTAACAAGGCGAACTTGTCTCTCACGGCAGCAAGTTGTCGCACAATGGAACGTCATGAAATTTGCAAGGAGTTCCACTTGAACAGTTGATTTGGCCCGTTTGGATGTATACCCACGCCCTTGTCTCTCAGAGTTACGTACCGTAAATTAACTTGAAGTTTGCATGAGCTAAATTATTAGCTCATCATAGCAAGACCTACAGAACAAACGCCGGAAGTTTGCTCGTGTGCTAATCATTTTAAGAAGCTAATTAATCTTCAATGATGGCTGCAAGTGAGCAATGAGTCATCCATATTGATGGATGTTGGCGTCGAAGGCGAAGCGACGCCGCTATAGATTGCTCCGTTCAGGAAACGACGCCTTATTAATTTTTATTGCTTCTCTTCTTCGACCACACGCGTTTGAATGCACAATTATGATAATACCGCCTCAACACAATACACGAAATTATCATTTGAATAGACAAATCCTACATTTCCACCGAATCTGAAAATATGGCTGGATCCTTCGTTATAATTGTCTGCCATTGTCATGTGCCCCCAAACGTCCGTAGAGAGCCAATGAGTGACGGTTGATGTATGAGGTTAGGTTACTGGGGATCAATGGGGACTCATTATTAGCCCGCATAGTGACACCTCTCCCTCCAACCCCATAGGAACAATAAGGACTTGGGGACTCAAATTGAGATTTCCACGACATTTATAGTCTCAGGATCGAATGCAAAATATCAAGATCCCATTTATTTTACGAACTATATTTATCGTTTTAGATTTCAATCTCAAACGACCCCGTGTATAAATATGTTCGACATTTTTATCTCCCCCTCTATTGAGCGTCTCTCGTTAAGCTAAGTTCTTCTAGAACGTGTATTGTGTTATCGGGGTGTCATAATGGTTCCCTTAAGGTCGCTTAAAGTCTTTGTATGCGAGCCACCCACCCCCATCCATATAGGCATCGCACTAGGCCAATAGGCCACTGGCTCAGATATGGCTCTTACATATGCATGAGCGTCATACTACGTCACTCGCCGACCCTTCAAGTCGAACTAGAGAAAACAATCGATACTGCACGAGTACAGATGTGGTGTGAAGTTGGCAACCGTCTCAGGAATCGGTGGTAAGCCAGATGAGATATCGATCGGATTTAGGTTGGAAACCACTTCCATTTATGAGTGATTCGCATGGAGAGAGATATTGAATAAAGTGGTAAAGGTAGACGACAGAGAAGCAGAATTTATTCTTTGATAGTAAATACGGATATATTGTAGCCAATTTTCCCTGAAACGCTTTTGATCCTCATAATAAATTCCTCGTCACTGAGTTATAGTATGGTAACTCTTCAGTGTAAGTGTAATAAAATATTATCTGTGCTTCAATGTTATATAATTTACGATGCCCCTTTTATTTTAATTTCTTTCGATGTGTACAAGAAAATTAATAAAATCAAAATCGCTGAATACTAGCAAGTCATAACTTCAATAGGCGAATAGTATGGTCTGAATAGCATGGCCAGTAACCACTAGGATATTACACAATATTATTTTACTAATACTTATTGATCATATTTTACAAAAGTGTACAGATATTCTTACGCCCATTTAACTTTTTACTCAATTTTCACACTTCATAAGAGAGTATAGGACATGCGTTTTAGGCAAATTGCTGTTCGCTCGGCCGACTGACACCACAGGTGTTTGAAATTTTGAACATATGTCACGAATGTGGAAATACAGTGCTCGGCACTAATACATTTTTAAATTTTGTTTTAAAATAATTTATAAAAAAATAAATTAGTTTTCACAAATTTTGATTTTGTTAAAAACTCCAAAATAAACCATACATTTTCTGGCTGATTAAGACAAAATTTTGCAAAATCTATGACCACCGGGCTATCCAATTGTCTGCTTTATTGACAACTTTGCAAAGTTTCATATACGTCGGATGCATCTTGGAGCGAATAGCTTTTTGCTGACTGCCAAATGTGTCCCATCATTCCCTCATTAGTATTCAAAATCGAAACACAACTGCTTTAAATTTAAGGCACAATATTATGTCCAATGTGAAATATTGAACTACAATCAGAGGTTCGTGAACATTGTTTAGTTGTTTTGTGAACGAAATCAATGTAGTATTGTATTTGAGTTGATAATAATTGTTACGAATGTATGATAGTCGGTCGGTATAGTTTAAGTTGCTTTTAGATTACGCTCCAAATAATTCGTCTAAGAATTAAACGAGATCTGTTAATTGTTGGAAATGAAAAGAAAATAGTTTGGGAAATTGTTAGATCGGAGCATCTTCCAATAATATGTTTTAACCTCTTTGTTATTCTTTGTTTTGTTTACGGGTTCTTTTGTTCTTGTTTTATCATCTTTATTATCACCTATATATTCACCTATGTCTTCTTATCACCTATGTCTGCGCATCACATACTTAAATAAAAGCTTATTTGATTTCACCTTTGCTATCTTCACCTGATTAACAGGAATATTATTGCACTACGAGTAAAAATAGAACAATTATTGTACTTAATTACTAAGTAGTAAAGACTAGTAAACTAGGAAAACGCTCAGTTGGACGCGTTGTTGAGCGAGCACCGGTACGTGCAACATGACCCGAGTACGACATTCCCATAAGGCCCACCACACAGTGTAGGCCTAACTGGATATTGACATTGTACACTGTATACTATTCCAACATCTTTGCATTGTACTAATTCACGTCATGCCTTCTAAAGTGTATCTTTGTATCTTCACTGCCTCCTTCATTTTTTAGCATCATTTTTCGAATTATGATTACCAATAAGTCTTTAACGTCTTGACCGATTTAGCTGAAAATTTGAAAAATAGGAGAGAATGGTGTACTTATTGACCCTGCAAAATTTCATAACGATCGGAACATTTTTATTTTTTTATTTTTTTATTTTATTTTTTATTTTTTATAACCAACGATCGGATTTTGTTCAAAAACTATACAGCAACCCGCCTAGGTGGTATGTACATGTGTGAAAAATTTCAGGTCGATCAGAGAAACGGTGCGACCTGTATCGAAGCAGTAACAGAAAAAAAAAAAAAAAAAACAGACATTAGAGCCATAAGAGTCAAGTGGAGACGCTCGCTTCGCTCGCTCAATTATAATGATTTTAAATGGCATACGTGCTCTACCGTGAGTAAAACGTATTTCGGACATAAAAATAATTTCAAAAATTTATGTCTAAAACTAAAACATATCATTGCGTAAAATTACGAGTTTGGCACAAAACAACAAAAGGTCAAACATAAATCACAAAGTTTATCATGCAAAAGCAAAAGTAGAAAGCCGTGACTCGATGTTTCAGTGAAGAAAGGATTATGCTGTAGCAGACAAAGCTAACAGAAAACTTTTTTGTATATATCTTAAAAATAAAAGTTACTCTCAGAACGGATTATATAATTTTTATAAAAGCGAGTTTCTACCTTCAAACTGGAAGCATTTCAAAACAACGCCAAGAGAAACGAGAGAGTTATTAATCCATTACTCTGGTTTCCATCAGCAAACTCTCTCTCAGGAGCTAGCTCTGCGTCGGTTCGGTTTGATGTGATGGGATAGAATGGAATGGACAACTTAGGTCACCCACTTCAGACGTGGGGGACGAATTTAATCAGCCCTGGAGATGTTTTCTTTCTGTTAGAACCTCGTGGTGTTTGCCAGGGGTGCAGGGGGGGGGATGCAGACTGTTGACACGGTCAACTCAAACTCGCGACGGTCACTTTTTACCTCCTCTCGAACTCTCCACTATATGCAACGCTGCACTGCGGGAATTCTTGAGTGGGTCTCTCGCTGGTAATTCGAGTCTATTAAATATGGAAACGGTACACAAGAAATGTAGACACAGTGGGTTTGTTTAGATGATGACTGTGGTTTGGCTCCTGGTTTCTCTGCGCTATACTGACGAAGAAGTGAAACGTGGATTCCATGCGAAGCTGCTCATTCTCATTCCTCACTCCACCGCAATACTGTACAAAGAAAAGAATTTTAATTTTACAATTCTATATGAAATTATAGCTCTTGTTATTATCAACATACGTTCATTAATTTCAAATTTCCAAATTTAACATGCTATTATAACACAGAAATACTATTGCAAGGGCAGCACAAGGAGCATCGGCCCCATAATAGTACGTACTGCAATGTTATCCTTGTTACGAAATATAATTATACAACAAAAACATTGTTTTATGATTCATGAACGGTTCAACAAAAATATCTTTAGTAACTGCTATATAAAAACCTCGAAATACAATATTTGCCTATAGACAGGCACTTTTTAAATCACTTGTGGCCATAATATTAGGAAAACGCTTAAGTCCCGTCGCGTTGATGGATGAGCTTTTTAAAATTTTTAGTTTGCATGGGATATCTTTACTTTTGCAAGTTCTTTGTTTTGCTGCCTACGCATTGTAGCTGATTGTTGTCAAGTTTCTTTTGTTACCTGTCAATTGGTATTATTTACTGTAAAAAACTTATATTAAAAGCTTTATTTCTATAGATTCTGGCTAACTATTTAAACTTTTTCTTTTAAAAGGTACTACATCACCATAACCTTAATGTCCATGTATAATAATATGAACGTTGTAGCCCCACCAGTTTGGTCAGAATTGGCCCAAATGGCACGAAAATATCGCACAAAAAATCAAAAAACTTATATTAAAAGCTTTATTTCTATAGATTCTGGCTAACTTTTTCAACTTTTTCTTTCAAAAGGTACTACATCACCATAACCTTAATGTCCATGTATAATATGAACGTTGTAGCCCCACCCGTTTGGTCAGAATTGGCCCAAATGTCACGAAAATATCGCTTAAAAATCGAAAAAAATCGTAAAAGTACGATATTCATGAGAAATATTTCTTCGATTGTACCCAAAAACAATACACCTCTAAGTTCAGAGATTTCGAAGGTCCTGTCAAATTTTCATCAAGATCGGATATGCCGTTTGCCTGGTAGAGAGTTAACAAACAGACAAAAAAACAAAAAAAAAAAAAACAAAAAAACAAACAAACAAAAAAAAACACCCGAGCTAAATTTTTTGGGGGTCAGTGAAATTGAAGTCTTCGCTTCGCTCATCCAATAAAGACATCCGCTACACAACTAGATATAGTATCGATTAAAAAAAACATATGATAATAAAATATAATATTATAGAAAATAATTATATTTTTATTTTATTGACAACATGACATTTTGGACAATAAATGCAACATAAATATCTGACGAAAGAGATGTTAAAATTAACAAATTAATGTAGAAATTACTAGTCCTCGTGGCCTAGTGACTATAAAGACGTCCGCTACTTATCACGCGGGTGCGATGGGTCGGGCCTGAATTTTGTAGTTAAGGGATAAATCACAACGATAATTTCTGCTTAGCTTATTGCTGATCTGCCATCTGACTCAGATGTGACATGTTACAAAGTCCTAGGGGGTCATATAAAAAGTTTATTCCAAATGCATGTCACTAAAATAATCGAAAACCAAAAAGGGAAAAGGAAAAAGAAAATAGATTTTTAATAGGTTTTAAAAATGTTATTTCACCTCAAAAGCTTCATTTTCTATTCTGTTACCCACATGGACGATGTATAATCAAAAATAACATAATTTACTTCATGACCTACTTGTCATAATAATACCAACAACCTACTGAAGTCTGAAGGGAAGATGCGATGTTTCAATACATCGATATCAACTGTTGCAATCTGCTTGGCACTGATCGGCTGTCGATAGTTTGTCCCCCCCCCCCCCCCCTCCCATCGCTCACGCGCCCACACATCCGTCCAGCGACCACACGTTATGAGTTTCAGAAGCGGCAGACAGAGTTTCCCTACAGCCTTCTGTAAACTTTGCTCAAGCTTCTTCAACTATCTTCTATCTTTCTCTCGTTTTCATCATTTTCTGATATCTATCGTATTTTTGTTCCTTATTTCTTTTCCTATATCCACCAAATTCAATGTTATTTTTTCACAATTTCGTTTCAATTACGAAAACTTGTGAACGGCCGCAATAACTTTTTTCCTTGGGATTACTAACGGGATTTTTTATATCCTATTAAAAATGAAATCACATCCCAACTTTTAAGAGCACGTGTGAATACAAGGTGGATATTTTAAAACTTGTACATGCGAAAGTTTTGGAAGTTAAGCCTGAACTGGTGTAGTCCATGTTGTATTTTAAGGGTAGTCTAGTAAAAGATTGATCACACCCCAGAGGTGGATGAGGCACCCACGAGAAAGGGGTGGTTGGAGTAACTGAAGGGGACATACGTACAGAATTCTAAACCACAAGCCAATATAATAAAACCGTGATTTCGTTTCAACTTGTGTACGCAGTGATGCCAATGTTTGCCATGTGGCTCGCACAGTAAATCTTCTTCTACTGGAGAATGAGGCTCATTAAGTAACTGGATATTGGTGTCCAGGGGACATTCCCCTTTAAAATATTACCATTTCTAACTTTAAACTATGCTCCTTGATATCATTCGATCTAAATGCGAGGAGATGATTAAGGCTTTTTCGAATATTGTTGCCATGACTGACTACCACATATAAATACTTGCCAACAATGGGAGACGGAGCACTTTTATTAAGTAATAAGGCTTCTTATGTGGTCTGGGATTGGGATATCACTGGTTTCTATTTGTTGCTATGACTGATACTGGCAACATATAAATTATTTTGAGTGCAACAATAATGGAATGGGTGAGTCTAAATCTACACTTTTTATATTAATCTAAATGAATTTCGAATGAAAGTTTGCTATGCAACCGTGACTGGGTTTATAATGCTTTTGTTTTGTAATGCTTCTTAAAATTACGAAATTGAGTACTGTACTAAATTAGTTTATTAGTGTACCCTAACATTTTATAATTTGTGGATAGGAGTTAAATCATAAAAAATAAATCACCTGACTCCATTTGCACAATTCACACTTATCTACCTCGATGATTGTAAAGGAGTGGGTGGTCACGTCTACACGACATTCATGTACATTCCCACCACAAGAAGATATTCATTTATGTATATGCATTTTCGAGCAAGGAAGTAAAATTCTAAATATGAATATGATCGAGGATATAACAATGGTTGTTGACTATCAGGAAATGCAAAAAAAAAATATCAATGGCTGTATCTGTGTCTAATAAATAAATACATATTTTAAAAAAATTGTGCAATTGATTTTACAATGAACCCGAAAACCATTAAAAAATCAACGTTTACTTTAGGAAGTGTTTAAAAGTACTGGTATAGATGTGCAAATTGTGCGATTCTAGAAATCAGGAATCACATTTTGGTTTCCCTCTTATATGTTACAAAAGCGTCAGGTGCAGTCATAGAGTCAAATGGTAAGCGTAATGCATTACGCTAACCATTTGTATTATGTGTTAATATTCACTAAAGCTTATACTGATGAGTAGGGCACAGCAGAATCTTACAATGGATTAATTGTTTACCTTGCATTTTAAACTTTTTTTTTTAAATACTTACCTATACTCACTTATAAACATACAATTCCGATAAACAATGCAATGTGCATTGTCTATACTTATGATGAATTACTGTCAATGCAAATCTCAGGTACATCCTTTCCCTCTGTTTACTTTAGTCGGGGTATAAGACCCATGCTCAACAAAATTTTACATGGAAACAGGTTAAATATCATCAATATTAAATACTCACATTATATTAAAATTAAGTTTACAGAATAAAGATGAGTATGACAATGTGTATTATAATGTAAATAAATCAAAAATATAATAAAACATACAGTATGACGCTTCTGAAGTATGTCGAATTGGGATGTAGAGATTTGCAAATATCGGGCCTAATGGGTCATACAATCCGTTGATTTGCATTTGAACTACTTCATAAAATGCATAATATGTTCTTTAAATGTTAGGTGGTTAATAGGGTTTAAGGGAACATAACCCTAGTCAGGAGTACCTTTTTGTGATTTAATTAACTATTGCATTCGTCATTTGTACCTACCTACACTACACTATAAGAAATATGTTGGGTAAGGTCGGTAATCAGATGTTCACGTACTTGTTTGACGAGTTAAAACACAATACGACAGCCACAATGTTGGAGTGTCGTACTGTTGTGTTAGGCCGGAACACCCTTCGGCAGCAGGACAGAATATCCACAGTATTGTGTCGAGTAAATCAAGATAAACACAATGTGCTCATCGACAACAATTGAACATCTTATCAACAGCATTAGAGCATTAATGTATGTAGAAGGTGGTAACCAACCACAGCTTGTGAGTGGCGAGATCCTATCTAGTCTATCATGATCGGACAAGGCTGATCCAGATTAGCGATTTATCATTGGATTAGCCGGAGAACGAGGTCTATGCAGTCACAGAGAATAAGGGATGGCTTGTTCCAGTTCGGTTGCACCGCTCTGGTGTGATTGGGTCCACGCCTACCGCCATCTGTCGAGTCTACGCACACTTTCCATACCCGAGACGCACTTACCCCCACTGAACAGTGAGTATAATAGTGCAGACTTATCTACGGGGACGCCAGCTCTCAATGTAACTACATATAGACTATCGTATAATTACAGCATTTTTGCCCAGCTTGGTGTTTTTGTCATTTGGTAATTCACATGGGGTGTTTCCTCTCTTATGATGAACAGTCTTTTCTGCAGACAAGTTAGCAACTCGCACAAATGCCGATTGGAAAGCGCCATTAACATAATGAAAAGAAAAGGGTTAAAACAAAAGTAATGTTCAGTCTAGATTTCAGAGATGAAAAAAAGGAGTAAGAGTAACAAAGCTAGAGAGGTTAAAAAAGATGAGAAGCAAAACCGTCCGTTGTGTGTTCTTGGCGTAGGCCGCTGTTGACAATGGCGCGTTGTGAGGACGGCGTCGATGAAATAAACTGACGCCTGGTCACAATTCTCTTCAATCCACTTGCAAGCGACGACAAAACACCTTTTTGTAGCGGACAGTGATAAATCGTCCAGTTAGACGAGACACAATCCTCCCCTTACAAAACCCACTACAACAATGAAACAGAATGTAGCTCTGTGGATGTCTCATTGTCAATGTGTTATGGATGGATATTTTAGAATGGCAGCGAGATTAGCTGGTGTTAGCAGTGAGGAGCTCCCCCTCTCACCGTCAACCTCCCTTCAACGTGTACTTGCTAACAGTCATGTGTACATTACACCGAGTACTATTGAAGCATATTCGAATGACCATTCTAGTACATGCAATGCACACTGCGAACTACAACAAGTGCATGGATAAAAAATATATTTGAGGGGTTAGGGCCTGCCTACAGCTTTTATGTATTTTTATGACAATTGTTGGAAAGAAAAAGTAATTAACTAGAGTGTTTTTATTTCTTGTTATTCAAAATTTATCAATAACCACAACACAACGTAAACCACATACATAAGAGATACTTGATCAAATTACCTCCATAACGAGTCAAGAATATGATAGTAAACTTGTATTGAACTAGGAAAACGCTAAAGTCCCGCCGCGTTGATGGATGAGCTTTCTTTAAAGTTTTTAGTTTGCGTGGAATATCTTTACTTTTGCAAATGCTTTGTTTTTCTGCCTACGCATTGTAGGTGCTTGTTGTCAAGTTTCTATTGTTTCTAGTCAATTTGTTATTATTTACCGTAAAGAACTTATATTAAAAGCTTTATTTCTATGGATTCTGGCAAACTTTACCAACTTTTTCTTTCAAAGGGTACTACATCACCATAACCTTAATGTCCATGTATAATATGAACGTTGAAGCCCCACCCGTTTGGTCAGAATTGGCCCAAATGGCACGAAAATATCGCACAAAAAATCAAAAAACTTATATTAAAAGCTTTATTTCTATAGATTCTGGCTAACTTTTTCAACTTTTTCTTTCAAAAGGTACTACATCACCATAACTTTAATGTCCATGTACAATATGAACGTTGTAGCCCCACCCGTTTGGTCAGAATTGGCCCAAATGGCACGAAAATATCGCACAAAAATTCGAAAAAAATCGCAAAAGTACGATATTCATGAGAAATATTTCTTCGATTGTACTCAAAAACAATACACCTCTAAGTTCAGAGATTTCGAAGGTCCTGTCAAATTTTCATCAAGATCGGATATGCCGTTTGCCCGGTAGAGAGCGAACAAACAGACAAAAAATAAAAGAAAAGAAAAAAAAAAGAAAAAGAAAAACACCCGAGCTAAATTTTTTGGGGTCAGTGAAATTGAAGTCTTCGCTTCGCTCATCCAACAATAAAGTTAAAAGTGGTATTTAGCTCCTCACTGACAGGGGTAGCATCCCATGTAAGGGCGAGACTCTGATTCAAGAGGTGCAGATTAGATACCAATCAGCAATCCGTAAGTTGTTTCAAGGTCAGAACGTTGTTGTTTGGGGGAATATCCCATTCGGCTACGAGGGATCCCCCCAACCCGGCACCTCCACCAAAAATTTGAAGGATAAACAAAGTCATGTAACGGCTAGCTTCGCTTCTTATTTTGGGTACTCCATTACCCGTTCTTGTTGAATAAAGAACTAGGAAAACGCTAAAGTCCCGCCGCGTTGATGGATGAGCGTTTTTTTTGTAAGTTTTTTTTGCGTTTTGTGCGTTTGTTTGCACTTTTCCTTTGCAAGTGCTTTTTAAATGCATTGTGGAGGTGATTGTTGTCAAGTTTCTATTGTTATTTGTTAATTGGTATTATAAACTTCAAAAAACTCATATTAAAACCTTTATTTCTGTAGATTCTGACTAATTTTTTCAACTTTTTTCTTTCAAAAGGTACTACATCACCATAACCTTAATGTCCATGTGAAATCTGAACGTTTGTAGCCCTACCTGTTTGGTCAGAATCGGCCCAAATGTGACGAAAAAAATCGCACTAAAAATTGAAAAACTAATATTAAAACCTTTATTTCTATGGATTCTAGCTAACTTTTTCAACTTTTTCTTTCAAAAGGTACTACATCACCATAATCTTAATGTACATGTGAAATATGAACGTTCTAGCCCCACCCATTTGGTCAGAATCGGCCCAAATGTCACGAAAATATCGCACTAAAAATCGAAAAAAATCGTAAAAGTACGATATTTATGAGAAATATTTCTTCGATTGTACCCAAAAACAATACACCTCTAAGTTCAGAGAAAACGAAGGTCCGGTCAAATTTTCATCAAGATCGCGTATGCCGTTTGCCCGGAATCGAGCGAACAAACAGACGGAAAAACAAAAAAAAAAAAAAAAAAAACACCCGAGCTAAATTTTTTTGGGGGGTCAGTGAAATTGAAGTCTTCGCTTCCGCTCGCTACGCTCGCTCGCTCATCCAACTATGAACTAGGTTTGTTACTAAAACATGATGAAATTATTTAACGTGAAGATATAGCTCACAAGGCCAAAATATACTGGGCGCACATTGACTGTAAGGTAAAGATGAATATCTCAACTGTCATTAGTTAATGGGTATTGCATGAGCAGGGATTTACAGCTACGATTTTAAGTCCACATTTAAGTTAAAACACACTTTGCTAACTCCCATAAATGAAGATAGCATTGCAAGTATACATGCTGTTAGTTAAAAAACAAATGCTTTCAGATCATTAACAAGCTTCGTTCACATTTTGTACAATTCAAATGAAAAGTTATGACTCTTATATCTCAATTTAACTGACGTCACTGATTACAGTAATACGCATTGTATGAACATATCAGGCAACCACTATCTCTATTAAAGGTTATTATTTGCTAAAATTAACAAAAATGTATGTGTTAAAGATGGTAATTTTAGCAGAGTTGTTTGATTTTTAAGTTACTAGGACAAGAAAAAAATGTCCTCCTATGTATAATTTGAGCTATCTTCACGTATTTGGAGGAACACGATTGTCTGCTTGTCCTATGTGTGCATGGTTTAAAAACGTGTTCATAATAGGCTTGCCACTTTAGGGTCCTACCCTACTTCTACGTTGTAACAGAGCATACGCACAACTTCCTATTATTTACTGCAAGTTTCGCTGTTCCGAGTGCCACTGCCGTGTTAACTTAGCAACAAGACGACGAATATAGAGCGCGCAGAGACAAAGCCACTCCTTACGTCAGTTTCTCGTGTCGTATTCAAATATCCATAAAATACAAGAAAACCAACAAGACAGTGAAGTTGAATAGCTCCCTGGAATGAGGTTAAATAGTTTCAGGGTCCTTAATCCTGAGTCCCGAGTTTAAGACGTTGGAGAGCTTCGTAAAGAGGAAATATGTCTGGAATTATGGTTTATCAAACAATGACATAAGATGAAAGGGCTGTTGCCCATGTTGTTATTGCATACCTTTGATCTGTAGTTTCATGGCTGCACTGACGTTATCTTGTGGTTCAACAATAGCGATTGTAGTACTCCATGGTCAGTGTTGATACTTAACTCAAGAAAATTTTTATCGTCCCTATGACTCAGTGCTATTATATCTCGTAGTTTCTAGTTAGGAGATTTATGGAACAATATCGGTTCGAGAAGAGATGTTCTCTGCCAAAATAAGAATTCTGGAATCAATTTTATAAAAGTTCTTGATCTTTCATAATAACCCTAACAATCTCAAACCTTCTCTTATAAGGTGCCACGTGACAAGTCGCCTATCGTTCCTGAGCAGATTGTACACGAACAATTGATTACTATTGATTGAACCTGAACACATCCTTTTAGAACAAATAAACTATGATGAAATCCAAAGTTTTCAAGTGATAATCAATAAAAAATACAGCCACCTATCGATTAATAAAAATTGAACTTACTGACATCTAAAATGTACTGCGAATTATGTAAATATATTAATTACTTTTCCAAATAGTTTTCTATTTTACCGTACTCAGCATAATATGAATTGTTGTGAGTATTTATAAGCAATGGTCTTGAACTTGCTGGCCAACTCAGGCTCGAACCTTGACAACTGGGGAATCCTGCACAGATACAATTTCATGTTCCTCTTAATACGTTGAACTAGGTCACATATGTAAAGATATTTGGGAGGGAATTTCCGAGTGTTTTTAACAAGACTCAATGCTGAGCATTCGCCTTACAGGCTGAAGGAAACCTTGTAAACATCGTCCAGCTAGTATCGCCGGTGATGGGTATTGAATAGGCGACCTTCCGAGTAAAAGTCTTGCACTCTAAGCCTGAGCTACCTCTATCGGCTATCCTCGAAGGAATGCGGAAATGTAAATATCATCTGTCAAAGATAGATCACTGTTTAGTATTGTACGCTACGCAATTCACCCATCCAATTCACGTTCCGATCTGCTTTTACTTGAATCTTCTGACTATACTGCTATTGCGCTAAATTCACATAGTATGTTAAAATAATGCATTCTTTATGTACATGTAAGTAATTATGCTATACTATTCTACTTAAATGTTATTTTATATACACTTATAGAGTGGCGAGCTATGAACTTGTGTTCAAGAATTCCTCGATCTTCTTCCTAGAAAAAGGTTTTAAACCATGACCGAAAACGACAAACGCGTCCGGTAGAAAAATCAGCATGCGATCAACATAGTCAATACAAACATAAATTGCTCAACCTGTAACCATCGTTTTAGCAAAAAGAAAAAAAAGAAAACAGTGGAAAGTAAAATGAAAGTTTCTTACAGGTCACGAAAGTCTTCGAACTACGGTTAAAATGAGTTTGAAATGTGTTTCTTTATGTCCGAGATGAACACAATAATACTCGGGAAAGTATAACGTATGTTTATAAAAACTAATTGGTTTTGTGTTTATTGAGCGCGCTAATGCCTGCAATCTCATGCGGAATTTATTGTGGAATGAAAAAACGTAGCTGGCAGAACTAAACGAAAACGCTTTTCAGAAAGATAAGGCAATATAGGTCACACAAGTTGAGATAATCTGAAGCAAATTAGAGCTAAAATGTTTCTGTGACGATGTTTTAAGAAAAACAGGTCATGAGGGAACGAGCAGACAAAATAAATCTCGACTAAAGTGACCCTAAACACAAATTTGGCAAATTAGATGCAAAGGGTGGAAACGTCTCTTCCCATTTAGTTTGCGACGAGAATGAAAAGTAGCGACTTTCGAAATGGGCAATGAAGTTCTCCGTAAACCAGACATGTTTGCAGGAGTCTGGTTGGCAGCCTGCCCGACATCCGAACTTAACCTAGCAGTCTCGTTGCTGGCTGCACTACATGCATTTCACAAGGGAATCCGATTGATATTACAATCCCGACCAATCTTTCGCTTGAAATGTCTTCAATGCTACTTGCACAAGACTCTATATCGAGAGGGAAGATCCATGATCTTCATAGACACTTATCCCAAATAGGTAGGTAGAGTCCTAGTCTTCGCCCGTCTACTACACTTATAGAAGTGGCGATAAAATAAGTTGAATTGCTCGGCCAGTACAGACAAGATCAAAATGTGAACCAACTAAAAGGCAACAACAGTCCTATAGCAATAACTTTTATGGGTCTATTATTCCCTTGTTTTCTCCATCAACCGTTTGAAGACAAGCAGACAAAAATAAAGAATTCTCGTCCCTTATCCCATAAATACTTCTTTTATTCCCATTTAAGATGGAGCATAATCTTAAATCTTCTGAATCAGGCAGTAAAGTAGCAATTAAATTACGTAAGAACAAGTTTAAAGCAATTAAGATACGAGTCATAAATTGGAGTATTCTTTTAAGAATGAAGACAATAGTATGTAAAGGAATTATTGTTACTTTCAAAGCAACGTAAAACCTCATTTGGTTGCAATAAAACCTTCACACACCTATGAAGCCATGATATGCTAATAGTTCACATGAAGGCGTTAATTTAGAAGCAAGTAGTGTTAAAAAAATTCACCGATGTATTTAAAAAAATATATAATAGTTACTAGAACTAGACAGCCCTAATTTTATTTAAGGATAATTTAGTAACAACATACACAACCAAATTATTATTATTTTCATTTTTATTATCGTTATTATAATTTATTTTCAACATGTAAAAACGGAATACATAATAAGTGGTACAATATCAGTCAGAACCTGATGATGGTATTGTGCGTCAGATCAGACACATGTAATGTGCCTCACTACCATTCTCTTGCATATAGGTTCCTAAAATTATGTCAATGAGTGATATGAGTGATGACTGAGTGATTGTACAGCTGAAAACATAGTTTGGACTTTTAGGTAACATGACATGAAAAATAACTTCATAAATAAGAGTCGATTTACTACGTTTTTTTTTTAACAACACCTATAGACTTTAAAAAAAACGTGGTTTAACAATATGGTGGTATCCATATTTTTAAGATGTGGTAAAAAATACTCTTATACGGAAAACTTGAAATCGTCACATATTTTTTACTTACATAGTCACTCAACAGTAAATAAGAGACAACGAAATATTTTGTATATACATCCTTACTAAATTGAATGGTTTCTACTTCATTCATAACTTATAGAATGAATATTCATTAAATGGTTAAAATATATTCAATTCTCGGAAATCATTAAACACATTCTCAATAATTCTACTTATTGCAATCGTCATTAACCATATTTCTTCTGCAACCTTACACCGATCCCTTCTTCGATCCCTTATTGTGATACTTTCAGCCAATAGTTTTTTTTAGTAACTCAGTATGAGAAATCGTTGTTCTAATATTTATGTTCCCAATAATATACAAATCACAGCGTAACTATAGTTGGTTTGTATTTTGTTTTGCGAATGTGGGGGGGGGGGGGGGATTGATCTACATACGAATGAGTTTTGTAGCGATCTCTCCCATGGGATAGGGATGAGTTGTCGCTTCAAAATGATGGACAGTGCAATATCGTGTTAATCAAAATGGCCAACGATAAGCTTTATCAATTATTTGAACCTACACGTGCTTTGCCGTTATATCATTTTTAGGATTGTCAGGCTCACTTATGGAATATAATTTCACTAACATTCAATGGCCATTGAAATGGTTTAAATGTACAATAAATTTGTGGAAACACGACTTTAATTTTTATCAATTTATCTCATTCAATATTTGCATTATCCTATTCTAAAGGGTTGGAGGATTTTATCCATTATCCCTTTATCAACCGGCTACACCTCCAAACGTCAACGGTTTAATTCGGGGGGCTCAGAATTTCCTCGATTCTCGTCAGTTATGAAGCCAGTCACGCATTATTTAAGCCCCTGCAAAGGCGACTTTTCCACCCTTTGTCTGCCAATCACATGGTCAACAAAATCCCAGACTTAACAGTTAAAAGATAAATTTTAAATAGAACGCATATATTGTGAGCAATAGAATTTTGGCCATTCATTGAATTTTCAAAGTTATTTCGATGCACAAGATAATTTGTTTTCATACTAAGGGTGGAGTTTGCGAGTATAAAACCTAAAATCGAGTTAGGAATTGGCGAAGTACTATGCATGAATTGTCCGACTGCGAGGTATAGCTATATCTCGCAGTCATGTATGTGTTTAATATTAACCTTGAATGAAAATCGTGAATGATCTCTATATTCGTGTAAAAGTCCTTATGGGTAAGGTAAGGTATGGTGATTCAATTAAAAAAGCATAGAAAAATCATGAGCAGGGATACTAATTTATTTATAATTGCATTTGTAATTTTTTAGCAAGATTTATCGCACTATATCAATGAAAGTTTAATTTCCATTGAATATAAACATTATATTAATTTCATGGATTTAATAAGTTTGAAATTGTTGCTTGCTGCCATTTTAATCATTAAACGAAGTCTTCCGATAATTTGTTAAAAGTCTGCAATACCAGTGATTATTTTTACGATCTCCTCCTGATGATACCAGTAATCATCAGATTGATACTAAACTTTGCACAGATGTCATAATCATGTATATTTAGTATGTACACCTTCTGTAAAGCCACATTCAAAAAAAAAATTATCACCAAGCATTCTAAATAAATTAAATTCATTTTTTGGGCTTATGTAAAATCATCAAAAATTTTTGAATTTATATTTTGTGAAAACTCCACAATAATGTTATTAATCTTTGACGGTAGAAAAGTGACCATTTACTTGCTTGACTACCACACAAAATTGCATATCAATCAGATAGCAACTAAATGCAGGAAATGGTCCACCAAAAATGTCAAAAAGTTATTGCTATTTAGAAGTATTGTGATTATTGGATAAACGTGAACCAAAATTGAATGCCTACCCACTCAGTTACTACTCGAACTGATTTGCAAGTGTAGGACATTATCTTTTTTGCCACGACGGCTACCATTAAGTTTATAAGTATCTAATATTTAAGTTCTCATCATTGTTTGCCCAACTCTTACTCATCCCTGGAAGTTATCAGTGGTCTGTCATGTTGCATTAAAACAATCACTCGATTTTGATTAAGAAAACCACGCATTTTATTGCGACATCTCTCCAGTTTAACAGTTTTAGTGGCGTCCATTTCGGCACCTCCACGTCGCGACGCTATGAAGACTTGTGCAAGTACTTCGGGTTGCCAGGAAATCAATGGTGTCTAAATCTTCTTCTCGTCCAGCTGTTAGCTTTATTACCTCTGCACTTGTAACTAGGAAGAGAGTCGTCATAAACTGTCTTGCAACGGGACTGTCCGATCAAATGGCACTAAAGCTAATGTGGACTTACAACACCGTGCTGACAGTTTTACGGGTCGACACCGAAACTGAAGACAATATCTTTAATCTTACTTGGTTAACGCTTTGGCCAGTAAACCTACTAAAATGTGACTTTTATTCAAATATTGGACTAGAATAATATAACTAGGTAAGATGTCACCGAAATGTTAAGGGCACAGTATTTTCCGGTCTATTCCTTGATTTACTTTTATCAGCGTGTGTACACTTCTAATGCGTTACACGCGAGAGTCGACAGGTCACTGGTTCGAGCTCCGCCACCAGCGGTATAGGTTTTTGTTTAGGTTTTCTTTAATCGTGAAGGCGAATACTAGGATTGAGTCTTCTTCAATAGCACTTGAACAAATTTTAACCTGGTTAGTGAACTAAAGAGGATCACACCGGGTAAATCTTATGTGTACTCCACAGCGAACAACCTTACGAAAGCGTTTGTCTCTTGCATTCATTTTCACAGAAATTACATATTTACACAATACATGGGCAAAATTTTTAAAATGTTAAATGAATTCAATACGCAAATGTTTTTTTTTTAAAGGGATATATAATATTACTATGGGCGTCATGTGTAGCACGTCGAATAGTCAATAACCCGAGAATATTATTATCAACCCATGAATGTTGGAATTATTATGTTTGGCAGAGTGGTGTCTGTTGTCAACGGGTGGTTTATAATGCCCGTTGACTGCTGGCTGTAACAATATGTTAAATGCACAGACTTAAGACAATGGATCCACGCTAGCCGACAGATTGGGACTAATTCTCGAATTATTCGCTAGACGAACATCCATATAGGAATGCACAAAGCCAAGTGTTATCAATGTAAAACAATTACCAGGAGTACGACTGAGTGTTTCACGGATTGTAGGCGAGGCGTAATGAAGAGGGGATTAACATTATCAGAACTAGGCACCTGCTGGATGTACACTAATCCGGTAATTGAAGGGTAATCTCAATCTCACACAGACGCACAATTATTATATCACTTGTTAGTTGGATGGTACGTTTGGTTTAGTCTAACGGATGTAGATATCAAAGTATATTGCAATGGTGGAAAGCATTATTTTAATTTGTAATTAGATGGCAGTTAAAAAAATATTGCACTCATTTTTGTTAACAAAAACCCTGATTTGCATAATTGATACCAGAAATATGTTGTACTCACTTATTACACAATGTTTCCTTTACTTATGTTCAAGACAGATTTTCCAGTTATTTTCCATCGGTTGTTCGTTTCGCTTCAACTAGATATTTGCCAATCAATGTTTTATTTCATGACTTCGGTATTCGATTATTTATTCCGAGCAATGTAGCTTTTTTTCAGCATGTATTATGATTGTTTTTACAACAGTGTGAATATTTATCAGCTTTCAAAATGATAACTGCAAATACATACTACATTTTAAAAAATACACATATAAAAATCGAATTATGAAAAAAGAGATTCTTCTTGAAAGCAGTTTAACAGAATGCTTGGTGAATGTGCTGCGATCCTCTGGCTAGCCTATACTTCCTTGAGTTGCAACATACAAGCCTTTAGCTCTGTACTGGCTCCATGGTTTTGTTCGATGAACGGGCCCGGACCGAAGCAGGTCTTATACCGGGTACGGGGAGGATTTAAAAATATAGTTCCCATTCACAAGTTTCCGAGCCCCATCGTCGATCCATACAACAACCACCTGAAAAACGTAGAATATTTCAAACACTGTATTTCTAAATCACATTGACAAACTTTGTCGCGCTTCGTTCGAAAAGGTCGTCACAGGTTGAATGGTGGTTCATTAGTACGGTACATAGTGCCGAACTTCCTCCTATTGTTTTGTGTAATCTTCTCAAGCTCGACTATTCATTACGTACCATAACGTAAATGGTGCACATTGCCAACTTACGACAGAGGAGAGAACGTGGATGATGAGGGGCGGGTGGTGGGGGGGGGGAGGGGTGGAAAGAGGGGCTATTAACCTATTGTTCCACGATCACTCGTCATTACCCGGTAATTACCTTGGCAGAACAGAGCACAGGGTAATGCGCTGCTGCCAACTATAGCCACTCTTGTTATTCACAATCAGGTATCAGATGGTATATTCCGCTAAATATTGAGTCAAATTACTCAAATTACTCAAATCAGAGTACAGATAGAAGATGCGTATTTTATGACATTAAACAAACTCGCGTTACAATGTAATCATTGCGCAAGAAAATGAAGAGATTTTATGTGATATATGCACGCCTATATAGCAAAATGTAATTTGCTTAGTATTTGATTCTTTTTTATTACAGTATGTATATTTTTGTTTTGTATGGAATATAATTTTTCAGTTAAATAAAATTTTATGATTTTGAGACTATAGCACGTCATATAAACAGGCTTGCGTTTTTTTTTTACATTTGGTTCATTATTATTTCATTTTTATTTTATTTTATTATAATATTCTTAAATAATGCCTAAAATTTAAACATTGGATTATTTACAGTAATATAAGTGATTATTTTATTGTCATGAGACCGCCATCTACATTCGCAATATAGCCCCCGAGGTTTTCAGCTTAGCATCGACCTTAAGTCATATTTGATATTTTATGATACAATACGTTGTGTTAACCTCTGCGCTGTTTTAACTGCAAGACTTGTTCCAGTAGACGTAAATTATATTTATGACCAGCATGCTATTGATTGGATTATACAGTAATTATCTTTGGTTTTTTGGTCAAATAATAAACTTTTTGTGGGATTTGGGTTATGGGACTCACACCGCAGGGTAACCACACACAACCACACATAAGGGTTTCGTTGTAGTACTGTATTTTGGTTTGATGGTGTTTACACTTTACTTACGTGGTGCAAGCTCTACTTTGTTTCTGTATGCGTTCCTACATTGATTATATCAGGTTATCTATAGTATTCTGGCACTGGCTGTGTATCGAATTAGTAATTCGGTAATCGATAGCATTTCATTTGTTCTTCATAATGATGTCAAACGAAATAAAAACCATGCAGTGTTATCTACAACCATCAGAATATTGCGTATAGCGAAGAATGATAATATTAGTTGTGTCCTGACATCGAGTCGACATCACGCCATTGGCATCGACACGCAGAAAGTAGGTGGACTATGAACAACTAGTCTATAGCGCACCTTCTATCTATACTGTTGTATGTTCTATACTGCCATGCAGTATCTAATTGGAATTAAATTTATGCGACAAATGAGTAACATAGCATCCGCAATAACTGGCAACCAAGAGTAAATATTAGGTCAATAACTAACACAGGTAGATATGTAGATATATGTATTGTTTTTATTCACAATAATATCTTGAAGCTAAGAAGAAGACCCGCGATTTATAAAAATGACATTCGCTACAGTTCCAATGCAATATTTCAGTCTAAAAACAAATAAAAATAAACATTTCAGTAATGTGTAGTGAGTGGTCTTCCGTGTGCCGACCAACGCAGGCTTTCATCGCTCGTCGTATTTAGGACAGATGGCCACTCTAACTTCGGCGTATCCCCGGTGGGCCAGTAACGAGCCTCCATCCCCCATCCAACATCCCCTCGCAACTGTCTCACATATCCGCATCATTATGCATATTAAAATATCCAATGACGAAATTGAATCTGTTTAATTAAGAGTCGGTCCCCTCTCTAACTCACGACACGGCAGCTACATCAAGCAGTGGTTGAAACATCACCTGGGTCCAGGAAGGAGATGCGTTGCGTATACTACAGAGATTACACATCCGAGTTCCAATCCATCTCTTTCAAGATTTTGATAAAACGTTCTGTTGACTGAATGACAGTTTTTACTTTCCTCGCAGGTGACGCCTGTATCCGGGAGCATTCCATCAAATTAGTCCCCGTTCGCTCCGTCTTGGCGAAGAGTCGGGCAGAGTTAGAGGTTTGATGTTTCCCGGGGGACAGCTCCGCGTCCGTGTACCGGCGAGAACTTCCAGACAGCATAAAACAATGCCGAGAAACACGTCGTAAAGGGCGGGCTTTGTCTCACTCCCAGACTCACCAGTGTTACAGCGACGGCGACGAGTCAATCTTAAAGATACAAATAAGTGAGTTTCCTTCAAACGAATCATTGTTCTTAAAAACAACATGGACCCCGGGGAGTTGGAGTTACGTAAATTCTCTTTGCCGACAAAAGACAAGAAACGAATTTACGTCGTTCAAATATTCAGAAATAGAAACACTAAAGCTCCATCGTGCGCAGTTTTGTGTTTTTGCCCATTTAAACCCCTTTTAAAACTTTGTTGTTATACCAGTGATTGAAACGTACTTAAAAAGCTACCGGGGCTTTCAGAATATGAGTAGATCTGCTAGGAGGTGTTTCTAGTTGAGACAATACAGACGTGGAGGAACATCGCAAAGCACTCAGTGAAAGTCAGGAGGGACATGTCCGTGTGACAGGCGTTTTGTTTGAAATGGAGAGAATGCGTACTGCACGAGGCGGGCTCTGTTGGTGACAGTGACACAGTTGATAGCATCAATTAGTAGTCGGCAACCCGTACGCAGCCAACCGGGCGCTTTACAATCACAGCACTGAGATATCGTGGACACCACACGCAAACACGTGAACCAGCAAAAAGAAGATCATTCATTAATCTTACGCGAACACAATAACAGAACTGGCCACACGATAGGAAAAAGAAATGTAGTTGCCTATTCAAAGCATCTTCATATTTAGAACAAGTCAAGGGGGGTAGGGAGAGGGGAGTGTTTCACAAAAAAATGCAATATGTTAACTGTGCCGGCTCTTGTTTTTTGCACATCTGTTGCAAAAATTACTCTTAGTTTTTAAGTGGATGGTAAATATAGCATACTTCAACACTCTACAGGCTCAAGAATCTAACTAGACTTAATTAATGATCAGGATTTATTTGGATAAAAAATGAACACCGAAGAATGTCATGGGACAGACACGTTAAGAGGTATATCATGTAAACGCCAAGTGCGTATAAATCATGCATTGAATATGAAAAGCTGTGATGTATATGCTAGATCTGGAAATAGGGGTTTATTTTTAATCCACGTTGACTGTGAAAGCTGAGTACTATTCCGGTTCAACACTCATTCAGTGGCCCACGTTTCATATGGAGAGCCATTGCTTTAGTTTGTGATACATTCATGAAGACGTTAGTTAATTTTGTTATTTAAAAAAAATATATTATTATCTTTATTTTGCATCATTCATCTCATAAATCATTATACATATCATTAGGCCTACATTACTATTTCAAATATTTACTAAATTAACTATAGTCATTGTTGTGTCTACATCAATGTAATTATATTGATTCAATTGTCCTCCTTTGTAAATTAGTTTTTAACTGAATAGGATAGATGTTAAATAAATAAATACAAATAAATCGATGTGTTTTGTAGTTCTTGACATATTATTGCAAGTCAGGTAAAATTTGTATGTTGAACTGATTTTATATTACACTTAATATGAAATGCATGGCAACATATTTATTCTAGTACTAAGAAATAAATTAAGAACTGGCATAAAAAGTATGGCTGGGCAAATATATCGATATTTCGATACGTTACGATAAGTGGGAATATTTTCGATGACAATTGTGGACACCATATCGAAATATCGACACAAAGAAAAAAGTTTCAACAAGACTAAAAATGTGAAATGTACAGTGTACACCTAAGATTCTTGTTTCTATTTCTTCATATTTCGGTTAACGTACTTAATTATGTTAGTTGAGGTGCAGAAGTGGCCTATAGTAAATTCGTCCCAACTTTTTCAAATGGTGGAGGTGCCGGGTCATTAAACGCGATCTTTTTGGCGATTATAACCACACATTTTTAATGATGGGACTTTGATACAATTCTTTTAATCTGTTTTAAACTTTTAAAAAAATTGGACCGACAAAAAACTTTTATATATCAATATCTATATCGAAATTTTTGTGCTTTATCGATAATTGGATGAGCTTAGCGAGCGAAGCGAAGATTCCATTTCACTACACTAGAGAAAAAAATCTGGAATGTTTTTTTTTTCTTTTTTTTCTTTTTTTGTCAGTTTGTTAGCACGACTCCGGCTAAACCGATACTCCGATTGCGATGAAATTTTATGGAGGCCTTCGAAATTTCCACGTTTTTGAGCACAATCGGAAAATTATTTCTCTTGAAAATCGCAATTTTTCGATTTTTTTCGAATTTTAAAAAATTTCTTCGACTTATAACACCTACATGCTATGTCCGATTGTAATGATTTTTTCACAGAACCTTAATTTCATGAATTTATATATTCATGTGAAATTTGAGCGTTATCAAAAAACTATTTTTTACGAAAATCGCAATTTTACGACTTTTTTCGATTTTTAAAATTTCTTCGGCTTATAACACCTACATGATTTATCCGATTGTAATGATTTTTTAACAGAACCTTAATTTCATAAATTTATATATTCGTGTGAAATTTAAGCGCAATCGAAAAATTATTTCTCGTGATAATCGCAATTTTACGATTTTTTTCGATTTTTTAAATTTCTTCGACTTATAACACCTACATTCTTTATCCGATTGTAATGATTTTTTCACATAACCTTAATTTGATGAATTAATATATTCGTGTGAAATTTGAGGTAATCGTAAAATTATTTGTCATTAAAATCTCTATTTTACGCTTTTTTTCGATTAAAAAAAATTACGCTCATCCAACAACGCGCCTGAAAAAGCGTTTGCGAAGCTTCCTAGTTAAATGAAATTTCATAGCCCAGCCGTATAAAAAAGTAAAATAAGATTTAAACAATTTTTGTAATAACTGATTGTCCCCCTCCGAATACAGACAAAGACTACTCACATAACAAAAACTTGTAGAAATACAGCCAAAACCTTACACACTCAAAAGAAATGAGGTGTAATCTTTGGTATGGAGTCATGTCAATTTACCAAGCCACTTTTATCCAGTTCGGGGTTTTAAAGAGACTAAAATGCTGATTGCTGACTCGTAGAAAATTGTTGGATGAGCGTAGCGAGCGTAGCAAGCGAAGCGAAGATTCCATTCCACTACACTGGAGAAAAAAAATGCAGAATGTTTTTTTTCTTTTTTTTTGTATTTTTGTCTGTTTGTTAGCACGATTCCGGCTGAACCAATACTCCTATTGCGATGAAATTTTCTGGAGACCTTCGAAATCTCTGAACTTAGAATTGCCACGTTTTTGAGCAAAATCGAAAAATTATTACTCATAAAAATTGCAATTTTATGATTTTTTTCGTTTTTTTGAAAATTTATTTTGCTTATGACACCTACATGCCTTATCCGATTCTAATGATTTTTACACAGAACCTTAATTTTATGAATTAATATATTCGTGTAAAATAAGAGCGCAATCAAAAAATAATTTTTCATAAAAATCACAATTTTTCGATTTATTCGATTTTTTCAAAATTTCTATTACTAAAACACCTACATGCTTTATCCGATTGTAATTATTTTTCCACAGAACCCTTATTTCATGAATTAATATATTGTTGTGAAATTTGAGCGCGATCGAAAAATAATTTATCATGAAAATCGCAATTTTACGCTTTTTTTATTTAAAAAAACATACACTCATCCAACAACGCGCCTGAAAAAGCGTTTGCGAAGCTTCCTAGTAAACACATAAATAAGATTTCGATTTTGTCATTAGCACTGATGATCACAATCGCAATGTGAATGCTGTAGCCTCTATAATTATGGCAACGATGATAAATTGAAATTGTGATTGTGATTGCTATAGTTATCTTGATTCCAACACGTGGGATTAGAGTTACAAAACTGTCAAGTTATACAAAGAACAATGAATCTAAATATTATTGTGTTCTGTCGTGTAAAAGATACTAGGAAGCTTCGCAAACGCTTTTTTAGGCGCGTTGTTGGATGAGCGTAATGATGGTGCATTGAGCTGCCATGTGTTCATGAGAAATAATTTTTCGAATGCGCTCAAATTTCACACGAATATATTAATTCTTAAAATTAAGGTTATGTGAAAAAATCATTACAATCGGATAAAGCATGTAGGTGTTATAAGTCAAAGAAATTTAAAAAAATCGAAACAAATCGTAAAATTGCGATTTTCATGAGAAATAACTTTTCGATTGCGCTCAAAAACGTGGCAGTTCTAAGTTCAGAGATTTCGAAGGCCTTCAGAAAATTTCATTGCAATTGGAGTATCGGTTTAGCCAGAATCGTGTTAACAAACACACAAAAATACAAAAAAGGGGAAAAATGAAAAATAAACATTCCGGATTTTTTTTCAGTGTAGTGAAATGGAATCTTCGCTTCGCTCGCTACGCTCGCTACGCTCATCAAACAATTGTTAGCTAAACAGATCTACAAACTCGATTGTTGTGCTTTATGATCTGAGGGAGTAAGCCAGGTAATTACGAAAAACTACAAAATTAATAACATGATTGAGTAAAAATTACATTTTGAGATGTATTATTTACGTCTTCTTTTATATATAAAAATCACTTTTCTGCCCATCTGTCCGTCCGTCCAAATGTGTGTGTGTGTCACGTTTAAAGATAAAAACTGAGCATGACATGAATTTTCATCGGGGTTCTTCAACAAGGATGATTCAGAACGTTGTTGGTGAACCTGGGGGTAAGAGCCCCCCAGAAAGTTTGTGAGTTCTTGACCCGCATAGCGATTTTTATTTAGTTTTTATTGTTCTTCGACGATCTGTTAAAATAAAGTAGCTTCGCTCCCTCTTTTTGGTACCCCCCTATCATTCTTGTTTGGAAATAGGAATAGGCCTGATAGCGTAATAAATAACTAGGAAAACGCTCAGTTGGACGCGTTGATAAGCGAGCACGTGCTATAGAATTTGTTGATGGTCCAAATTTCAACCTGATCTGAATCTTCGTGCAACCGCTATCATGAGCCAAAAAAGCTCCAGCTTCGTGCGACTTTCCGTTGCCATGGTAACGGTACTTTGTTATAATGTAATTGTCATCTACACTACTTATCGGATCAAAATAAAATTAACATGTTCGTGACCGCGGATAATAATGATGCGACTAGATCTTAATTAAGGAAACAAAGACGCTTCGATGATTAGGTTTACTACTGCTTGCATGATTTGACCACGAAACTTACTGTGCTTCTGCTGATAAATCATACTTAGTGGTTCATTTTAATACATAATTAACTCAAAATTAACTAATTTTTGTCGAGACAATCGAAATAACAATAAAAAAAGAAAAAAAAAAAAACATTTTTCGCAGAGTAAATGCATTCAAAGACATTATTAATTCGATATCAAATTTTACACGAAATGATACTGCAAATGGTTCCTAAAAAAAAACTCAATTACAATGGAATTCAAACATAGTTATTTAAAAATAATTGTTATTAAAAAAATAAAAGCACGGTGACCGAATTCATGATAATAATTTTCGATAGCTCAATTTTCACCGAATATCTTAAATTCTAAATAATCTAAAAAAATCATTACTATCTGTAGCATTAAAGTTTATCGCGCGTAAGAGATATTTTTAAAAAATATTGTCGAAAAAAATGAAAGTTAGCTATTTTAACAACAAAAATTTACCAATTACGTTTTGTTCCGTGACACGTTACAAGTCAGAGCTTTCGAGGCTCACACAAATTGAGGCAATCGAGTATCTTTGCCAAATATTTAATCAAAACAAAAATTACAAAGAAACACAAAAAAAAATAAGCTTTACGGTTCTCTTTCTGCCCATGTAGTCGAAACTGAATTTCGCTTCGCTCGCTACGTCGCCGCTGATTCAATTTGTGCCACCTACACAGTTTTTTTTAAAAAAAACTTTCGAAAAACTTTAATGTAACTTACTAACTTTTTGAACGATTTTGCCACAAAACTAATGGCATTCAATCTAGTACAAAGCTTGCGGATGGTCCAAATTTCAACTCGATCCGTACCTCCGTTCGAACGTTATGGCGAGACATAAAAAAAAAAAAACAAGAAAAGAAAAGAAAAAACAAAGCTATTTTTTTCCGGCAGAGTCAAAAGAAAACGCTCACTTCGCTCGCTTAATAATTATACTGAACGAATCTAAGCGAAACGATGAGTCTCAATGGCTCCAAAACCAAAATGCTCCAATTCTCATGACATCCAAATATACTTATTTTAAAAATTATATCAATGTTATTTATTTTATTATGTGTCAGGGGACCCAAATCATATATGCTCCAATTCTGCAATTAACCATTATTATAATTAAAATACGAAAATAAAAAAAGACTTGTTCCTTTCTTTACGGCAAGAAAACTTTATCGCGCGTAAGAGATATTGAATTTGATTAAAAATCTAAGGGAAGTAAGATGTATTATTCGATACAAATATTTTGTATTGATAAATAATTGACAGTAACATATTACTAAACAAACACTTGAAAATGTTAACTATAAATTATTTTGTTTCCCTTGATCACAGAAACGAAGTCCGCGGGTACAGATGTGCACCAATATGAGGGCACAAATGTAATCTTCTTGCAAATAATAATTTCATATAATATAATAATTTTTGCACATCTCGAAACATCATGCACGTAGGCTTTACTGGCACCTTACTCGCCCCTTATCAACGGATTTAGTTATTTCGATCGAGTCGCCGATGATATATGATTGGTCAGCTTATACACCAGATGAGTTGATGTTGTTCGTCTCCAATTTTCTCTGGATAAATAATAATATAGTTATAATCATCTCAACCCATCACCTAGAGATATTTCATTGCAGTAAGGTAAAGGTAAGCTCAATATAAAAACGTTGAACCAACCATGAATACCACGTGCACTATGAGTGGAACATGGGAAATGCATAATTAATTGCTTTCTAGAGCATTCTAAACAATTCTCGAATCTATCTCTCGACACACACCTCCTAATTACCTATGATACTTTGCAAGCTCTCATTAACCTGAAACACCGGGTGATTACGCTCGACATTTATTGGCGTCGGCGTCGCGGCGTCGGCGACGTCTCTTGGAAGTGTTACCGCATTGTTAATTGCTTCAGTTCCGTGAAATCCGCTAATCTGTTTGTAGGGCGCGCCAATGTTCGCGTATCCGATGAAATTGCACCCTCACCTGGCTGCGTACCCTCTAAATAGCCCTGCGATCTGCCGACCGTACACCGCGTACCAGCTGATTGTACACCACGTACCAGCTGAGTGCACACTGCGTACCAGCTGAGCGTGCACCACGTACCCGGTAGGAGTGCACCGCATACACTCACAAGGCCGCGTACCCTCTAACTAGCCCTGCGATCCGCCGATCGTACACCGCGTACCAACTGAGCGTGCACCCTCACCTGGGCGCGTACCATCTGATTGTACACCCTCACCTGGCCAATGTACCCGCCGAGCTCGCAACTCGCCCACGTCAGTGACGCGAAGTAAACCGCAGGTGCCAGGAACCCCCGAATCTCGCCCGCTGGGATCAGCGGACATATTGACATTTCATGCTGCTCACTTAGATACTAAAAATAGATGATGCGTCCATCTCCATCAGGTGAAATCTGCTAAATGCAACGTTAATTAACGCTACTCGTAATGGTATCCGTGGGTAGAGGCTTAACGAGAGCTATGCCTGCAGAGCTTTTTCAAAAATTGCCAGTTAATTATTTTAATTAAAGGTTCTCAAGTTGATATTCTCACCGGCTTGGAAAAGAGGGGGCATTAATGTGATGTGTGTTTCGTATATCCGAGTGATGAGAATAACAGACTTACCGCGTAAACAAACAGTACAACCATGTGCAAGAAAAATATGCTCATAGTACGAGTTCTTCGATTTGGCTGTATGATTTTTGTAGATATAAAAAAATATCAAAGTCAAAGTTTCTGGTTGTTTTTTATGTGTAGATTTTTGCAACATGTTTACCTTTTTTTTATATATAAATTTATTCAATCAGTGTTGTTGATTTAAGTGACAACAGTCGACCGTCAACTTAAGGGGAATCCCTAGACCCAAATATGATTTCTTAAGAATTTAGATAAGACGTCCGAAAAGTAAGTAGAATGTAAGAGGGACTCAATAAAAGAGCGGATTATTTTTTTGAAATTTTTTTGACGGGACATAACTTCAGAATCAACAATTGTATTCAAATTACTGGAATCAGTTGCTCAAGTTCAAAATTGAATTTTTAGCTGCGGTTTTTTGTATATTATTTCTACACTCCTTTATCTACAACCTAAATAAAAGGATTTTTGTATTTATATGGTTTGTTGCGTTGCACAATTTTTTTCGCCTGCCGATACAATTTCAAATTTTGTACCGTTTAACGGAAAAAATCGTGCAACGCCTGAAATCATATAAAACCAATAATACTTATATTTAGGTTGTAGATAAAGGAGTGTAAAAAATAATATACAAAAAACCGCTGCTAAAAATTCAATTTGAACTTGAGCAACTGATTCCAGTAATTTGAATAAAATTGTTGATTCTGGGGTTATGTCCGGTCAAAAAATTTCAAAAAAATTATCCGCTCTTTTATTAAGCCCCTCTTACATTCTACTTACTTTTCAGACGTCTTTACTGCATTCTTTAGAAATCATATTTGGGTCTAGGGATTCCCCTTAAGTGATTATCAATTTACAACTTTAGTGAGAAGAACAAGTGAGAATTGACACCTCGAATTTTCATCATACCAAATTATATATTAATAATACTTAAATTTGCTATGTAGTTGTTTTTTATGTAAGAAACATTGGCAGCTACGGCTTTAAAAGTGTAATTATTGCCAATAAAATCTTATACGCTTAGCTCAACGCTGCACGCATCTGACTGCAGCAATACAAGCTTATCTACTTGTAGCAAATATAAATACTATTTAATTTGGTGTGATAATAATTCGTGGTGGCAGTTCTCACCAAAGCTGTCGATTGTCTATTGTTACTTACGTTGTCGATCGACTGTTGTTACAATTAGTAAAAGACCCCCAGTTTGCCATTATGATTAGTCTATGTCTTAATTGATTTTTAAGACATAATCCATCACTCGACGTCATATTTCTGTATACCGCAGACCTAAATTTAAATATCCATTACCATTCGACACGATTCCACATCTTCTTTTTACAAAAATAAATTATTTCAATTCTGGTGACAAATTTCTAATATATTTGTTCGTTTGAGAGTGGTGCTATGAATGTGTATAGTTCGCTAGGTATTGACATTATTAATATATATGCTCGACTTGAAACGTCTACAATTTTCTTGAGAACGTAGTCTTATCCCGAAAATGCGCCATCTTCCAAAGGGAAAGATTTCGTTTAATTGATTACAAATTTTACTTACACTTTGAAATTAACGTAATGAGTGTTTTTAAAGAGAGTTTAACTTAGCTACTGTAAAGAGCTTATCGCTAATGAAGTAAGCCTATCAGAAGCGCGGATTAAGTCAAGTCTTCAGAAGGAGAAAGAAGGGTTGAGTAAGACTGGGGCGAATGCTTTCACAAATTAACGCCTGCTACACCTTGAAGGGAGCGAAACTGTCAGTTCTGGCCAATACCCAAGTGAGGTTGTTCATTCAAACGGGTTGAAAGACATGTTAGTCCGAAGAAGAGAAGCAGTTTGATATTGACAAAGAGAAAGAGGTGAAAAGTGGAGGAAGGGTGGGCACGGGAAATGAAGGTCTTATCTACACAAGGTGAAAAGATTGAATGGAAAGTAGGGGGACAGTAATTTAAACTTCAGGATTTGCATTTCCGAGATTCATAATAATTAGGTACTGAAGAAAATGTTCGTACGGAGATAATAGTATAAATTTAAAAAAAGCTATTCCGAAATCTTCCTGGAACTTAATATCCTGACCTTTTATCTTACGGACCATTTATTACAAACGGCTCAGAAGGAGTTCGTGAAATCTTTATAAATCAATCGGAAACTTGAAAGGGCTTCTTTCCTTGGTTTAACTCTTTCCTTGTGGATGTGTCAGGGTTTGACCAAAGGTTATCGTTACGCCCAACGCGAAGTCCATTGTGGCTCAACTGGTCGGCGCTCCAAGGGCGAGAATCCACACTAGAAACCAAGCCACGAGCAGCCAAAGTCGTTGTAAGTACTGTATTATTCGCTAGCAGCACTCCCAATATGGTAGGCCTATTTTAAAAATTGCAATTCATTTCAATTACTCTTTTTACTCAAATTGTTAGAAACACAAAAATGAATATGACAGAACAAAAATTACTTATAACTAATAAATAATGAAAAGTTCACGGATCTCCGGTGTGATTTACGGTATCTTCCCATGCATTGAACTATGCATGCACGTCGCTGTAAGTTTTTTATTTTCTTTAGCGTGACGTTATTTTTCTAGATATTGTTTTACATCTTTCACTTTATGGATATCGGGCTAAATAAAATAAATAAATAACACCTTAGTGAACGACTCCTTTACATCACTAAAAAGTTTGATGAAAATACTTGGCACCTCCATAAAGTATTGTGATTATCTACATTATTTGATTTGTGTCTTCTTCTTCTTCTTCTTCTTCTTCTTCTTCTTCTTCTTCTTCTTCTTCTTCTTCTTCTTCTTCTTCTTCTTCTTCTTCTTCTTCTTCTTCTTCTTCTTCTTCTTCTTCTTCTTCTTCTTTCGATAATTTTTAAGCATATTCGTTCCTTTTTTCTCTTACTTTTTTATTTGCTTGTTATTTTTATATGTTAACTCAGATATACGGATTTTCTTTACATGAATTTTTCATTAATGTTAGTTTACGATGGACGTAAAGGTGGGTTTACAAAATCAAAACATTTACTTTTGTCGAAAACGAGAGGATTTGAATTTTGTCAGTTTCTAGCACGACTCGTTCTCCATGGGGATTATAACCCCACGCCGTCAATCGTATTCTAGCCTTTAGTCGAGCTTTATTCGATGTGCATTTATACTCCATGATACAAGCTATAAATTCTTAGTGGTACAGGTAGAATAAAACTCCATGTATCTATGGTGTAACACGTGCCAACATGGAGCAAAGCCGTGGTGTGAGTTGTAAATGACGGCAGCATTTGTTTGCGTTCTCGAGAACGCCGAATTTTAATATAAAGCAAACACGCCTTTCAAACTGTTTGATGAATGGAGATAGATGGGGATTCTACAAAGGCAAACTGAAGACCTATTCATCTTTCCGGGGTTTGAACTCCGGACATTAAGTCAATGTGAGTACAGAAGAAAAGTCGCCTCTACACGCGGGCATGTTAAATGTCGTAAGGCTTAGATATACGAGGATGTGAAAACGTCAAGCACTACGCATACAGAAAACGGACAAATTTTACTTGATCAGCCGGAAATATGTTTAATAATATTTCGAATTAATATAATTATATATTTTAAACCTTTACTATAATTTTATATTTTGTGTTTTTATATTTTTTTGTGTAGATAAGATGATGTCCCACTTATAATATAATGATAAAATATTATTCATGCTAGTTTTAGAGATGTTGTTATAGTAACGTCAGGGGCATTTGATGTTACACATTGACTGAGTTTAAAAATATCGAGTCCAACCTCAACGACACAGTTTAATACAATTATGGTTGTTATTCCACATGAAGAAAGTGGAACAAAAGAAGAATACAAAAAAATTGCCGTGCGCTGATCTTCTTGAGATGCAGCCTTGTCGTGCGCTGATCTTCTTGAGATGCAGCCCCGTGGTGGTGGTGGTGGTGGTGGCCGTGGGACGTTACGATTACAGACGAAAGAACAGAAAAGCAATGATTAAGCGAGGCTTTGCTCCCTACCTTTTGCAAATAACTTCTGGGGCTACAAGTGAGTGAAAGTTTATTTACGTTAGTTATTACCGATAATACCTATTACCGATTACCGATATAATACCGATAGTTAGAACTTCGAATTGTTGAACCAAGATTACTCGAATTATTCACAAACGTTTTCCTTGACTCGTCTCCCACGGTCTATTTTTATATGAAATCCGTTTTTTACAGCGCTTTGCGTTTTTTACCCTTGTAAGCAAAACCACTTAAATTAATTAGATATTTTTAAAAGCGGCCTTTTACAATAATTTGCACTTGTAATAAATGAACCAAGGTGCAATGAAATATCTTCTTGTGTTTTTAGTATTTCCTTTTCGATTCCTCGAGTCATTTCCTTTAACTTCATACAATCTCAAGTTATCCCCCCCCCCCTTTTCCCATTACGATCCCTCACGTATTTCTGTCCCCCTTCCCACGCCCCCTTGTTCAAGCCGCGGTAATTTATGAAGCCCATTTCTTGCCGTAATGAAAGTCTAAAAGTTGTCTTTTCATTTAGTGGTTAGTGTTAGGAGATCGGGGATCGGGAGAGACGATCATTGTCTCTCATGTTCGTCGTATCTGTCGAAGATCGCGATAACTGTACACAACTGATCAAATAAAAAAGAGCAGTTGAAAAGAATGTATCAAATGTAAACAAAACTCTCAAGAATACTATTTTATGTTTTCTTATAAAATATGTTTAAACTGTGTAAAAAAATATATTGATCATAAACTTAAATACACAATAGGCACATTCACACAAATCGGTGTTTTTAGCATAAGTAAAATACCCATAACAGTTTGAAACAAATGTGTTTTTAGATCCTTCCATGAATTGAAACAAACATCAAACAACTTCACCCACTTTTTTTTTTTTTACTTTTTGCTTACTTTATAATATTTGTATTAATGTGGTTTTATGACATATAACTCAAGCAAAGTAAGTTAGACACTGTGTGATAAAAGTTCTATTTTTAATCAACAAAATCTCTTTGACATATCTATATATCTATATATATATATATAAAATCACTTTGTTTAAATTATTTGCTAAAACAACTTCTTTGCGATTTTTGACATTATTTATTCATCCACATTGCTCTGGTTGTTTTTTGTCTGATGTTTGTATTTTTGTAAATAATGTCATCCAGTTGAAGAAAAGTACAACTTTTCGAAATATTGCTACATAATAAATATAATTTTCTATCAAAGAGTGTAAAAGTTCAATTAATTTTTAATTAACAAATTCCTGTTCTATCAAAGTTATTTTTCAATACGAAGTTTATAATGAATCAACTCCCTATATCAACATGCCATCGTGTTCCAAAATCAGTCTGACCATTAAAACCCGAACGCAACTAAATAAACTTATTTAATTTTTTTTTAAGACATTGCGAAGGAACAAGTCGAATTTGACAGACAAAGTTTTACACAGTTTTACGATTTGCATTACAATGTTAGCTATTATAAAATTCATATTATTACAACAATCATTATTATAAATGAACTGCACAATTATATTTCAAGCTATGATGACATCATACACATTATGCACATACATAATACACATTGTGTATTTAACTCAAAACTATAACGTTTATTAAAATAATAACCGACATTTTATCAGCAGTATCCCCATCCCCTTTGCAAATTACAATGCATATATTTTATGTCCTGAATAATTATGTAGTAAAATTACATCAAAAATTAATTAATTTATCTTTAACCTAACTGCTTCAGAAACATAACTTCGAGTTGCTTTCTCGTATTGCAATTATGTACACATCTTGAGCAGCAATATGTACAAAAATATAATCTATTATAGCACCATTGCAAACCGCGCAAAACTTAATTAATATTATTATATTAATTTTATTATGTTAATTGTGTAAGGGTTGCAACTTATTTAGTGATGCTATGGTCTATATCAACATTTCCTTTTTATTTTACACAGCGTGGTAGGGTAACTTTTTAAATGTTGATAAATCTGTGACAATACATAATTTTTGTTTGTGGACCCTGTCTCTGTATTGTTCTCTTGTGTCAATTATCTTATAACTGTATCGCTTGTAAATATATGTGGACTTAATAATAGTTGTTATTTTTATAGAATCACGATTTAGACCCTTGATCCATAATCTAGTTGTGTTACAATTACAAACCAGCTGCCCAATTGTGATAGCATATTTATCTTTAACCGTTTTGTTCACATGTCGTCTAGTTCATTAATTTGAAATAATTGTACATTGTTGGATTTGAAACATGTTTCATCTTGAAATCATATTTTATTTTTTCAATTAAAAATGTAGTAAAAAAATAGTCTAGTGCAGCAATGAACATTGTTGCCGTCACGAGGAGAAATGCCAAGTGATTGTGTCTTATTCCAATAATTCCTGTTTATTCAAATTATTTTTAAATATTTTTCTTATTAAACTTGTTTCGTTCATCATGCATCTAGTATTCTGGACTCGAGCAACAACATTAATACCTAACAACACCCTTAATCTAGTCAACAACTCGTTTTAATAGTAGATAATTAACATTTTTACTAATATACTTACACAATATTCAGTCAATAAAGTGTGCTACATAAATGAGCTTGCACATAACTCTGATATTGTTGGGACATCTTACATCTACGACCAGCGGGCAGCGACGGGGAAACTGGCCCGGGCTGAGTCCCAACTTATACACACGGCTACATAGGAGTTATCGCATGATGGGATCGCGTGCCCGTGATCACTCCAGGCCAACTCCCTGATTGAAAACTAACCATTGGTACAAGCAAACTTCAAGATCTCCAAGCTACTAGTCGGCAGTGCTGTAACCGAGTGAGTAGGTGTCAGTTGAGTAGGAAGGGGGGGGGGGGGGGGGTGGAACCTTTTCAGTTTTAACATTCACATGGATAATATACATAATTCAGAGCAAAGGTAAAAGCATATCATACACCAATAATTTGGTTCAGATGGCGGAGACTTCACCAAATATATACAACATACAAGCATGTCTCTCGAGGCCTTAGTTATATTAGAGCAAATATAACGAAGGCCTCGTATCTCCCCACTTGGATCAGCTCATATTAACACAAAATATTTAATAAGTGAGTTAATTCATAATAATTAACTGCGTTGTTTTGTGATAATATTCTCTCACTTGAAATAACAACTCGCGATTGGCGACGAGAGTAATAGAAGTGTATGATCAGATAGCTTTGACACGAGACGTGCGACTAAAAGTCCCACATGTTGTTTTGAATATCCATATTTTGTTTTGATAATTGAGTGGCCTAGAGACAAATGTGTATTGACTATTTTATAGCGTTAACAACAGCAACGATATCAATCATATTATTATCATACAGATCAACGTTGATTTCATATTATATAGTATACGTAGTAGAGTACATGGCAATAACAAAAATTAGTAATTAATAAATGTCCAAATAAAACCATATTTAAACGTGTATGTGACATGTAATGCACATGTATACTTTAGTATTGAGTTCTTCGGTGAAGTATAGTTGTTCGCGCATTTACACATCAACATGAAGGTAGACTGATGGCAATGGGCTATGATGTAAACATAAGATAGGGTGAGGCTTGTGAATTTGAGTACCGATTGCTGGGCGAGTGTTGCGTGCCAAGAGACCACTAGCGCTCATTGTGCACAGTGGCGATAGCTCGCGTTCTAGACTTTCGTTAACATGTGATTATAAGAACATTCTTCATGGCATCGCCTCGGCAACATAGACTCGCATGTTTCGTTACCATCACACCCATGTATAACACCCATTAATGAAACGAGATGTTCATTTATTATTTATTTAATTGTTGTATACTTCGCGGTAGTTCACCGCAGAGCGCATTTAACCACATTTTGCAGCTTGTTGAATGGAGTCGCACCCACTCTTCTAAATTACAAAAACCGCATACAAAACAGTATGCGATGAATCATTTTGTTGGGACTCAAATGAACGTAGGTTCGAAGACCACGCAAGGCAAAGAAAATTCTGTATGTCCTTGCATCATCATCTTTCATTTCTTCGTCTTCTCAAATAGCGACGGTAAGCAACAATTAAATTTACTATAGATCAGTGCTGTTAAGAAAATTTTCAATATTGTATAAAATAATAGATGTCTAGATATATTATAAATAGCTATAGAATCAATGGCATATGGCATTAACAAAAAATTGTGTTAACACTAGAAAATTATCTAATTTAATTTAATTAATAAGAGTATCTTCCGTTTTCACCAATTCTTATTTACTTTTATGAATTCAGTGCAAGTAATCAAAGATAAATAAACAGGCAGTACTCAATTATTTAAATCTGAGAAGACACTCAATACACCTATCTTCTTCTCATCGGAACGCTTTGTCCGTGAGTGGCAATGTCTGACTCTCGCATCATTGTTCGAAACAACGTTACGCACGATTTGCAGTATGTTACGGTATCTCGTATGGTATTGGTAGTATTATATAGGTAAGCACCTCACTAGTAACGTCTTAGAAATGGCGATTACATGCTGGAAGCAATGTACGACCGTTATACGATATGGAGAATTTACGCTATGTTTAGAACCTATGAGGCATAATCCTAAAGAAATGGCAAACGCATATCAAACGATACGCCTCACTTAGTTTTACGCGTTGTATGATATTTTTTCCATGAGGTCGTCCATGTCGATGTTCAAAAGACGTAGGCTCAACTCTAAGACACTGATCAACAAAAATAACTTAGCTTAATCAGTCATGGGTATGACCCATCAATTAACTGGTCTCTACGCGAGCATTGAAAATTCCTTGTGCCTTCTTTGAAATTAACTAAAAATTATGTGTTATCTTGAAGCGTAAAAGAAAAGAAAGTTCGAACCTAAAAAGTGCTTCCCTCAACGTGTGGTGTAAAACTGAACTGAGGCCTTCGTGATATATGACTCAGTTAGCGCGTAAAGGTTTAAACAGAACTTGCATCCTTATCGTTTTAAATATATTATATAACCCACGACGAACAAAGAAAGATAAACACCGAATGTATGGTGAGATTTAGAATTTGTTCCACTTTTATGTTATTCGAACTACTCTAGAATAAAATCAATTTTAGTAAAACCTTGTTCTACAAACTGGCAGTGAATTTGAAATATTTTCAATTGTGATTTTCTATGTGTAACAAAAATTTGATAATTGGATGAGCGAAGCAAAAATTCCATTCTACTACACCAGAGAAAAAAATCCGGAATGTTTTTTTTTCTTTCTTTCCGGCTAAACCGAAACTCCAATTACGATGAAATTTTCTGGAGGCCTTCGAAATCTTTGAAATTAGAACTGCCACGTTTTTGAGCGCAATCAAAAAATTATTTCTCATGAAAATCGCAATTTTACGCCTTTATCGTTAAAAAAATTAATCTTCAACTTATAACACCTACATGCTGTATTCGATTGTAATAATTTTTTTCACAGAACCTAAATTTTATGAATTATTCTATTCGTGTGAAATTTGAGCGTAATCAAAAAATTATTTCTCCTGAAAATCGCAATTTTACGCTTTTGTTTCGTTTTTTTTTAAAAATTTCTTCGACTTATATATAACACCTACATGCTTTAAACCAATTATAATGATTTTTTCAAAGAACCTTAATTTTATGAATTAAAATAAATTCGTGTGAAATTTGAGCGCAATCTAAAAATTATTTCTCATGAATTCCATAATAATATCAATATTATTAGTGACGAAGCGTCCCTCTACATGCATCACTTTTGCTAAGTGCATATACGTCCGTCTGAACGTATCACGTCTAGCATTGGGAGTCAAGGATATACAGAATTTTTTTGGTAGACTAGGGTTGAGGGTGTGGAATTTCTCACGCAAAAAGTTTGAATATAATGTATGGATACCTCCACCAACAGTGAAGGCGGTACAAACGTGGAACAGTACAGAAAATTCAATCCCTATTTTGGTACTCCCTATCTGAGCTACACAGGCTTTATTGTTTATTATTTTATCACATTATTTTTGTAAAATGGTTTTTATTGTCAGTTGGTCAAAGTTTCTTTTCGGTTTATTTGTATATGTATTTGTATTTATTTTACTTCCGTTGACAGGTACAAAGTACATATATGGACCAATGGACCATATTAGACCAATTAATTACAATTAATTTAAAAACAAAATAATTTAACAATATAATTGTAATTATAAATTATTTGTGTAGTTGTAGAATACAACCTAAATATGGTATCACTTTTGGAATATCATAAAGTTAGATAGTTTCAACGCTTACTGATAGCGTTGACAGTTGACAGTCTCGTGTCAGTTGATCACCATTCATAGGTTTGTAAGCATATCCACAAGGTAGTTACCTTTCAAGGTACATACATTTAAACAATCTTAGCAGATTGAAAAATATATCAAGACAAGAAGACAACAAAACGAAGCAAATTGTGGGAAATGCTTATTTATAAGCTTGTGTAATCTCTATTTTTGATGTAAAACACTAAATCAACGCAAATCATAACGAAAACAAAAATTGTATTGAGATTTGCGTTTGAAAATTGTTACGAATATATTACTTTTATCAAATATAATGCACTCATCTGAGGACATCCATAAATCATCGGGCTTACAGAAAACAAGACCAACATTTCCGTTGTAAGCTCCTTGTGACTGTTTTGTCTCGTCCAATTCTTGAATCGATGATTTTTCGCTCGAATATGAGTACAACCATCAGAAACAATATTAGATAAAATCATTTTTGTCCACTAATACTGAATTCGAATTTTCATGACAAACTAGAGCTAATGTTGCCGTTAGAGGCTATACTTTTCATAATCGATTTTGAAAGTTTAAATCGATTAAGAACCGACACGTATATGAAATATATTCGCAATGCACTATTGTGTACTATGCTGTAGTATATTGTATAATCAGGCGAAATAAGTATACCATTGAATTCATAGTTTTCTGGCACAATAGTCGAGGAGAGACAAATTATCACTCACTCACTCACTCACTCACTTACTACACTATACGAAGCTTTAAACTTTTAATCATGAAGATGAGTTTTTAAACTTTTTGGAACGGTGCAGAAAAATAAACAATCGATTGCATCAACTTATAGATTATGATTATGATGATAAAGGACAATTCAATGTCATAACTCATGATGAAGGAGATTCAAATGAATCGTACATCAAGTGTTGACTCAAAGTAAGATCTTCATTCGTTATTTGAAATAATCCCAAGTAAATAACACGTTTAATTAAATTGCAGAACCTTTTGGTGTAAAGTAGTCAAAAGACAGAACTTTATATCATTGCCCCGTTAGAGCTAAGGTTTAAGTACTTAGTTAATTGGAGTGAGTTTAAATTTAGTTTACATTGCATGATAGAACGGATAATACAAATATAAATAAGAAGTAAGTAAGTCTTGGTCTAGGCGTTTGTTGATTAGAAACTAAAGTCAATCAGAAATAAACTTAACTTTATCATAGACTGAAGATCGAATGAGTGATAGAATACACACAGTCGAATCGAGCATAATGCAAACTCATTTAACCATTTAACGGCTAAAGATATATTTGCAAAAACTATAATCAATGTCACAACTAAAAATTAAGTGACACTACTCCCAAGATGCTTCAAAAAATTTAAAAAAAAAGCTGTCTGTAAAGTTGTCGTCCGTTCAGGCAGAAAGTTTAATTAATTCAATATATTTTATTTTAATAAATATATATATAGAGAGAGAAAGAAAGTCAGTAACTTTTCTGAGAACATAAAATCACGTTCTTCATTAGTTTTGGTTTAATTCATCGGACTACTCTTGCAACAGTCGACGCGCACAACAACAAAAAATACAAAATTAATAGTCAAAATAGTTGGATTATGAATTACCACAAAAATATATTATCCGTAGTATTAGTATCCTTAGTAAACTGATGTCATGGTTATTTCGTATGTACTGTACAATATAATTTGAGAGTAGACAAAATAATTTTTGTTCTGAAATTCCTACAAATAAAGTTTTATTCAAGATGAAAAAAATACATCCTGCTGTGTACTGCCAGTAACAAGTGATAAATGCAGATGCGCGTGTATGAAAGTGTTGTGTAAAATAAGCAAACACACTGAAGCCAATACGGGTGCAGTGGTTCCCGTCAGATCAGGTGGCCTCGGTTCACTCGTGGAGTGGATGTGGATGTGGAAGTGGAAGTGGAAGTGGAAAGTCACACTGGAAATTGGAAACTACCTTTGTTATTAACGTAGTACGCTTTCATTCCCATTGTCCCGTACTCCCCTGTGTAAAAAATTAATTAGCTGCTCGGAAATAGAAGCCTCACTAAAGAGTGGTTCTCTTGTGTAGTGTAAAAAGACCATCACAACGACTGGGACAACGAGAGATACAGTTTCGCTATGTCTTGTCAGACCCTTTGTACGTGCACACTTTCATTCTATTTCACCATCAGGAGAATGCGAAAATACTCATACGTCCATGGATAACTTCACACCAAATAAGATAATCCAGAGTTTGGCAAGTTTTCATTTTTAACAAAAAAATTATAATTGGATGAGCGAAGCGAAGACTTCAATTTCACCGACCCCCAAAAAATTTAGCTCGGTTGTTTTTTTGTTTTTGTTTTGTTTTTTTTGTTTTTTTCCGTCTGTTTGTTCGCTCTCTACCGGGCAAAACGGCATATGCGATCTTGATGAAAATTTGACAGACCTTCGTTTTCTCTGAACTTAGACTTGCTACGTTTTTGGGTACAATCGAAGAAATATTTCTCATGAATATCGTACTTTTACGATTTTTTTTTATTTTTAGTGCGATATTTTCGTGCCATTTGGGCCGATTCTGACCAAACGGGTGGGGCTACAACGTTCATATTATACATGGGCATTAAGGTTATGGTGATGTAGTACTTACGAAAGAAAAAGTTGAAAAAGTTAGCCAGAATCGAGAGAAATAAAGCTTTTAAATATACGTTTTTTGACTTTTTGTGCGATATTTTCGTGCCATTTGGGCCAATTCTGACCAAACGGGTGGGGCTACAACGTTCATATTATACATGGACATTAAGGTTATAATGATGTAGTACCTTTTGAAAGAAAATGATGAAAAAGTTAGCCAGAATCCATAGAAATATAGCTTTTAATGTAAGATTTTTACGTTAAATAATAACAAATTAACAAGAAAAAATAGAAACTTGACAACAATCACCTACAATGCGTCGGCAGAAAAACAAAGCACTTGCAAAAGTAAAGATATCCCAGGCAAACTAAAAACTTATTTATAAAGCTCATCCATCAACGCGGCGGGACTTTAGCGTTTTCCTAGTATATCATATATAATACTGGTAGGTACGCTCAATTATTGTAATCTTTGTCATTAATTGATGACTTAAGTCCAATTAAACAAACTCGACTTGGTATTAAATTTATACATAGTAACTTCTACTTTCTGCTCTTTCAAGCTCTTCCTTAAATTCCAACAACTTATGCTTTACATTTTGTTTCCCAATCGTTGAAAACGTCATTCAATAAATAATTTTTCATACCATTTTCAGCGAAGCTAATTGTTTTGGTGGACCTCTATTTTGTTTTACAATATTACGATGAATATTAATGATGAAATTAATGATTCAAATATTATTGTTTGGTGCATAATACTACATCACATTCATATCACCACAATTCATACCGCCAACATGTCGCGTGCAGTGGCCATAATGTGAGCAAAATTATATTTCCATGTTACACAAAACAACAGAATCACAACATCGATTTTATTGCAGTGATTGATAGATTTATTTGTATTGAATTGTAGCCATGGGCAAGCAATAACAAATTTTCCCAATTGATTGTGTTGTTTTATCATTATTGTTCGCCTGGTTGAAGGAGGAACAAGAAACCTTGTTTGCAATATAATCCATCGTACACTATTATTCTACCCTTAGCAACGAATCAAGAGTAGTAATTATACCATGTAAATATATTTCTGATGTATCAAGTTTGTGCAGGCAGGATGTGTTCTCACAAGGCATATACACTGCTGCATACGCTAAAATAATATTGTGGTCTACTAGGGAAACGCTACAGCTGATGGGCTGCGATGTACAAGAAGTACCATAGACAATCATACAAGATGGTGGTTCATTTGTATCGACATCCTCATACGTAATTACACTGTTTTGATGTTGGCGTATCATCTTACTAACGAAACACACATGGCGGTTATAATGGGCTAGATATTAAACCGAGGGCCACTTACAATTGGTTTGACCATTATCTAAAGAAGACACTGTTATTTTAAAATACGTTTAACTGTAATAATTTTAATTCTAATTTATCAAATTCACATTAGAAAAAAACAGTCAAGTTCATTTGTTTAGGTCTAATTCACTACTACTTTTATTACCAAACGCAAATTGTAGCTACACTCATTCGTATAAATTGTTTCTTACCAGTTCGTTACTATTTCCAATTAAAAATACCGATCTCTAGTTGGTCTTTATTCTCTCGTCGATGGGTTTGTTCCAACAGGGTTGACTCGGTCCACCTTAAAATTGGAGCCCCCAATGTTCAGCGACAGAGTGGGTTGACTCGTAAATCGTAATAAGAAAAACACCATGTATAATTTGAAGGGGGAAAATGTGTTTAGAAATATTTATTTACATTTTTTAATGTTAATGTGAAATCATGTTTTTGTATTGAGTGACTGTTCACTGCATCGAACCTCGTAAACGCCACTCTATTGATCCATCCAGTTCAATTCCTATTATTTCGAAGCCTTTTTGAAAATACAATTTTAATATGCATGGCTATAAACTTTAAAGGAATTTAGATTGAACAAAAATCAAAATACTTAAAATTAAAATCTTATTAGTTATTGTTAATTGGATTGATAGTTATTATTTCTTTATTTACAAAGTATAACATGAGTTTGTGGCACTGTGTGTTTTTAGTAAAGATACGTTCGCCAAAGAGCCAAGACGTGCAACGCTTTAGGTTGTGAGTAATAGATTTTCCATTTTCAAGACACGTATAAAAAAACTCATTAGCGTCCAACAATCACCAGATCTTGGTAATAACTATACAATGAGACCAATAATTCCGCTTTCCACGCATTTTCTCGACTCCTCGCGGACGACTTGGGTGTTTTTCCAGTTGTGCCCCAAACTAAACGGTTCCAGGCCGGGACGTGTCATGAATCCAGATCGGACGCGTACAACGGTAATTGCGACATCGAAATTCAGGCGTCGTTTTATACAAGTCAGTGTCCGGAACATGCGACAGGGTCGCTGCTATCGGGAGCATGATACGAGACGAGCCCCAGAGCGAGAGCGAGAGAGAGAGAAGAGAGAGTTCTCCATGCTAATGGACAAGGCAAGCGAGAGGGTCAAAGGCCACGACGCCAGCCAGACGAAGACAGGAGACGCTGATGGCACGGATATACAATAAAGTCGAGAGGAGAATGAATATAAATGATATTTATCAAGAGTTGAATTGAGCTTGTATTTTAGTTTAAAGAGAGGTAGACGGTCTGCACCAGAGCGTCTAGTTAAATGACAGAGTACTGAAAGAGTTTGCAGATACTGAAATACCAGTTACTTTTCTAGAACATTTACTGCAGCCAATAACCATCTTTGCAGATGTCGTATTTAAACATTTCGAAAGTCGTTGATTTATGTAATAATTATTTAAACATTTCGAAAGTCGTTGATTTATGTAACTAAAAAATGTTTTAAAATAATTTTACTCACATGTAAAAGTGTTCAGCCGTAAAAAAAATAAAGTAATGCCATGCAAAGTTCCATATCGATCACATGTTAACTGGCAGCAAGAGATGCCCCTAAGGATAATATTAATAGATATCACTCAGATCGAGTAACCGGTATATTAACGATTATGTTTTTAACAAAACCCCTAAAACAATGATACGCCGTGAGGATTAGGATGTGGCGAGTACGTACACCCAAAGGGAGTTTGCAGGATCAAGACTTTTGTATGTGCGAGAGAGGGAGAGAGAAGTTGTGACTTTATTACGTTATGGCATTATGTGATGAATAGACGTAAAAGTGTGCTTACTGCGTTGGGGCCTAGACGGGGGTGGGGGGAGGTTATAGAATGATGCACCAAGAAGAAGTGAGAGGAGAAGACGCTGATGCTGCGAATTAACTCCCGCACACAGCATTGACAAACGAGAAAGATCTCAACTACATTTTATGTTCAGCGAGAGGGGTGGGGGGAGCACAGGTGCTGGTTTATAGCTGGACAAAATCGCATAAGGGAGGAAGGAGGAAGACTCCAAAACGAAATATTGCAGATTGAACGCGGAAGATGGCGGCTGGGTGAATACTGGCAAATTTATCCGGGGACGCAGAGGAAATGGAAAAACTTTATACAAGAGGAATAGGATGAATGTGGACGAGATAATCTCTTAAAAAATTGCCCATTGAAAATGGACGAAAATCACGAAACGAAGCTTCCTGACCAGGTATTTACTTATGTGTGAGGGTGGGGTGAGTGAGAAAGAGCGCCCTGGAGAGAGACGGAGAGTGAGCTAGCTCAGAACAATTCTGTTAGTGATACGGGCTTGAATCTTGAATGCTGTATGGAGCAAGTTAACCAAACTCTAAAGGTAAAGAGACAGATTGGGGGTTGGGACTCTCGAGTAGAACGGGACAGAGATGGAAGACGGCAGCGGTCTGGGCCATGAGTGGGAAAGAGGTAGTGGCGGTTTATCAGGGGTCATTGTGGTAGGACGTGGTTAGGGTAGCCAAACACAGGGCCGCACCCGCAGGCAGAGCTCGATATCATTACCGCAGTTGCTCTGTGACATGACTTAAATAAGTTAAACTAGCTCCGGCGCTTTGTTTCTTGAACCGGCAGCCGTCAACTGGACACGGGGAACACTGGAACAGGACCGACCTACCGGCTTATCGGTCACGGAGATTGATGCGTGCGTCATGGCCCGGCCTACACTCACAGCACCCGTGTTCAATTGTGTGGGATTCAGAAGGCTTAGATTCTATTCAACCTGGTATTGGAGATTTGGGAAACGGGAACGACACGACTTTTATTTCGAAGTTGCTGGATGGAGACACGCACAATTGTATGTACGGACGGTTGACTATTACCACAAGGATCGAAGCCTACATTCACTAGGGTACTGGGTTAGTTTACACCCCCAAGGTGTGTTGACGATATCCCACAATGAATAATATTAAAATCACACAAAAACTTAAATAATTGTCTCCTAGATGGCATATAACAGTTATGGTTATATAAAAGAGATGAAAATAACTGTACTCACAATGTGTATAAAACCTATTATAGGGCGTAAGGCTTTCCTTTATTCATTATTTTTGTCTGTCCGTCTGTGCAGCTGTCACGTCTTATAACGAAATCAGAACATGCCTACCGATTGACATACGTTCTTTAGTTAAAATAACACTTCATAAGGATGATACAGATTATTTTTAGTGACTCTCGTGCTTAGGGGGTGGTCTAGCCCCACTCATATGGTGGAGTTCTACCAACCCGGCACCTCCACCAAAAGTATACAACATAATATATATCGTAGTTGTACAACGTTATGCTTCACTCCATATTGTTGTGGTTGGATGAGCGAAGCGAAGACTTCAATTTCACCGACCCCCAAAAAATTTAGCTCGGGTGTTTTTTTTTTTTTTTTTTTTTTTTTTTTTTTTTTTTTTTTTGTCTGTTTGTTAACTCTCTACCAGACAAACGGCTTATCCGATCTTGATGAAAATTGACAGGACCTTCGAAATCTCTGAACTTAGAGGTGTATTGTTTTTGGGTACAATCGAAGAAATATTCTCATGAATATCGTACTTTACGATTTTTTCGATTTTTAGTGCGATATTTTCGTGACAATGGGCCAATTCTGACCAAACGGGTGGGGCTACAACGTTCATATTATACATGGACATTAAGGTTATGGTGATGTAGTACCTTTTGAAAGAAAAGTTGAAAAAGTTTAGCCAGAATCCATAGAAATAAAGCTTTTAATATAAGTTTTTACGGTAAATAATACCAATTGACAAGAAACAAAATAAACTTGACAACATTCACCTACAATGCGTAGGCAGCAAAACAAAGCACTTGCAAAAGTAAAGATATCCAAGCAAACTTTAAACTTTAAAAAGCTCATCCATCAACGCGGCGGGACTTAGCGTTTCCCTAGTTGGTACTACCATGACCGTATACTGGTCATGCAGCCTCGCTGTTATCTCGGCACACGAGGGCAAGACCATGCCTGGGGGAGGAGGAGGGGGGTTAGTGAAAAAATATTAACAACATTTCATAAAAGGTTAATTGGATGAGCGTAGCGAGCGTAGCGAGCGAAGCGAAAACTTCAATTTCACTGACCCCCCAAAAAATTTAGCTCCAATGTTTTTTTTTTGTTTTTTTTTGTCTGTATTTTTGTCTGTTTGTTAGAAGGATTCCGGGCAAACGGCATAAGCGATCTTGATGAAAATTTGAGGGGACCTTCTTTTTCTCTGAACTTAGAGGTGTATTGTTTTTGGGTACAATCGAAGAAATATTTCTCATGAATATCGTACTTTTACGATTTTTTTCGATTTTTAGTGCGATATTTTCGTCACATTTGGGCCGATTCTGACCAAACGGGAGGGGCTACAACGTTCATATTTCACATAGACATTAAGATTATGGTGATGTAATACCTAATGAAAGAAAAAGTTGAAAAAGTTAGCTAGAATCCATAGAAATAAAGGTTTTAATATTAGTTTTTCAATTTTTAGTACGATATTTTCGACACATTTGGGCCGATTCTGACCAAACGGGTGGGGCTACAACGTTCAGATTTCACATGGACATTAAGTTTATGGTGATGTAGTACCTTTTGAAAGAGAAAGTTGAAAAAGTTAGTCAGAATCCACAGAAATAAAGGTTTTACTATGAGTTTTTTGAGGTTTTATAGTACCAATTAACAAGTTACAATAGAAACTTGACAACAATCACCTACAATGCATTCAAAAAGCACTTGCAAAGGAAAAGTGCAAACAAACGCAAAAAACGCAAACAAAAAACGCTCATCCATCAACGCGGCGGGACTTTAGCGTTTTCCTAGTAAGTAAAATACTACAACATGAATTTCCCAAGAAGGTACTACGAGACAAAAAATTCTTATTAAGAAAAAGAGAAAAATGTCACTTCGAAAAATAAACATTATACTTCAATATGTTTCTAAATCCCACTAGACGAAAATGTATTTGGCACTTAGGTAAAAAAAATATTTTATTTACTAATTACAACACAATTGTTATTTCGTACAAATACGTATAAATACTAAATAAAGATGTTTCGAAAATAAGGAAGGTAAAGGACAAATTGATTCAATTTGCAATACTGCACTTTATTCAAGTGTAAGTTCCAGTGGGCACTACATATGTGTATTAACGAACAGTAACATACGTGCCTTCTAGATATACTGACGAATACTGTTCCTAACACATTCTGATCATTCCTCTTCGTCACCACTCACAATAATTCAAGCTTGACATCTCACATTCACATTTTGTGAGACTTCATACAGTAGTGGAGATAATTTAAATACTCTTGTTCGGTGAGCTAGTGTTGATTTCATATTTTATTTTCATTCTGTATACTACAGAGACAGACTGTTATTTAGTTATGATTAATGCTAATAATCAAGACTCGGCCACTTTGTAACTATTTAATTTGTATCATGTTTTGTTCGCAGTTTTTTTTGTTCTCAAAATATACGCCTAATTTTTTAGTTTATAGTAATAAAATAACAGTTCTCAGCTTTGTAAAATATTAATATTTACTGCTAGACTATATAACATTAAAATGAGACTTTGTTAACTTCTGGTATTGATTATGATTCTCAAGGATTCGGCAACTTTTTTTTACAAAACAATGTGTATTATTTTTAATAAGTTATTAGTGTAAAGTTTATGTGATTTTATTTCATTGTAATAACCTGGATCCATGTGGTCATCCAACAGTGGTCAGTTCGTCAGCAGACAAATAGTTTGTTTTCTCTCTAGAAACATAATATGTGCACGCAAAGCAATCTAGCGTATAAATGCATGTTGTGAATGTGTTATATGTGTTATACAATTAAATATTTTACTCCAATAAAGATAATTATCATAGTAAATACAATTCAGAAACTGTGTAATCCACTTCGACGGGGTATCCCCGCTTGGGATGGAATTTTTTTTAAATTCTTTGTATTAAAATATTAACAATTCCATCTACGGGAGTGTCTCCTAAATTACCAAATCGAGAAATAAAAATAATAATTTTGCTTGCTTAGGCCTAAATATTTTCTCTTCCATAGCAGATAGTTGTACGCATCGTTCAACTCAACTGTTTTTTTTTAGTACTTTTACCTTGAGATTTAAGCTGAAATAACCCAGTTAAAAGATAAAGGAAGGACCGTTTAAGTGATGTATGAACACTGCATTAGATAGCTATTGCGTTCACATCCATGCAGAGAATAAATTACATTCCAACGCATAGCCCATTTAGTTAAGAGGGAATTCGCGACAATTTTGAAATATATTACACGAGAAGTGCGAGAGTCTGAAGAGAAACATAAGTACCAAGTGGATTAAAGGAGAAACAATTTCACATAATTAGATTTCTTCCTGACGAGAAAAGACGTCACTAATCGAATTAGAGATGGAACAGAGACCTAGAGAGCGAGGCGGAGGCTGGTTCTTGGCTGATATCAAACGATGTCTGGGGTCTGTCAAACCAGACAACCGAACTCGGCGACAACCGAATACCATTTGTCACCGAGATGAATTACATTTCACGGGTCGGAGTCGGAGCCGGACACAAACGACCGCACACGAGATAACACGAGCAATCCGATTTACTAGGAAACAAAGCACGTTCCAAAATAAAAGATGAAGTCCAGAGAAATAAAGGTAAATCAACTTTATTTATTGACTCTCGTGTAAGGGTGAAACGTGGTTTTGCACTTTTTAAAGTTTGTTAGAAATTGTAGAAACCCTTTGCCAGTGAACTAAACTCAAATAACAAATTCGATACAAGTGGGGACCATCTTTATTTGCGAAGTCACTTTAGAGCGAAGTCTGATTATTTACCGCGGAAAATATTTTCTTGACCGCTGAAAAGAGTGGCCGGTTCAGGTTTCTACTCATCAACCCCTTTGCTAATTATTAAATGCTCTGTCTGCAACAAACGTGCGTAAATTTTACAAACAGGCAAGTATACGAGAATATCAAACAATCAAAATTCAAGCTATGACCGTTTCAAACAAAAATTAAAACAAATATTAATTGTATAAGACTACTATTTTCTTAATGATAACCTTACAGATACGCTCTCACAAATTTGCCCTATTACTTAATATTATTGATTGCCTGTTAAAGAATCTTATCACTTTTCTATCTTATCTTAGTATTAGTAAACTTTAGTTTTTTAGTTTAAGCTAAAAGGACACATATAAATTGTGTTATTGTGATTTGAAATGTACAAATTAGCTGATAGCATTAGCACTGATTACATCATAGGCTTTATTGAACACAAAACTCTAGCTTTATAACTACCTTGAATCAAAATCGAACTAATTAAATGTATAATGATAATCGCTTGCAATTCATAAATATGATAACGGCGATGAATATTCTTCCCATGCGGTATAATATGAAGGGCATAGCTGATGACAACCACACTGCCACGTGGTATAAAAGAATGATGAATACAAAATCTACGTATTTAAATATTAGGCTACTTTAACTATATGCAATTCAATTGTGTGCTACAAATAATACGTCCACATTTTTATGATATATATCTTATATATTATTATAATTTTGTAGCTAAACGAGCAAGATTTGTGTAATTTGTGACGACAAATGCAAAAAGAGCTATATGTACTGTCACTTCGTGCGTATTACACAAAACACATCGGTCACGACATAACAATCATGTGAATCACAGTTTGATGAACATGAATAATATCATCGATTTGTTTTACTTCGATCAAGTTATATCACAAATGCACTCGGAAAAGACTCAAAACTAGATCGAGAGTCACAATCAATGAATACATTTATTTACTTATGTTAAACTATTCTAAATAGATTATTGCTTAGTGGTTTGAGCAGTTAGACCTTCTACTGAGTATGTTGTACTCCAGAAGAGAATTGACCATCTGTTTGATTCATTTCCCTTGAACCAAGATTTGCAGTCTGGTTGTTTCACGATTGAGGAGAGGATGAAGTATAGCGTGCTGGTAAATACATACAAAGTATTGAAAGGTATGTTTTTAGGTATTCTACCCAATATTTTTAAAATTGTTGATCGTGATAGAAATTCTACTTTAATAAACTCATTGGAAGTTCCTAGATTAAATTCTGAAGCATTTAGAAAGTCATTTATGTACAGAGGCGTATCCTATTGGAATTCAATTTTATGATATTAGAAGCCAGTTTACTGATCTAGGAATTGTACAATTTAAAAGTAAAATTGAAGCAATGATAATGAATCAAAGAGCAAAAATTGATTTTTACTATTTATTTGTAGGTTATTGTCTGTGTGTTTGTGTAATGTTAATTTACCTTCATAAGCTCTTATAATTGATTTTGCTTTTCTCTTTGTTTGTTCATTATTGCTTTGATTATGATATAAACAATGTATTTTCAACTATATTTTTCTGCCTAGATTGTCTGGTTGCCGCCCACTGATGGAGCTTGCAACTTGATTTAGGTGTCCTGTATCATTGCTGTGATCAGTTTGACATGAAATTTTTTAAATAATTAAACAAGGGAGCGGAGCGACCGAGTGTCTCCATTCAACTCGAACGGTTCTCATTCTGTGATTCTGTCTGTCTGTACGTCGAAAATCAGCCGAACCGCTGAACAGATTGGGCTGAAATTTTAAACAGACATCCGGTACGAAATTATTGAGAACTGCTAACAAAATCAACTAGATCCATTGCGATTTAATCCTACAATAAATAAAAATGTGATTTTTAAAATATCGATAGCATTTGTTTAGTAGCAGCTATCGGGACCACATCTACGTGGCTTGCATGGCCTATTGGTAAGCATTTAGCATACCACACGGAGGGTTGAGGTTCGATACCGTTAGCTCGAACTTTTTTTATATTTTTACACCCACATATTATTTTTGAGGAGTGTTAAATGGAAATAAAACTTAGGTGATTTTGTTTTATCTTGGAAATTTGTTAATGTTTCACGCTAATACGTTTTGAACACGATTCGCATTTCAAATGTTCAATTTAAATATCTAGGGAAATGCCAAAGTTTTTTTTAAACGAGTGAGTGAGCCATGTGATGAGTACCCGGTATCATTCCTCATACTGGGCTAGATAGGTATAGGGGAGGAAAGGGGATGTTCCCGGGTACTCAACACTTGTCTCACTCACTCACTCGTTTAACAACGACTTTGGCGTTTTCCTAGTATAATTATATATATGAGTCAAGATTTGAACACAAAAATGAAGATTGAACCCAAGAATAAAGATTTCGCGTTCGGTGGTTTCTTCCGCGAAAGTTTGATTATACTCCCTGATTTGCTGTTCCTGATTTTTGGCAAACCTCATATTCGTTTGAGTGGGATCGTCTAATAAATCAGTTTTTTTCTTTTCGTTTTTCTTTTTTATTGTTTTTTTTTTTTCTTCTTTTCTTTTTTTTCTTTTCTTTTCTTTTCTTTTCTTTTCTTTTCTTTTCTTTTCTTTTCTTTTCTTTTCTTTTCTTTTCTTTTCTTTTCTTTTCATTCTCCACCCTTTTTTATATTTTGATTCATTCATTAAATGCATATAATATCATTCAATTTGTTACCAACATTCTTGTGTTAAATGCATTGTTGTTGTAATGCTACTATTTCAAATATTTACGAAAATGTAATTTATTGTTGTTTCTGCATCTATGTAATTAGATTTATTTAGTTGTCCTCCTTTGTAAATCAGTTTTTATAACTGAATAGGATAGACGTTAAATAAATAAATAAATAAAAATGTATACGTACTATTCCAACACCCACATTTTAATTTTTTACACCCTGCATATTAGCAATATCGAGCGTCTATAATATGGTCCCCTGAAAAAAACGCAATAGTCTTGAGTTTGAACGATATTTGTAAGGTAATCTTGCAGTCAGATATATTTTAGAATTTATACCAAGGTCGATATATCTGATATAACACATTGATCGTGTGGAGATTGAACCGGCCACGCGGAACCTCCCCTACCTCGTCTATAAAGTGCAGATCATCCCTCCGGGCGTCGCGACGTCCCCCTGGACAATGATGATTGATGAGGCGTCCTTGACGTCGAGGAAGATAACCCCTTCAGCTAAACCCAACCTCTCACCTCACGACAGACAATTCAAAATGCAAAATGCGCCCCCCCGCCATAGTTTTCTCGCTCCCGCCTTCGTGATCTTATCCAGGGCTTTACGAGGTTTGGGTAACGATGAGTGGTAAATACCAAGAGCTGGCTGGCGTGACGTAGGAATACCTTTCTACCCCCTGTCTTTCATATTGACTTGCTAATGTAAACAGTTTCATATTTTTATGGTGTAGGGAGGGGATGTTTTATTGTGTTGTGAGAAGATCAGAGTAGGAAGAATATTTGTGGGGGAGAATATGTGACAGGTAAAGATCTTATTGTCGTTGGTGTCTTCGACGACACACTTGTACAGAACATATGAACAAAACACCATTAGTAAGTTTTCAAAGAGATGCGTTGAGGGAATCGAAAGCTGTAGGTCTGCAGTTGAAACATTGACTGTATTAATAAGACCGGCAATCTTTTTCCAACTTGCTATTTTCCATGACATGCATATTTTGGTGTATTTCATTTATGTTAGTATTTATTTATTGGCGTATCCATACTAGGCCGCTTCGCGAACGCTTTTTCCAGTCGCGTTGATGGATGAGCTTTTTTTTAATATTTCTGTCCAATGATTTCGTTTTTATGTGGAATCTCCTTACTTTTTCTATGGTTACTTGATATTACTTGTTCATTATACACCTGTAAAAGGCTTTTATTAAAACAGTTATTTCTATGAATTTTGACCAACTTTTTCAACTTTTTCTTTCAAGTGGCACTACATCACCATAATCTTTATGTCAATGTAAAATATAAACGTTGTAGCCCAACCCGTTTGGTCAAAATCGGCCCAAATATCACGAAAATATCGTATTATAAACCGGAGAAAAAATCGTAAAAGTACGATTTCTATAAGAAATATTTTTTCAAATGTCTCTAAAATCATAACATATATGATATCAGTGATTTTAAACGTTCTTATAAAGTTTCATCCAAATTCAAATGAAATTTTCTGGAGGCCTTCGAAATCTCTGAACTTAGAACTGCCACGTTTTTGAGCGCAATCGAAAAATTATTTCTCATGAAAATCGCAATTTTACGATTTTTTTCGATTTTTAAAAACATTCTTCGACTTATAACACCTACATGCTTTATCCGATTTTAATGATTTTTTCACAGAACCTTAATTTTATAAATTAAGATATTCGTGTGAAATTTGAGCGCAATCGAAAAATTATTTCTCATGAATATCGAAATTTTACGGGTTTTTTTCTTTTTTAAAACAGTTCTTTGACTTATAACACCTACATGCTTTATCCTATTGTAATGATTTTTTCACAGAATTTTAATTTTATGAATTAATATATTCGTGTTAAATTTGAGCGCAATCGAATAATTATTTCGAATGAAAATTGCAATTTTACGATCTTTTTCTTTTTTTAAATTACGATTAATTAAAATTTACAAAATTTAAGTTAATTTTTTATTTAATTTAATTTAATAAAAAAAAAATCGACTTAGTAATGATTTTTTCACAGAACAACAGAAAATCCGCATAACACATGGCAGCTCAATGCACCAATTACGCTCATCCAACAACGCGGCGGGACTTAAGCGTTTTCCTAGTATGTTTTAGAAGCTTACCTCAAAATTGACATTTCAGTACGTACTTCTACTAGACAAAACATAAATAATAAACGAAGAAGACGATGACTTTAGATGAAACCATCAACCATTACACAAAAATAACAAATAACACTCCTGGTTTTGTTGGTGGACGATTCTGGTTTCTCTGGTTTTGGATGTCGAACTCGAAGGTCATTTACGCTGAATGTTGATCTTGTCTAGACTGAAACATTATTGATCAATGATCAATCAGCTTCTTATTGTTAATCATTATAATTAAGATAATCTTAAACTACATTTTAATAAATTTTATTTTTTTTAAATTTTAATTTGTACATAAAATTTTTATGATCTACCACTACACGTGTTGCATATTGCAAATGCACAATAGTGCATCGTAATAATATATACGCTTAGCCTAAATTCGTTATAGCTAGTGTGCTAACCAGAATTAATTATTATTAAAATTATTTATTTTACATGGTATTTCCATTATGTTTCGATTCATTCCACGTCCCCTTGTTACGCAACTATGATATCACAGTGTTAACTGCTTCCGCATGTAACGTTGTGTGTGACAAAAGCAAATCTATCACAATAACACGTTATGCAACACTTTCAACATTAGGGATTAATAAAAAACATCTTCCACCGGACCATATAGAAAGAATGAAAACGTTACACAGCCTGCTACCTGCACAGTGACTTGACAGAAACTCATACAGCAAGTAATTAGACTGCCAAGGTCAAGAGCATTACGTGAGTCGGGTCTCGTTTAGTAAATAGTAAACTTTTTTTAACTTAAAGGTTCAGTTTAAATAATTGATTCACATTCCTTTGGATTTGATTAAGGAAATAAGATACCAACTAATTCAGAGAGAAATACATATTTTATTATTGAGGATGTTCAACATGCAATGTGAGACTAGAATAGATATTATTCCTGTTTAATCATCCAAACCATACTCATCTTCAAGGATGTTCAACTATTTGTCACTGATTAAGTGATTTCATTTTGAACTAATGTTTGTTAAGTATTATTTTCAAGTACCTACCCATTAGAGGAAGCTATTTAAATAATTGATCTTACGTAACAACCAACACGGAGTTGGTTTCAGCTTAAACACCTGTGTGAGAAGCGTAATAAGATACCAACTAATTCAGAGAGAAATACATATTTTATTATTGACGATGTTCAACATGCAATGTGAGACTAGAATAGATATTATTCCTGTTTAATCATCCAAACCATACTCATCTTCAACTTCAAGGATGTTCAACTATTTGTCACTGATTAAGTGATTTCATTTTGAACTAATGTTTGTTAAGTATTATTTTCAAGTACCTACCCATTAGAGGAAGCTGTTTAAATAATTGATCTTACGTCACAATCAACACGGAGTTGGTTTCAGCTTTAACACCTGTGTGAGAAGCGTACCTAACTTTTTCAATCCATGAGAAAATAACAAACAATACAACCTGAACAATGAAAACGTCCGCGGTGGCACATACGATTAAACACGCATGGTCCGAAGCGTTTTTGGCTTTACGAGGACGTGTGTTCAAATCCCGCATACGGCTGGTGTTTTTGTCATCGTCCTTCATCGTCATCCATCACCACTCACCGTCTCGAATAACTTTAGTTGATTTATTATAGAGACGTTAAGCAATATAATGCATCATCACCTGAATAATGAATATTAATAAGTGGTCAGACAGATATCGCTTTGCATTCGTATGAGTTGCGTAAAACAATTGAGAAATCAAGAATTTTTATTTATAGTTTTTACTTGATTTCTCAATTAGCGACAGATTGTTGTCACGTATTTTTGAATATTTAAGATTAAAAAAACGACCGTCATAAACATATAAATAAATAAATTCGTATTTAGAGTCTACCCACTCAGTCAAAAGTCTTATTTGGTGGGGGACAGTAATTAATTTAAATAAAAATTAATATAATAGGACAGTGTATTGTATTGAATGGTGAATCATATATTGTTTAATTCTTGCATACAGTTTTATTTATGAAATCTTATGTCGTGAAAAGCTTGATAGGCATTATTCAAGTATGATACTTGTTGATCAGTCTTCACACATAAAGATAGAGAGGCAAATACTCCTTATTGTTACAAATTACTTTCAATAAATTTAGTATGGAAACATTATTTTTAATCGCTTTATACTGCCACGCAGCAAAATATTAAATGAATAATATAAACATTATTCATTTTTGCTAATATACGTTATTTTAGTTTAAAAAATATGTAATTAAGTAGGGCCTTCAAATTCCAACTCGCAACCTTCTCGTGGTTTGGCCCGTGATTAGGGGAGTTTTTCTCCCTGAAACTAATGGCGAGCTCTGGGTCGTCGTCGGGGACTTTCCCCTTCCCTTTGACTACCTCCCCGACGGCGACGACAATGACAACATGGACGGATGATGACACAGACGTAGACGACCACGACGTGGAGGAACCCGTTCTCTCCCCATATACCTGCTTGTGGCTGGTTCTGACCAGCACAGGCCTGTCCACCCCTTGTCCCCCCTTGTCATCCCTTACGTCCCTCCCTTCATCTCGATTGGCCATGTTGCATAAATATGAGACGTAAAGCAATATCCAATCGGGGAACTTTCCCCTTCCATTTGACTACCTCTCCGACAGCGACGACAATGACAACACGGACGGATGATGACACAGACGGAGACGACCACGACGTGGGGGAACCCCTGCCCTCTCCATGGGCTTGTGGATGGTTCTGACCAGCACAGGCCTGTCCACCCCCTATCCTCCCATGTCATCCATTACGTCCCTCCCTTCGTCTCGATTAGCCAAGTTGCCTAAATATGAGACGTAAAGCAATATCCAATATCCGATCAATGTAATTAAGTTATTAAATCGTTACTTCCGGTATTGGCATTATTTTTTCAATGATGTGACATTATTACGCAGGGAAAGACTCAAATCACCGACAAAGATAGCTCTAAGTCATGCGTAACGACTTAAACTCACTTAAGTGGTACAATACCTGTCACCAGCAATCACGAATTAATTTTTTTCTGCGGTTTTCTTCGGTGTTTGTTGTGAATGCTAGAGATTGAATCCTCTTTAAATAGCCCTTAGACATTCTTTTCACAACTATCATTAACAAAAGGTTCGCCTTACAATTGAGTCACCTCCAACTAAGCAAAATTAATAAAAATGTTTTATTTATTTATGTATGTTACATATTGTGGTATACTTGGTTCAGTCAGGAATCATAATTGCCATTGATGGATTACAAACACATAACTTATTAACTCGGGTCCCTCAGCAATTGCATTGATTTAATAGCTACTATTATTAATGTTATTAATTTTTAAGTTCGTTTGTTCACAATCCCAATCAAACTTTTTATACAATCATTAGGATAGGTTTTGATTTTATGTGACTTGACAAGTTGATTTGAATCACAGCTCGTTGTATTATGAACGATCTTTATAATAGTAAATGTGTGTCATAATGAAAAATCATCCTAACCATGCAAATTTGTGTATTTTTTAAACACACAAATCACCAACAGGTTGCAAAGAATAGGTTGTTTCATGATCCTTGGAATTAATGTATTGCTTCGTAAAGATTTTATGAATTGACTCGATCGCATCGCTATCTGTAAATGGTGATCTATAGAGCCAGATCATGAAATAAATATTGTCTACGCTGTATTTTTAAACAGTTTTACAACATTATAGCAATTAAGGTGAAACGGACCGATGTAAGTTGATTTGTGTTCCAAATTTGGGTAGAATATTTAACTTGAAGCCTGCGACAAGTCTTATGTACAGAAGGCATTCGTACATTCGTGGATGATAGTTGCATTGTTACAATCCATGTAGCCATTCATAATACACATTCGGTCAGTAACCCACTTTACGGAAACCCACACGCTTAAATATAAGATGCAAACTCATATTTCCTTAGCTAAATGATAAACGCATAAATTAATAACACGAAGTTGATTGAGAAATGAGTGTAAGAAGATCTAAAAAAATCCTAAGAGATTAATTATATTAATACCAAAATAATACAATGTGCCAAATAATAAAATGCCTCGGCCTGATATTCTAAGCAACACAGTGAAGTGTTCACATATTTTATTACATGATTCTTTTGTGCTGTGGATGTGATGCTCTTTCAATGACAATATTGAGGGGCGCCATAGTGGTATGTTCATAGAAATGAAGGGTTTTGTCGCTAGCCAATCGTAAGCCTGGATCGTGTGTTTGTATTGGCAATATTGAGAGCCAGCTGGCCTATTTATATTGCATTAGAAGTGTCATTAAAAAACCTTAGCCTATGGTGAATTTTTTATTCATTCTTTTGTATTATAATCGAACCCCAAAACACAAACGATGCCTCACCCCTAAGGTCAGTGGGTTGCAGGGGTGTCGCAAGGATGGTTTTCATGCGTGGATCAATAAAATGTTTGGTTGACTTTTTTAAACGTTGATTCAGTAAAATAACAAAGAGATGATATTTTCTTACAGAAAATCTCGAACATGCTAGTACAAATTAACATATCCATCATTAAGCTGGAGGAGTTTCAGTGTCTATCTCAACACAAGATGACTACAAATTCCACTGTACCTTCTGGATGGTTGACGTTACACCCAGCAGCAAGCTCTCCGAGTCGATGACAGTCCAGTATTATTAGTACCGGTACGAAAAGTATAGAACTCTATTTAAGTCACACTTCCCTGAAACACAAATTAAAATCACATACACAAATACGAATTGAATAACACAGACTACAGCATACATATAGTAATACAAATCTAAAACAAAACCACGGTATACACTTGCAAATGGCTTTATCAACTGAAAATTAATGGGTCAACACCACAAAAACAAAAAAATATAATAAATATAGACAAATTAGCTTCTGCAACTAAAAGATTAGAAACAGAAAAGCGAATGCAAGGGAGTGAAAACAAAACAGTAGCGTATGAGAAAAGGAAAACATAAACGCTTTTTGGAATACAACTTCGCACATATAAGGATAAAATTATCAAGGTTCAAAAACGAGAAATTCGAACCATGGACGAGTACAGCGTAACTCAGACTGCATTAAAATGTAAATTTACAATATTCTGCCATCAGCATGACACCAGAAGACCTAAATTCATTTAAAAGAATACCAAATTAGCAGTATGTAAATCTTGAAAATCGTAGTTTCACTTTTAATCCATATTTGAAAGTGTAACTTTTTTTCCAAATTGAATATTATGATTACAATGTATAACAGTCTATATCAAAAGATTTTTCTTGAAATTATAGCACTTATCTTTGTGCTTATTAAGCTATCATTAATTCTGATTGTTATTTTTAAGATAAATTACTATTATAAATTGTCTTACTATAGGCACAACCTATAGAACAATGTATTTTTATAATTTACTACATGTTGAACTGTATTGAATCCCGAATAAACTAAACTAAATACCTGAGAAGTGTTAGTGCAAGACTAATTACCTGGCAGAGCGAAGAATTAGGTATAATTCATTATGATGAGGCACATCCAATTAAAGATTGGTCCAATGAACGGTCAGAACGCCATCAACAGTTGCTTGTTACAGTGAAAACCAAGTCCTGGTTTATTGAGACCTGTCGCGGATCAACTCCGGTTGTTAAAAAAAATGTGTTCAGAGTACAGTCTGAATGGTTATTGCTTAAACTAGCCCGAGAAACAAACAAAATACAAGGTCGCAAATTGGTGTACGCAAGCGGCAAACCACTAAAAATTTAAGTCTGTTCAAAATCAATTATATTATCGTACCAGACTTATTAACCTTCAATCTATGTGATTGCTACATTTCAGAGTGCTGTTTTATGGCACTTACATTTTTATTCCTCTAATCACATTCAGTATTTTATTATTTATATTGTAAATGTTATTTCAAAAACATTTTGAATAACGTTAATTGGGACATATCCTTTAAAGTTTAAATGTCAAAACTAAATTGGAAAAATATTGATTATGAGTGTCTACATATAATATTTTTTGTCACTTATTTTATAAATTTTCTATTTAGGAAAGCTAATTTTTTTATTTTCCATAATATAGAAATCGATCCAGAAATTCCAAAATCCATCTCAGCTGGGTATCGAACCCCGGTCTAAACTGAAACGGTTAACTTGATAACTTCTAGCTTGTCTGTGCAATAGGGAAACCGGGCTTCGATACTCCGCTGAGATGTATTTTTTTATTTTGGGATTTATTTCTATAATCAATACAATAGAGAGGGCATATCCAAAAGCCTTCTAGAAGTCAATCGTACAACATTTTTGGGGTAGAAGCTGCCAACATGGTTTTTTTATCTTAAGGCAATACTTCTTCATCTACCTATCAATGTTGGCAAAGTCTACTTTGAGTAGAAGTACCAAAAGGGTACCAAAAACCCAAATCTGGTACCACTTATTAAAATATTCAATTGCTCGTAAAATAAACATGCGAAAATTTTGAAAAAAATTCACAAATCGTAATCGATATCTAGGTTTAATAAGTGTAACCTACTTTTGGCCTATGTGTAGTTTCTAGGGCTTTAGTGCCACTTTTATCTCAATTTTTGTTGCGTAATTTTTGTACCCAAATTTGTACATCAATATATCTCCTGATTGGAAAGATTTGGGATAGTAATATTTTACCAAAATCTGTCGTTGTCTATGTAGAACACGCTTGCCAAATCGGGCCAAGTTTCAACATACCAATCGACGGTTTTTAATTGTTTACTGAGACAATGCGCAACTAGATTTCTGTCGCGCTAATCCCCTGCGGGTGCCGCCAGCATCAACCCGCGACGCTGATTGGCTCTCGGCCTTGGTCGCCTAGCCTCCCTCCGCGGTCCACTCTACTCAGTTGTAAACGTAAATAATCATTGCCATTAGCAGTGTTTTTTTTTATGGAAGGGTTCATTGCTGACAGTAGATCTTGTTAAAAAACCAGCTATAGTTATGTGATTACCTGCACTACGTCTACGTGATTTGAAGGTATGTTATCACTTACATCTTCTTAGTCCCATAATACTGTAAGCCCTATGCTCATGTGCTGTGTTAAAACATGGAACAAACTCTCATTGTTTCAAAGTAAGGGCCTAATATAAGCAGTGCGCGGAGTAGGCCTAGTGTGTTGTGTTGGTGACATCAAATGCTCAGCTACGCCGCTAGTAGACAAGAGTGGCATATTACGCTTCAAGGTTATTTACCAAAATTAAAAGAAAATTGTGGGAAGCCTGCCCAGGGTGCAATTCATGCCCCTCTTCAGGTGTCTAACTAAGGTATGTTGTGGATGGGATAATTGTAAAGGGATGTCCAAGGGCTGTTTAATAGGACTCAATCCCTTGCATTCGCATTAACGACTGAGGAAAACCTCGGAAAAACCATCAGTCAGGATTGCCGGTCTCGACGGGATTTGAACCCGGGACCTCGCGAATTTGAGTCGCGCGCTTAACGCTGGAACAACACTGTTGGTGCATTGTAACAATCAACATCGAACAGAAACATTGGTGTTCCTTCCAGGCCCCTAGAGTTTCTTACACGTAACGTCGTATCGATAACACTAAACCAAGTCCATAAAGTCAGCCTCTTTCAACATTTCCAGGGCGTGTTCATGATAATTGATAATGCATGTAATTTGAGATTTATGAGTAGTCTTTTCATTTAGGCCTAATCAGTAGATGTTCAATTTAAAACAAATAATTTGTTAATTACTTATAGATAGTCAATTTTTTCTTTTAGGCTGGTTTGAGCTTGTGTTATGATTGCATAGTTGTTTTCTGACAGTTACGTCTTGAGCCCTTGTCTTATCTCTGTCGTCGAAAAGTGGCGATTTACAGACACCTTCAGACAAAGAAAAAGAGATATTTGTAAATGCTTTAAAAGACAGAGAAAAAGTCAACTATGCGAAATACGTAGTCGCGTTTGCTTGCATAAATAATGCAATATCTAAAGGGTTTCATAATACAATTGGCATATATCGTATTACTCCAACAAGTACTGCACTCCATTGGCATATTAAGAGATGTCACTACCAAACTATGATATGGAACACTATCAGTGGCGTAGGAACTATTTTTTTAGTGGGGGAGTCACACTCAAGATGACTACGAGGTTGGGTGGGTAAACCGGGGTCTGGGGCGAAAGCCCAGCCGCCGGAGGCATTTTCGCCGTCGGCGAGATTTTTTAAAAGGTGCCCTTGATAAGTGGCCTAAAACACGTTTTCAGGCGAATTTTAATTATGAATAGGGGTTACATTTTGAAACTAATATTGCATTGAAGATTGATTACCTGACTAAAATAGGTCGACAGTCTGCTTGTAATGCACACAAAATATAATGAATATTAGTCTAAAATCAGATGGTAGTCTCTCAAATCACGTCTCTAACTAAATCTTTCTAAAAAATGTTAGCAAAACCTTCCTTTTTGTTTGCAAGCCCGACTGTACTAAAAATCCTATAAATCACCCAATAAGCTATAAGTTAGAAAATGACATCCATACCTGGCTTGACCCCCCCACTGGGGGGGTCAAGCCAACAAGTGGGGGGGGAGTTTCCCCCCCATCCCCCCCCTTCCTACGCCCCTGAACACTATCAAGAAACCCGAGGTACTTTTACTGCTGAGGGTTATTTTGTTATTACATTATAAGTTATTTTTAACAACAAGTATGTGCTATAATATTCTTATTTTCCCCCAATAGGAACACCAAAAATATAACCCACGCAAATTTGTGTAGAACATTACTGGGTGCGATATCACTCCTATTCTAATGACCACGGATGCTATTCCAGTTGGATGTGCTGAAGTTATTTCTTGTAGCTACAAAATTGGTTGCTCAACTAATAGGTGTGGGTGTAAAAAAAAACAAGGATGCCATGCACTGATGCATGCAAGTGTTTTGAACTAGAACGAGGATGTTCGAATATCAATGCAGGCATGATAAGAATTTGGATCTTTTACATTACATTTACATGCATTACATGCAACCGACACTGATCGAAATAGGATAACAAAAAGTAAATTCTACAATAAATGTAAAATAAAATATTTAAATATAATTCAATACTACCCACTATAAATGGTTCGTGAAAATAAACAGAATCGCACAAGAGTTTTATTGATGTTTTTAATATATTACACTATAATATACAATACTATTCTTCAATATTATTTAAAATGTAGTCACATAACTAAATAAATGTAATTCTTATACTGTGGTGAACCTAATTGATGCAACTCTTTCGAGAAATGGACGATTCAGATTGATCGGCGCACGTAATGTGTTGGTTAAAATGGTTTGTTTGTCTACAACTCACTTCTTGGTATCTCACATGAATTAGTTTATACGCATTCAACTATAATAAAACAGAATGACACAGACTTCATGCAGGTATAATGCACAAAACTGCGAATAATTCTATATTTCAAACGAAGTTAACATTTGAACCAACACCTAAGACAAGGTGTTAATACTCTTAGCGTGAGACTGTCAGGGTATGTCAGGTGGCTGGTTTAGATCTTAATTCTTGATGAGATGAGAGATATCATTATTATTTACTTGATGTTTTATAAAAACATTTAAAAAAAAAAATTGTAGATAGTAAAACAAACAAAAGAGGATTTCTCGATTTCCAAAAGTTGAAGTTTTGAAGGTGAAGGAGCCATTTTTGGTTTCGCCAACATTGTTTTTTGAATTCAGCATGATCGAATTAGTTAAAACAGCATATTAATTGCTTCTACGATAGAAAAACAAAATTTAAAAAAATGATTTCTTAATTTCCAAAATTTTGAGTTTTGAAGTGAAGGAGCCATTTTTGTTTTGCCAACATTGTTTTTTGAATTCAGCATGGTCGAATTAGTTTAAAAAGCATTTTTAATTGCTTCTACTCATTAACAGCATAGACTTCGAATTTTGCAGACAGAATTCCCTGTCTACAACTACTGGAGTGATTCCTGATTAATTAAATTGAGAAATATCGAAAATTTCACTCAACTCTTATGAACACGTATGACCTTATGGACTTTAACCTCTTTAGCAAACACATACATGAAACATCTTATTATACAAATAAATGTTTCACGGCACGCAATAACATCTCAAAAGAGGAGATCTTTGACAGCCCTGTCCCAAGCAATCGCGAGCGTACATGACGCACAATCCTCTTGCCAATGCGATGGAGATTGACTCCTGTACTGAGGTACTCACTGCAAGATTGGATCCCGCCCTTCGCTGGTCGCGCTCATTCATTGTTGGCGTCTCATCAACATGCCAAAGTTCGAACACTCACTTGCTTTCTGTCACGGTTTGCTCTTTGATTTAGTTTGACCATCGTTTCTAGCAGGTCTCTAATACTATTTGCATCTGGATTTAGTTTGAACTCAGATTCCGACTGAAATATATATATTCAAACCCACAGTTTGTGTGATTGTATGAGAATCTGAGTGGAATATATTCAAACTTACAGTTTGAATGATTGTATGAGAATGGATTTAGATTGAACTCGGATTCTGATAGAAATATTTATTCAAACTTACAGTTTGTATGATTGTATGAGAATGGATTGAACTCGGATTCTGACTGAATTATATACAAACTTACAGTTTTTATGATTGTATGAGACTGGATTTAGCTTGAACTCGGATTCTGATAGAAATATGTACATTCAAACCAACCTTATCTATTTTGTAATATTGTTTTAAACTGGGCATTGTAGTCAATTCTGACAAAGATGTAAATTCAAACCCTCGTTGTGACTGCTTGCAACTGGATTTATTTTGAAATGGAATTATGGAAGAAAAATATGTATTCAAACCAATGGTTTTGTATGCTCTTTGAGCTGCAAAACAAATAATTCCGTGTTGTTTAATGTAACTTAATAGTAATTGGTGAAATGGGCGAACCATGAGAAAATCGCGGATTGTTTATCCAAAATCTGTCGGAAATTTTAAACATTAATTCTTTTTCATGGAAAGTGCAGTATATGCTTGGGTTTATAATAGGTACGGGATTGTGAAAAGTTGGGAGGGAATTTCGTAGGGAAACAATGGAAAACAATGCCGACTGCTAGCATATTGAACACGTAACATCCCGATTTAGAGTCTCGAATAATATGAAAATTTGAATTAACGTCATCTAAAATATAATATAGTATATTCACGTATGTGTGGATACGTTTATCAAAGCTACACCAAATTTGCACGATTGATGGGAAAAACTAAATAATTACAGTTGTTAATCTATTGACTGTTATATCCGTGACGAAAGAAGTAATATAATGGCAATTCACATAAACATTATGGTGGCTAGCATGTAAAGCTTTATTCGTTTAGTCTGCGCTGAGCGGGGCATTCATAAACACGGTATACCAGCTGACGAAGGTAGGTCACCTTGTACCCAAATTCTTCTCTGTCACTTTCTTCCATTTATCCACCTTCTGCTGCACTTCTGCAACATTTGCCTCATCATTGTGCGGGGCCTATTTAATAACTGAAACGACAACTTGTCGACAGACAGTGTCAACTTTGTAAATACTTTATCACTTGTGATTACTTGTCACGACAATGACAACTCATTAGAACCAAAGGGCTAACAGTCAAGTCGCTGGCACGCAGAAATGTCATGACTTCAGCGCCATGAGCATGACTTACTATATTTTAAGTTGTCGCTGTCGATCATCACTGTCGTCACTGTCCTAATGAGTGAGTAAATAGTAAATATTGACACTTTAAAATGTTGACACACACACTGTGCAAGACTAAGAATACTACAACTACTACTTGCTAAGGTTTATCTGTCTGTCTATCGAAAAGTTGTAAACTAAATAGATCTCCTGGTAATTGTATGGTATTGGTGATAGACCGCTTCCTTGTCGTAGCTCAAAGTCCACTGTGAACCATGCATTCACTTTCACCATAGCTCGTTTGGACGCAAATTCACATCTCCGGTACATACTCTGTATTCTCTCTACTACAGTTTTATTGATCCTTGTGCGTTTTAGACATGCCCATACTTTCTTACTAGAAAGGTAATACGTTTTCTAAATGCATGAAAATCATATCCATACTCTTCCCCACTTCCCAAGTGGTTTCAATTAACTTATTTGTCGTTTTAAAAATTGTCTGTCCTATTCAGTTATAAAACAAATCGATTGACAAATTAGTTCAATAAATAAAACTGAATATTGTGAAGTGTACACGCAGTTACTTCTTCAAAAGTAAAGAAGAATGTCTGCAGTCCGTTAAGGGACTAAAACCCCCCAAAATTATGTTTTACCACAAACAAAACGACTGTTTAAAAAATTACATCTTATAATTGTGATTTTACACGAATTTTTAAAGATCTTGATCCTAAAATTTGTGAAAATTGGCGTTTTGGGGAATTTCTTAAATCTGCTTTAATCTACTTATTTTTTGTTCCACATAACTTAGATACTAGAGCATGGTACCAATCTAAAATGGTTCTTTTAAAATCGTGTCTTGAAACTGTTCACAAATATACACTCAATCACGCAAAATGTGCATTCCAAAATCACACACCTTCTAGGTAATCATCATATTTTGACCGAACCACTTGCCCAAATTATTTACAGAGAAGGCTGTCGAGTACCTCAATAATGGCAAATATATTTTTGGATCAAAATCCTTCAAGGTCACGTGTCATAAAAGTCGGTCCTGTTCTTCTTTCTATGTTATGTATGTTATGTTATTTCTTATGGGAGAATTTTGCCGATGGGACCTAGCTCGAAAATTAACAAATTTGATAATTTTTTCGTTTCATGGAGGACCCAATATTGTTTTTACTTTCTAAATTCATAACTTGCTTGCCTGAATAAAATATATATTTTTGTTAAGCGAAATGCCCTTTAACAGTCCGCTGTGTGTGTGCTTTCAGATCAGTAGTCCGACGGTAAATTTAATGGGTTCTCACCTGAACACCACTGACAATGCTAGAAGCGACAAGTCCACTGACGATACCACGATGTCAACTCATCGTACGCACGTAGCGAGAACCGTTGTGAAGACGGCGCCGATGACTCCGGACCAGAAACCCAACTATACATGGGACATTTTCTGGATAAATATAATATCGTTTATTTACCTTCACTCGGCGACTGTTTACGGGATATACCTTGCAGTTACAACAGCGAAACTGGCAACAACGTTGTTTGGTAAATATTTAAAACGAATTCCCCTAACAAAAATGATATGTTTATTTGGGAATTATCATTGTAATCGTCTCGAATAGTCAGTGCATTAATATCAGACGTTAAGCAATATCCAATCAATAAATCATCGTAATTTTTACTGATTTATGTTGCTCGTACTCGTATTTGTGTTTAATAATGTAATATTATGTTATTATGAATATCATCAAGCTTTTGTTTTTAAAAAATCTATTTTGTGATTTAAGATATGAACTATTAGATAATGGTGTTGTTAGTGCAGATGGTGGGTTGAAATACTTCAATTCTGTGTTGCAGAGCATACTTAAAATAAAAGGGAATTTTACAATTGGTTATAAGCGAAGTTTAAATGGAGATGGGATTTATAATTAAACACTAAAACTGACTGAATTATAAACATAACCAACTACGTACCAGCTTTTAAGCTGGTGTCTTATATTTTTAAATTCTTAAAGGCAAATAGTGACTTGAAACATTTTAGGACAGTTAAGAAATGCCTGATTAAAAAATCATGCATGTTCAATAACCATATGATGGCCAGCAGGTAGGATGAAAAGTGAGAAAACGTAACCGTCTAATACGATTTTGTTTTCCAGGTATCTTCTACTTGTATGCGTCAGGTCTGGGCGTAACGGCAGGGGCTCATCGCCTGTGGACACACAGGAGCTACAAGGCTAAGTGGCCTCTGCGACTTATTCTTACCATTATGCAGACTATGGCTTTCGAGGTAAGTTATTGCGTATAATGGAGAATGCTTAGTCGCCTCTGTCCACACTTCTCGGAAGTTAGTATAGCTTATGCTTTTATCAGCAAATAACTAGGAAAACGCTAAAGTCCCGTCGCGTTGTTGAGCGAGCACCGGTACGTGCAACAACGACCCAAGTACGACATTCCCATAATGTTACATACCAATAAGTCTTTAAAGTCTTGACCGATTTAGCTAAAAATTTGGTAAATGGGAGAGAATGTTGTACTTATTGACCCTGCAAAATTTTATAACGATCGGAACATTTTTATTTTTTTATTATTTTATTTTATTTTTTATTTTTTATAACCAACGATCGGATTTTGTTCAAAAACTATACAGCAACCCGCCTAGGTGGTATGTACATGTGTAAAAAATTTCAGGTCGATCAGAGAAACGGTGCGACCTGTATCGAAGCAGTAACAGAAAAAAAACGAAAAAAAACAGACATTCGAGCCATAAGAGTCAAGTGGAGACGCTCGCTAGGCTCGTTCAATTATTCTTGGTCAATTCTTGCAGTCGAGAACTTGAAGTAAAGCTATTTGTCGTTGAAAATGTTTTAATAGGTCTTGAAGTTAGGACGCTTCACTAACGCTTTTTCCAGTAGCGTTGATGGATGAGCTTTTATGGTTGATTATCGTTGCCCTAAAAGTACGATTTCTATGAGAAACATTTCTTCGATTGGTATTGTCACTAAAATGTTTGCCCGGTCGCGGGCCAAATATCAAGAAAATATCGCATTAAAAATCGGAAAAAAACGTAAAAGTATGATATTTACAAGAAATATTTCTTCGATTTTATCCAAAAACTTGGCAGATCTAAGTTCAGAGATTTCGAATGTCCTCTCCAATTTTCATCAAGATCGCATATGCCGTTGCCCGGTAGAGCACGAACAAACAGACAAAAAACACCCGGGCTATTTTCTCTGGGAAAGTGAAATTTAATGCGAATGCAAGGGATTGAGTCCACTTTAACAGCCCCCGGACATCCCTTCACAAATTGTCCTTATTATCCAATATACAGACACCTGAAGAGGGACATGCATTTCACCCTGGGCAGGTTTCCCGCAAAAATTGCTAAAAAGTAAAATCCACAATGCATGCACTACAGATCTAGCAAATCTGCCTGTCGTTTGTAATTGACAAAATTTAATATGTTATTCTTATTTCATGTTCTGCAAAGTTGTGGCTACTGACTGTAGGCCTATATTTGGACTTGTGTATCACCTTTTTCTTCTGGAAACCATGCAACCAATATAACTGTTAAATAATTTAATTTAATTATAGTCACAAAAATATAATAAGGTCATTATACTGGTCTTATTGCACGGAAATAAACAAGTAATGCATAATATCATCTGACCAATAAAGCAATAATGATTACTGTCCTCATTGGCGTTGTTACAACATAATAATATAATGCTTTTACCTTGCTCGCAGCGTTTGTTATTATTTAAGTTTATTATAATAAACAAAGTACAAATAAAATAAAATAAAATCATTAGGTGGAAAAAAAGCTCTTTAATAATACCATTTAAAACAACGTGTCAAAATTAGAAAAAGATTCCGCAATATGGATTTTAGCAATCAAAAATCATGATTTTCAAAAACATATCATCAGAACAAACAAAGACAGTTAGCCAAGGTAGGCAAAGATTTAATAATTAAAAAATACCTTTTGAAGTTGAAAATATTAAAGCCAGCCAAGTACCTATTTCCCTCCAATGTGGATAAGGTATTATAATATATTACTATAATCAATCAATATAATATCAGTTTCCAACTTTGAAGTCGGGTAGGGAGTGGGAGGGTTCCACCACATTCTTGGCCCCCCGGTTTATCTTCCCCCACGTCGTATTTTTCTTCCTCTGCATCACTTTCACTTTCTTCTTCAGGGACCGCCACCAGTTTTTACCATATTTTTCAGTCTTCTAAACATCTTTCCTGGTCAATCCGTTCCCAACCTGCATTTCTCTTTTTCAAATCCATCGCTATAACTTCTTTCCATTTCAGTCTGGGCCTCCCTCTTTTTCTCTGTTTGTTTCCTGCGTCTTGTTCATACTTTACCTTCGGAATCTTGTCACTCTGCATCATCTTCATGTGTCCAAACCACAAATAAGTATTACTAATATTAACTATAATAGTTTTGTTTTGGTGTTTGGAGCATCTGCCCGGACAGCAGAGGTCGCAGTTTCAATCCCCGGTGGTGGCACTATTTTAGTTTATGTCTATAATACCCTCATATTTATCTACCCTACTTCAACCTATTATTCACAAAAGCGTATACAAACACATCGTAAATAAAGAACAGTTGTATCATGTATGTACAGAATCACATATACAAGTGGGCTCGCGATCACCGGGTCCACCACAAGTTCAGCGAGACTGACGCCGACCCCCACAACGCGAAGAGAGGCTTCTTCTTCGCCCACATCGGGTGGCTGATGGTGAGGAAACACAAGGACGTCAGGGAGAAGGGGAAGACTGTGGACATGAGCGACATTGAAGATGACATCTTCGCCTACTGGCAGAGAAGGTATAAGTCTTGGTTTAGCAGTAGGCTCAGTGTAGATGAATCACACTCACCCATCTCTATATCACCCCAAATGGCTTCTTCTTCGCCCACATCGGGTGGCTGATGGTGAGGAAACACAAGGACGTCAGGGAGAAGGGGAAGACTGTGGACATGAGCGACATTGAAGATGACATCTTCGCCTACTGGCAGAGAAGGTATAAGTCTTGGTTTAGCAGTAGGCTCAGTGTAGATGAATCACACTCACCCATCTCTATATCACCCCAAATGGCTTCTTCTTCGCCCACATCGGGTGGCTGATGGTGAGGAAACACAAGGACGTCAGGGAGAAGGGGAAGACCGTGGACATGAGCGACATTGAAGATGACATCTTCGCCTACTGGCAGAGAAGGTATAAGTCTTGGTTTAATTAGCAGTAGGCTCAGTGTAGATGAATCACACTCACCCATCTCCATATCACCCCAAATGGCTTCTTCTTCGCCCACATTGGGTGGCTGATGGTGAGGAAACACAAGGACGTCAGGGAGAAGGGGAAGACTGTGGACATGAGCGACATTGAAGATGACATCTTCGCCTACTGGCAGAGAAGGTATAAGTCTTGGTTTAGCAGTAGGCTCAGTGTAGATGAATCACACTCACCCATCTCTATATCACCCCAAATGGCTTCTTCTTCGCCCACATCGGGTGGCTGATGGTGAGGAAACACAAGGACGTCAGGGAGAAGAGGAAGACCGTGGACATGAGCGACATTGAAGATGACATCGTCGCCTACTGGCAGAGAAGGTATAAGTCTTGGTTTAGCAGTAGGCTCAGTGCAGATGAATCTCACTCACCCATCTCTATATATCACCCCAAATATTAACATTACGAAAATAAGGTATCTATAAAATTTTGATAATTACTCAGCTGTTATGCATTGGTATGCGTTAATTAACTGTTTAGTTTCCATTAGCTTCCAATGAATTCGAGACATTGTGGGCTCGATGCAGCAGTCCTATTCAAAGTTGAAAGTGATTTGATATTATATATCTGTTTCTTAGAAATGCGGGTTTATAACCTGCTGTCAAAAATCAAACCAAATAGTTCATGATTGTCACCAGCTCATATTAAAAGGAAATATTCAACGAAAACGACAGTTTATTTATGAAGAACACACCCTAGATTTTCCTAGTTTTATTTCGATGGAAGTAGGCCTATATAGCAAATGCAATATTGAACTTTTACGCTAGTTTTAGGTACGTATCATGATTATAATAAGTAGTAAAAGAATCTCATATGATCTACGAATAAATTATTTAACATTGGCAGTTAGATAACAAAAGTACACGCATCTTTGAGACTGCTCGACAATCGTAAAAGTTACTTACAACTTAAAAATGCGATATATTTAATCAACATCTTGGAAATGCTATATATAACCTAAAAGCATCGATGGAAGGTGTATCAATATAGATAGTATATTAATGGTACAAGTGTAAGAAGCACTTTTAGCAAAACCTCCGAAGTGTGATCTTTTCTCAGCACGAAATTTCTTCTTGATTTCGAGCGTTCTAGCAAAATGTTTGCTATGGACTGCGCCGTTTCGTGTCAAGAGACTTTTATACATTTTTCTTTGCGATTCTCTGTATTTCTGTTGATATTGAACATGACAAGAAAAAACAATTCACAAATAAATGCTTAATAGTGAATATAGGGCCCTTCGTTACAATAATTTTATTTGTTTTCTTACTTAAAAGATATGCTTAATAATTACAGAACCTACTACTTGTTCGGGCCCTTGCTAAGTCTGATAATTCCCACCTGGATACCAGTGCACTATTGGGGCGAGAGCTGGTGGGTCTCGTGGCATGTCGCCACCATAGCAAGATACACTTTCCTGCTACAGATCTCATGGCTGGTCAACAGTGCGGCACACATCTACGGAGTTAAGCCCTATGACAAGTTAGTATCTATCTTACACAAATTGAGTCTGGTTATTCCAAAAAAGTTGTACCCAAACCCAAAGTTACCCAAAGTTGTATCCAAAGTTGTATCCAAATTACATATTTTGTATCAAAACAAGTAGCTCCTGCTAGTTACACCTTCCAGGCTAGTATTCAAGTGTTATATCTTAGTTCCATGCCATCCCATAATTGGTATCCACCATTCAATTATCCAAAAGCTATTCAGCTAGCATCAATTATTCTTCTACCCAAATATAGCAACACACTCGTATTCTATCTAGTATTCGTCTGCAATACATCTGTATTTTAGAAAAATACTGCCTCCCACATCAGTAAACTCTATATCTAAGAACAAATATAAAAAATGAACACAAATAATTAAAATTGTGTGATTGCCTTTAATTGGATGCAAAACAAAAATTAATTTTTTTGAACGGAGCTGTAACATTGTCATTCCACTCGTGGTCTCAATAGGAATTGGTCAACAAAATCTAATATGAAAGTGGGGAAACTTATTAATATTATAATCCTTCAAGATTTATTGTAATTAATATCCCCACAAATACAAAAATTTGTAAAAAAAAAAAAAAAAATGGCTTGGCCATTGAATTTGGTTCATGACCAAGCAATTTTTTTTATGATTTCGAGTTTAAAAATTTTACTTTTTTACCACAAAAATCGTTAGCAATTGGCGCTCGTCAACAGGCGAAATGATCTTACTTCTTTTCAAAGCGAAACTAGGGAGAAAGAATGAAATGCTTGGCTCAACTTCTATATCTCACAGCATTCACAGCCGAAGACTTTTAAAGAAGAGCTTGGCTGCCGTTTTTTTTTTTTTTTTTTTTACAAATTTTTGTGTTTGTGGGGATATTACATTTATATGTTGTTTGTTTCCTATCAAGGCGTGAATGATGGACTTTGATTAAATTTGTTAAGTTCAGAGTTGTTTTTTGACACTTTTGGACCCACGGTTTCCCCAAATTTGTCCCCTTGTGTTTTAAACGCTAGATATTTAAAATGGTTACGAGCATGTTTAATTTCAAGCTTGTACAAATTACTACGCCTGAGATTTTTCGTTTTGATTTTGATTTTTCCCCGGTCCCTATTGCCCGGTTTTGGTTTTGAAAGCTAAAGTAATTGCGCATGAGGGACATATAAGTGTGGCCCAAGTTTCAAAGTTCAAAGATGAACCGTTTTCTCTGCATAGCGTCTTATTCATAAGAGTACGAAATTACCTAGCTTTTGATAATTTTGATTTTCCACGGTACTCGTTACCCAATTTTGCTTTCTATATTCAAAAGTGATAAAAAATGAGAGATATGCAAGTACATTCCACATTTGAAACTTTTCAGTTGTAGCGTTTTCATTGAATGATTCATTTTTTTAAGTTCAGAGTTGTTTTTTTTACATTTTTGGGCTCACGGTCTCCCTAAATTTAGTCCCTTGGGTTTTGGACGCTAAATATTTTTAATAGTTAAGAGCATGTTTAATTTCAAGATTGTACAAGTAACCACGTTTTAGTAATTACGTGTTTTGATTATCATCCAAATTTTGATTTTCTCAGGTCCCTGTTACCCGATTTTGGTTTTAAAAGCAAAAGGCACTGCGTCTGAGGTACATCTACGTAAGTGTGGTCCAAGTTTCATAGTTTCAAGATTTACCGTTTTCTCTGTAGGGCTCAATTTAGCTCCGCGGCGAATTTACTACCCAGCCAACTATAGCTAGCCAGCCAGCCGGAAGGTTTTAGACGATGTTGAGAGCCATTTTTAACACAGAACGGGTTGTCGGATCGGGTTGATTTTTTTTTGTAGGTCACGGACCACATATCAGGTCATATACCGAGTTTCAAGATTGTAACTCTTTTGGGGGCGGCGTGTGCAGATAGTAAAACCCCCTAACTCGGGTAGCTGTATACAGGGCCGCGAGTTCGTCGTCGCCTTAGCAGTCGCATGCGTTTGACTGCGGGCGACGACTGTCGCCCTAAATAGATTCATTTCTCTATAGGTCAATCGGTCCAGTAGAGAACTTCATAGTTGGAGTATTGGCCATAGGGGAAGGGTGGCACAACTACCACCACACCTTCCCCTGGGACTACAAGGCAGCCGAGCTCGGGAACTACAGCCTCAATCTCACCACAGCGTTCATCGACTTCTTCGCTATGATCGGCTGGGCGTACGACCTGAAGACTGTGTCGCCGGAGTTGGTGCACAAGAGAGCTCACAGGACCGGGGACGGATCCTGGCACAGCTTCACCAAGACTCCAGAGCAGAAGGGAGACGACGGCCATCAGCACGGCCAGGGGGTCTGGGGCTGGGGGGACAAGGATATGTGCGAGGAAGATGTCAACGAGGTCACCATTTTGAACCAGGAAGGAAAAGAAAAAACATGGCTTAAAGTAATGTGTGATGAAGCAGAGGATTTATTATAGTGTATGGATAATGTTATCACATGTAAGTAACTAAATTTGAGTGTGTATAATATCAATATAAAAGTAAATCTAGAGCTGGGCATTATTCGTTATAAGGGCTGTACTTTTGAATTTCTGAATCTTTTGGATGAGCGTAGCGAGCGAAGCGAAGATTCCATTCTACTACACTGGAGAAAAAATTCCGGAATGTTTTTTTTTTCTTTCTTTTTTTTCTTTTTGTATTTTTGTCTGTTTGTCCACACGATTCCGGCTAAACCAATACTCCGATTGCGATGAAATTTTATGGAGGCCTTCTAAATCTCTGAACTTAGAACTGCCACGTTTTTGAGCGCAATCGAAAAATTATTTCTCATGAAAATCGCAATTTTACGATTTTTTTCGATTTTTTAAAAATTTCTTCGATTTATAAAACCTACATGCTTTATCCGATTTTAATGATTTTTTTCACAGAACCTTAATTTTATGAATTTAGGTATTCGTGTGAAATTTGAGCGCAATCGAAAAATTATTTCTCATGAAAATCGAAATTTTACGGGTTTTTTCTTTTTTAAATCAATTCTTTGCCTTATAACACCAACATGCTTTATCCGATTGTAATGATTTTTTCACAGAACCTTAATTTTTTGAATTAATATATTCGTTTGAAATTTGAGTACAATCGAATAATTATTTCTTATGAAAATCGAAATTTTACGATTTTTTCCTTTTTTATAATTACGATTAATTAAAAAAATTAAAAATTAAAGTTTATTTTTAATTTAATTTAAATTAATTTTAAAAAAATCTTCAACTTAGTAATGATTTTTTCACAGAACAACAGAAAATCCGCACAACACTTGGCTACTCAATGCACCAATTACGCTCATCCAACAACGCGGCGGGACTTACGCGTTTTCCTAGTATTAAGCAATATATTATGCATAATATGTTAAATAACGCAGAGCATAAATTTAGTATATGCTGGTTGAATAACGATATTAGTATCATTATGATAACCATTATATTTATAATCATCTATTATTGTTTCAATGCACTTCCCTTTATTACTCTGCCAACACTTTAGCGGTAGCCACGCCATCGCACACCAAGATGCTATATTAGTGTGTCATCATGCACATGGCAATGTTCTTCAGAACGGCAATTATAACTCGAAACAAATGTTGACCCCTTCTGTAATCCAATCTTTAGTATTTTTTAAATTGACTCGTGAAAATGTATCTTTAAACTGTTCACAATCGCATATTTTTTCCGTCTCGACGGCTTGAAAGTTTCTTATAGATGAAGTGATGGATGAATATATTATTTGGCTTGTCTCCCCACTTTCCCACATTTTGACCTTTGACTTGTTAGAGCGTAGCAAACTTAGCAAAAACTTACATTTGACTGCCATAAGTAAAATGGTTCTAGTGATTTATGTCCGTTTGTTCGATCTCTAGCAGACAAACGGCTATTCCAATTTAGACAAACTTTGACATTTTTTTCCTTAACTTAGCAACGTACAAAACAGAACTAAACTACACTGTAGGTCAGTAACCGCACATAAAGCCGCATACAGACCAAACACCCACACCCACACCCACACCCACACCCACACCCACACGCACACGCACAAGTATAAACACACAACTATACATATATGTAAATATTTTAATCAAAATGCTCTGTAATTGTTTTGTTCTGTATTTTTGTGTTATATACGCACTGGTTGAAATGTTTGTATCTGTATGAATAAAGGCTAAAGAATAATAATAATAATAATAAAAATAATAATGGGAGCAGTAGTTTTAAAATAGTTAGAACTGCGATTAATACCTTTGCATTAATTAATTGGATGAGCGAAGCGAAGACTTCAATTTCACCGACCCCCCAAAAAATTTAGCTCGATGTGTTTTTTTGTTTGTTTTTTTTTTTTTTTGTTTGTTTTTCCGTCTGTTTGTTCGCTCTCTACCGGGCAAACGGCATATGCGATCTTGATGAAAATTTGACACGACCTTCGTTTTCTCTGAACTTAGACTTGCCACGTTTTTGGGTACAATCGAAGAAATATTTCTCATGAATATCGTACTTTTACGATTTTTTTTCGATTTTTAGTGCGATATTTTCGTGCCATTTGGACCGATTCTGACCAAACGGGTGGGGCTACAACGTTCATATTTCACATACACATTAAGGTTATGGTGATGTATTGCTTTCTGAAAGAAAAAGTTGAAAAAGTTAGCCAGAATCGAGAGAAATAAAGCTTTTAATATACGTTTTTTGACTTTTTGTGCGATATTTTCGTGCCTTTTGGGCCAATTCTGACCAAACGGGTGGGGCTACAACGTTCATATTATACATGGACATTAAGGATATGGTTATGTAGTACCTTTTGAAAGAAAAAGTGGAAAAATTTAGCCAGAATCCATAGAAATAAAGCTTTTAATACAAGTTTTTTACGGTAAATAATACCAATTGACAAGAAAACAAAAGAAACTTGACAACATTCACCTAGAATGCGTAGGCAGCAAAACAAAGCACTTGCAAAAGTAAAGATATCCCACGCAAACTAAAACTTTTAAAAGCTCATCCATCAACGCGGCGGGACTTTAGCGTTTTCCTAGTGTAGATAACTCTATTGGGTGACTTTGAGTGTCTTATGGCTTGGCTATTGCATTGTGACTGTACAATATATTTATCAATATTTGATTTGAAAAGTATTTACTTCAAGGTTATTTATTTATTGGTATATAAAGGCTAAAAAAACGTTTTATGTTTTCAAAATATTGATTGCAATGTTGATTTACATATAAGAGTTTTTATCGTTAAAACGAAATATCACGATTAATACATAACAAGTGTTGGCTCAAGCGTTAAGCGCCTGACTTTGATTCGGGAGGGTTTGGATTCGAATCCCGTCGAGACCGGCAGCTTTTTCTGAGGTTTTCTTCAGTCATTAATGCGAATGTCAAATACGTCGGGCATGGACGATGCTTGAAGAAGGAGACGGAGTCTCCGAAATATCGCAAATTTTAAGTAAGTAGCCGAAGTTAAAGTTCAGTTGAGTGGTTTTTATAATACAATAGTCTTATTTCCATTATACCTAGACTCCTGAAAAAGGGCATGCATTGCACCCTAGGCAGGTTTCCCAAGAGAAAATTAACAATTAAACATTTTATATATATTTAAACAAATAATGTTGAAAAATCAACCTGATCAGGACCACCCTCCACTTGCTGGGAGTGCAATTTAACTGTAGATTTTAGTTTATAGTTTGTTTTGAAACCATCTCACTTCTTCGCTGAATTTTTAGGATACTGTGAGAATCACTATCAAGATCCGATCGTCTTCTGCAAACAGTTCTATAAATTTATTTGATTTGAAAATATTATTAACATTTACCTTGTGTGCCATTACAACTAACATTTACAGGGTTAGACAAATAACTTTCTTCGCAATTGTCCTCATTTAATATTTTCACTTGAACATATTTATTGTTGAACCCCAGGTTGGTTTCCCCTCTTTTCCAAAATTGTCTAATTGAATCAACAATAATAACTTGTGGTGTATGCACTATGCAGTGGAAAGCTTTATACGAAGAATTGTCCATTGCATAATTATATTTTCATATGTGATGTGTTTAATACTCTAGGCCACATCTCGAACGCATCCTATGAGCGCGTTCACCCTTCCCCTGACTCAGAGATTGCTGACCAAAATCTTACTGTGTTTTCAGGAATTCGAGATGGAAGATGAACATGGTTTTACACAGTTAAAATACGTGTTTCAAACATGAAGAGAATGCCTTGTTTATTAAACTCATAGATTACTGAAATGTGGTTAAGACTGTGCGTCTGACTAGCGTGGTCCTGAGCCCCGGACTTCCAAGCTAATGAATTACAAATAACTCTACCCGCTTCTTAACAAAAACAGCAAGCTCTACAAAATAAATGCCTTCTTTACACCATGGTCATCCGGCCAATACTGTCGTACGCAGCACCAGTGTGGAGTTCAACATGTAAAACAAACTTTAAGAAAATGCAAGTCGTGCAAAACAAGTGCATCCGTATGATTGGGAACATACCCAAATTTACACGTATATCAGTGATCCACGATATGCTCGAACTCCCTACAATCTTTGACTTTGTATACAAACTCACGGAAAAATTCTACCAAACTTGCGAAAAAAAACACCTCTATTAGCCTAATTCAGTGTCTAGGACAATACACTATTCTTTCACTACCATTTAAGCGATATAAGCACAGACTTCCTAAACATATGCTCATAAAATAACTTTCGCCTACTGACATTTTTCTTTATTATTTTATTATTTAATCATATTTGTGCCAATAAGTGCGTCACGCTTGTGGGGTTGTTTTTTTTTTCTCCCAAAAATTAGCTACTTCAAGTAATTATACATCATGTGTGTTAACCCTACAAACTATGAACATCTTCTTTTTGTTTTTTTGTTCCAGGAATTCCTGTTTATAAAACTATTATGTTACTACACTATACTATGTAACCCACCATACCTCAATAAAGTATATTATTATTATTACACTGACTACCAAACACTCATCATGCCTTGCTTACCAGATTGACCCCAAGCTTGTTACTGACAACTGTCCGGTCCTTTTCTGTCCTTGTGTCTCTTCTAAGTTCTAAACTTCTACCTTGATGTCTAATGTAGCTCTCAATCTTCAGTTTACTGTGCTACTCCCACCGAGGCGCTCGGTAGTTCTTCGGTTTTCAAGCTCTGCTCACTTTCTTCTTCTTTGACATCTCGAATAGAACCTCCCGTCCAAAACCACACTAGATTACCAGCTAACAGTTTGTGGTAAAAAAAACAGTCAGTATTCCTTTTAGTCAAACATAATCGAAACCATAACAACTTGTTCTACTTAGTGTTCCCATACTTGATGGTAGTTCAGACATTCGACAACTTGCAATAGTGATGTTTTCCTGACAACTATTCCTTTGATTGTTCATGTTGTTCACATAATAATATAAAGGTGGCAGTACTATAAGTTCAGAGATTTCGAGAGTCCCCTTAAATTTCATCACCCGTTTGTCTGGTACAAATGCGAACGAACAAACAAAAACACATAAAAAAAGTCTATATTTTGTTGTTGAAATCTGCCTTACGCTAAATCAAAAATTGAAAATAAAAACCACTTGTAATTTGAGTTATCTGAAGAAATTTTGTTTATTTAAAAGTAGTTCTTTTTTTAAATAAAGGCAGCAAATCTGTATTGAATGTATTTCAAAATAAATTTTAAAAATACTACTAGCACTGAATAACTTCTATATTTCTAATTCTTTTAAAAATACTGATATTTCAAGGCAACCATGCATTAAAATCTGTTGTGTATTTTTTAGCAATTGTTTCAAGAATTTGATCAAATCCGCTGTATATAAGATTTTTAATTTTAGAAAATGTTATTGATTATTTCAGTCTGACGTGCACATTGAACATTGTATCTGTTACTAGATGATAATTTGCGCCATTGATGCAAAATTAATATTAAAATTATTTGTCATCTCTTGATGTTTTGTGATTAAAGTGCATTTTATAATTTACATTATGCCATTAATTGTCTCCTTGTCATGACTTACTTTTTATGACCTTTCATAATAGGATAGACGTTAAATAAATAATAATAAATAAATAAATAAATATGTTCCCCAATCTTCTCAATATGACATTGATATTGTGATGTTTGGATAACTGTGGTTTTGCTTTTATTACGATTTTTATATCTAAACTTTTGTGCGATTTGTAGACTATGTAAATTATACCGTGTGATATAGAGTGTAATTGTTTCTTTGAATGTGCCACTTTTGCTGGTTGGTCTATAACGTCGTATTATATTATGATGTATCTAAAAATACGCATAGTAGATAAAAACTAAATAAAGTCACACAGCCTATCATTATAATTAAATTAAATCGACGTATATAACCTAGACCAGTTCTTTACAATGGCCGTCCGCTTTTGGTGATCTTGTAGCCACTTTGTAGAACAAAATGGAAAAAATCCCCATTTACTTCTTTGCATTTAACAAATGAAGAATATTATTTGCCGAGTCGGTAAAATGATTCGTTAATGTATCCATTAACACACATAACAAAAACTTGTAGAAATACAGCCAAACCTTACACACTCAAAAGGAATGAGATCTAAAAAAAGGGCCAAGCTCATCTACCCTTCCACATAAACGTACAGTGTCCCATAACAGCATCCTCGAAAAGCTTGGCAAAATAGAATTTGCGATTATTAATTTAACGTAATAGTTTATCCAAGTTCTTTTTTTCTAATTAATTTAAACGTAATAACATGCAAATTCTATTTTGCCAAGCTTTTCGAGGATGCTGTTATGGGACACGGTACGTTTATGTGGAAGGGTAGATGAGCTTGGCCCTTTTTTTAGATCTCATTCCTTTTGAGTGTGTAAGGTTTGGCTGTATTTCTACAAGTTTTTGTTATGTGTGTGATCTCATTACTTTTCAAGTTCCATTACAAAATTATTTGTTAAATATAATATTTTTATCAAAGTTGATTTAAATTCTATGGTATTAGCAGTATAGCAGTAGGGATTCATGTACATCCTGGGTATAGGTGGTATAACCATGGTATAACGACGGTATAAGGACTGGACCAAAATTCTTGAGTTCGTGGGAGATGAGTTGAAAACGCAATTTGAAAACGAAGTCGTTTTCGTTTTCGAAGGAATTGGTATTCTTGAACGGTATCGTGGAAAACGTCATGGGTTGTGAGTTGAAAGAGTATCACGAAATCCAAACACTTTAAAAAGATTTGCGTATAGCAAAGAGCTCGAAAAAGTTCTATATTTATTCTAGATGGCAGTGCCTTCATAAACGCGGGCCAATCGAAAGACAAGTTGTATGAAATGATTTGATTGTTGCAATTATGTAAACAAACAGATGAGCAAGTTCATATCAGAACAATGTTGTGCTGGCATAGGGTTGGCTAGGCTTGTCAAACATGTAATGTAAGTATGAATTTTACTAGTCCTATAGCCAAATGGAACTTTAGACCTACACTTTTGCATTATAAATAATTATCCACATCTGGGCCTAGGCCAGGGACGGTTTCTGATTTGTTTTATGAGAGTATAATGACACCTTTTCTCGTTCCACACAAAGAAGAAAAATTTTAAATGTCCGCTATTTGTTTACGTATCGCACTTTCCCGCCTAACTCTGCTTATACCGTCAACAAGTGTCAAGTAACTATGGTTACTTGTTGATTGTATGCCAAGTGTTTAAGGCTTATTTTAAAACCTTTATTTGGAAGCCTTCCAACAAACTTTTTCAACTTTTTTTTTCAAAAGAGACTATATTTCTATAACCTTAATGTCCATGTAAAATATGAACATTGTAGTCCCACCCGTCTGGTCAGAATCGCGGGCCGACGTATTAGGTGTTAGCAGTAGCAGAGTAGCAGTAGTAGCAGTAGCTAACATCCTTAAAGTGATTTTGAGCATGTTTCAAGCCATTTTTTCACCAAGAAGGAATAATCGTACCCCAATAAAATTTGGCATGTGTTGTCAGGTACCTAAATCCCCTCGATTGTGATAGTTTTCAAGTTCACATCACGTTACATGACGGCTGGGTAACACCTCGAAATCACCCCAACTCTGCTTGGTGTATAAGGTGCTTGAGTGTGTAGCGCACCGCGGCTTGGCTGCGGCGCCCTAACGGGCACCTAGATAAATAGAATTGACTTTGATAGTATTTATTTAAAAAAATTCACAAATTAAATAATCTAGCTCAACCGGCACTTGAACCCGGGTCTCCCAGCATTCACGTGTAAGTCCTGGTCGAGTTGGATTTTTTAATCTGGATTGATTGAACTTACATAATTTATAGTTCTAGTATTTATTAGAACGAATAAAGTTTAATTTATGTATTGTATGAGGGTTATTTGTATTGTGTATGGCTCATTCTAATTTTAAAACAGCAATTTTAACTTATTGTTCTATCATTACGAACATAATTTTTTACCACACTTGAAATAGTCAACTTTGTCCCATTATGCATGTCCAAAACACTATACAGTTATTATGTTGTATTCACTTTATTTCTGGCTGACCTTGAAATACAGACAAAACAACATCACTGTAATAAAAATTAATTTTACGAGCAGCATTATAATGTATATGGTCATGATCATGCCACTGTTAAATGGCCCAGCATGAGTAATTAACAAGAGTTTTATTTAATATGATAGTATGCATTGCTACATTGTGTCGTATAGTGAAGTAAAGCTACTGAGAACTAGTGATGGGTTATTTTTATGCCTAATTAAAGTAAATATAATTCAAATTCTTTTTTTTATTAATCACATGAAATTGATATTTGCCTTATTCACCGCAAACGTCTTGGCTTGGGTGACAGTATAACGTTGATCCTGATAAGGTTTTTTTAGCTAATGCACAGTGAACGCTATTTATGTGTCTTACGTTCATTTCGCTACATAAAATTATGTTAATTCATAAGGTTATCTAATTAATTTTTATTCAAGAAAAAACAATAATTGGAACGTATTGATTTTGAGGATAATGTAGGCTATTATTCACTATTATGAAGTATAGCTTCTAGCTACCCAAAAGTTGGTTTAAATGTGGTATACACCAAACTTAATTAATCTCATAGTTCGAATGATAACAAACCTAAAAATAATGTGTTATAAAAAATGGCTTCGACGCTAAATTCAGACCTTTAATCTGGATCACTTGGAAGCTCTATCACGTGTCCTAATGTGTGTATTGCGCGATTAAAGCACATTTTCCAAATGGTACTCACTTTTTTCATTAATGGACAGTAATTATGTCACTAAACAGGTAATTTGTAGTAATTTCCCAAGCGTGTGTAGGCGACAATTATATTAAATATTGAAATGAGCTCTGATCGCTCATTGCGCCCATCCTTTATAAACAACATCCCTTTGGAGGTGGAAAAGAGGTCCAGGAAATTATGTGAAATTGTCTGGATTGTCGATCAAGTGAAATTAAATGGACATTTAACGTTGTTACGAAAGTTGAGCCAAGCTTTAACATCCGTCTATGTCAGCCTAGTGCACTACACTGACCTGTTTGTGGTAGTGCGTACTCTATTGCAACCACACATCATTTCATTAGCATATGATCTTGTTCAAGTTTTAGTTTGACTTCAGCGTGCATCTCAAGTTTACTATAAGCACGCTCAATCAGGACTCTGAAGTTTACAATAAAGACAAGAAAGATAGACTTGATCCACTATAATTTAGTAGACGCCTGTCGTAAATCACTGACCAAAAATCGTTTTAATTTTTTCAGATCACTAACAAGTATTTTTTTAGTTTAGGTTTCAATCAACTGCACTACTTTTTTTATTTATCTTTGGGCACCCATGATACGTACGCAACCAAAAGCAAGACGCTTAAAAATAGTAGTCGATTCAAACCGGCCATGGCGGGGAGGGGGGGGGGGATTAAACTAATTATACTTGGGCGTATAACGCCTCTAACAAAATAGACTCGATTAAGAAAAATAAAATATGGAAACTTTGACCAAAATTCATTGTTCGCAACATCGTAACCTTGTAAAATAGCCATTATTCATGGCAAGGTCAAGAAGACGTGGTTCACTATAACTAATTGAAATTCCGATTGCACAGCATTGTAGTTCTTTTGTAAATAGAACATAATTAAGTACACTCTTAAAAATGTTGAACTAAGATTCGACGAGTCATGAGTAAAATGATATACCTTTATTCACGCCAGAGCACCAGGACTACTGTTGGGCAACAATTATAAAATTTAAATATAATATCAGGATTTTGATGTCTTATTATACTTTGATGTAATGTTATTATTTCAAAATGCGCTTTACTACAGTTAATTATTTTTGTACTTTGTTTTATTTTTGTTCTCGTAAATAAATAGGATATAATTGTTTAAAAGAATATACAGACAGCAGATACAATAAGATGCAACAATAAAATCAGAAAAACTTAATATAAAAAGATTTAGTTAATATGCCATAATCGCATAACTTTACATCAAGGCATTTGCATATTTTTGCGAATCCATGTGTGACAAAAATAAAATAAAAATTCAGAGATAACGTAATGAGTTATTTGGACTGTACACTGCACTTATAAATAACGTAAACAAAGAATATGTGAAACCTTTTTTTTAACAAATTGTTCAGTCGTCTTCAACGGGTCAGCTGTCAAAATATTGTTTCACATAGTTTTTTTCCTTTTTTCCTTTTTCCTTTTTCCTTTTTCCTTTTTCCTTTTCCTTTTCCTTTTTCTTTTTCTTTCTTTTTTCCTTTCTTTACAAGTGCAGTGTACAGTCCATATAACTCATTACATTATTAACCTCACCTGCTCTAAAAGTTTTATCATTACATTAAAACTTCAGAGAATTGAACAATATATTACCTTTGAAAATTGACATTGATTGAATTATCAGTATTGCAGTTAATAATCATTAATTTTACTAGCTTTTCATGGAAAGCGTGCAGGAAAATAATCAATGATTTAATATTACTAAAATAAATGTAGATAAAATAATTAAGTTGCCAATAGAGAAACAAAAAGTTTCGAACTCACCTTAATATTATCGACGGTTAATGGAACAAATACAAATTCTGAATTAGGGATAACATTAATTAAATGCATATAATAATGCACACTGCCAATCTGTAACTACTATAAATATAAATTCCTAGAGTCATAAAATATAATGCGTAGTTATTTGATTCGTTAGTGATGAACATAATATATATTTTTTATTATTATTTTTACGGTGTAAATCTGAACGTCTTGCCCTTGAGTCAAGAATTTTACAGATCAGATATTTCCTTTTGTCCCCGCCCACTTATTTGAAGTGGTGTACCTCTTGTAGAGCTAGGTCCGTTAAGCTCCCCATAGAAAAACCGTGACAATGAAAATAGAAAAACAGTGATTTGACCGAGGTTATATAACTCGTTACACGACGCTGGTTTGAAATAGTTTGGGACTCAATGTCGCTGAAGGAAGATTGTGTTGCAGGTACTGTTTGTTTAGGTTTTTATTTACTTTATATAGCATCAGTGCTACCAACAGACGAAGCTCAAGCGTAATGTGCCAGACTATGATTCGGGAGTTTTCAAGTTCGATACCCACCACCAGAAATCCTGACTAAAAGTTTTTCGAGGTTCACTTAAGTCGTTAAAGCAAATGCAAGGGTCCTCTTAACAGCACTTGGTTATTAAGTATTTATTTTTTTCTGATAATTCTTGCTCCTTCCTCCTAGCTTTAGTTTATGAAATTAATTGCACAACAAGTTTGTTTATCACATATAATTTGACTTGTATATGTGATTTTGTGGTAAGTACTAAAATACAGACAACTTACAGTATAAAGACTCTGTAAAAACCCTACTGCTATTTGTATTTTTAGTGATTGTCTTCTTTTGGTGTACGCAGTTTTAAACTTGCCTATTTGTTTTTTTTTCCTGGATCCAGTTGTCATCTGATTGATATGCAATTTTTTTTTTTTTTTTTTTTTTTTTATTTTATAATATGATGATTTCATATTATTATTTATCATGATTTTGTTTCGAAATGCATCTTATTTTCATCCATAGCATGAGGAATGATTTCAACGCAAATTTCGTGAATTTGTTGCTTTTCTTATCGTGATCGACGTCCATTGCTTGAAGTTTCGCTTTCAAATCCCCGTTGTTACTTTAACTCTTCATCAGTGCGACTCCATGAAAACATTCCGGACAACACAAGTTCGTTCACGTGTAATGCAAATTACAGCGATCCGCGGGGGCGCATACGATTAGGGCGCTGGTCCGAAGCGAACGAGGACGTGGGTTCGAATCCAGCATCAGGCATAGTTTTAATGTAATCGTCTTCCATCGTCATCTATCACCACTCATCGTCTCGAATAGCCTTAGTGCATTTATATGAGACATTAAGCAATACAAATCAATCAATTAATAGCATCAACAGCAATGCAAACTTAGGGTTTCTGTTATTAAATTAAAAACCAAATTATGCTATGATAAAGTAATAACAATTTTTATTTTTATATTCTTTGGTTGTAATACAAATCAAGGTAGTGATATTAAATTTTCATTCCCTTCTTTACAACAAACTAAAAATAAACTAAATAATTTATATAATATAATCATAGGATAAAAATGATAGTGGACTTCGAATAAATAATGTGATGTATCAAAACAACGAAGTATGAAATATTTATTTTAAATTGTATTTTAATTAAAAACTTTTTATTTATGTATTGAAATATGTGGCATCTTTGATCTCTATAGGAACAGTATTCCATAGGCATAGAGTAACTACGGTAGTCAAAATTATTTTCATAGATAGATGTTCTGGCCCGAGGAAGTTTCAAAATAATATTACAATTGACGAAACCTAACAGCTTGGAAGTCCGTCTCTGACGTTGTCTTGTCAGTGTGCTAATCTCACTTACTAGGAAGCTTCGCAAACGCTTTTTTAAGTCGCGTTGATCGATGAGCTTTTTTGTAAGTTTTTAGTTTGAGTTGGATCTCTTTACTTTTGCTAGTTCTTTTTGAACGCATTGTAGGTGATTGTTGTCAAGTTTCTATTGTTATTTGTTAAAATGTAATAAATAATTAACTCAAAAATTATATTAGAACCTTTATTTCTATGGATTCTGGCTAATATTTTCATCTCTTTCTTTCAAAAGGTACAACAGCACCATAATTTTAATGTCCATGTAAAATATGAACGTTGTAGCCCCAACCGTTTGGTCAGAATCGGTCCAAATGTCACGAAAATATCGCTCTAAAAATCGAAACCAATCGAAAAATTACGATATTTATGAGAAATATTACTTCGATTGTACCCAAAAACGTAGCACGAGACCAGAGATCAGAGATTTCGAAGGTCTCATCCAATTTCCATCAAGATCGCATATGCCGTTTGCCCGGTAGAAAGCGAACAAACAGCAAAAAAAAAAAAAAAACACCCGATCTAAATATTTTGGGGGTCAGTGAAATTGAAGTCTTCACTTCGCTCATCCTAAAATCTGAAGAAAATAATAGTAAGAACAAGGAGTTTTATAAAGTTATTGGATGAGCGTAGTGAGCGTAGCGAGCGAAGCGAGCGAAGCGAAAACTTCAATTTCACTGACCCCTCAAAAAATTTAGCACCAATGATTTTTTTTTCTTTCTAATGTTTGTTTGCTCTCTACCGGGCAAACGGCATATGCAATCTTGATGAAAATTAAAGGGGACCCTTAAAATCTCTGAACTTAGTCGTGTCACGTTTTTGGGTGCAATCGAAGAAATATTTCTTATGAATATCGTACTTTTACGATTTTTTTCGATTTTTAGTGCGATATTTTCGTGACATTTGGGCCGATTCTTACCAAACGGGTGAAGCTAGAACGTTCATATTTCACATGGACATTAAGGTAATGGTGATGTATTGCTTTTTGAAAGATAAAGTTGAAACAATTATCCAGAAATCATATAAATAAAGGTTTTTAATTAAGTTTTTTTAGGTATTTAATAACAATTAACAAGTAACAATAGAAAGTTGACAACAATCACCTACAATGCGTTCAAAAAGCACTTGATAAATAAAGAGATCCCACGCAAACTAAAAACTTACAAAATCGCTCATCCATCAACGCGACGGGACTTTAGCGTTTTCCTAGTATTAAATAAATTTAATACCCTTTAGTAAGCACCAACATTAAATATATTCTAATGTAAATACTACATTTATACATTGATTTCCGTTAGGCACGTGTATAAGAATTAATCGGTATATTTTGACCGAACCACTTTCACAAAATTACAAAAACAAAACAGTGGATTTACAGAAAAAGTTGTCGTTTATCTCAATGACCGATAATTGTATTATTGGATGAGCGTAGCGAGTAAAGCGAAGACTTCAAATTTAACTGACCCCCCCCCCCAAAAAAAAAAATTAGCTCGTTTTTTTTCTTGTATTTTTGTCTGTTTGTTCGCTCTCTACCTACCGGGCAAACGGCATATGCGATCATGATTAAAATTTCAGAGGACCTTCGTTCGAAATCTCTAAACTTAGACTTGCTACGATTTTGGGTACAATCGAAGAAATATTTCTCATGAATATAGTACTTTTACGATTTATTTTTATTTTTTGTGCGATATTTTCGTGTCATTTGGGCGATTCTGACCAAACGGGTGGGGCTACAACGTTCATATTTTACGTATACATTAAGGTAATGGTTATGTATTGCTTTTTGAAATAAAAAGTTGAAAAAGTTAGCCAGAATCCATAGAATAAGGTTTTAATATGAGTTTTTTTAGGTTTATAATAACAATTAGCAAGGAACAATAGAAACTTGACAACAATCACTTTCAATGCATTCACAAAGCACTTGCAAAGTAAAAGTGGTCCCACGCAAACTAAAAACTTACAAAAAAGCTCATCCATCAACGCGGCGGGACTTTAGCGTTTTCCTAGTTTATCAAAATACTCCAAAGTCACGGGGCTTAAAGATCGTCTCTATTTTATTTCTTATGGGAGATTTTGGCCGATGGGACGGCTAAAAAATGATCTAGTTGACAATTTTGTTTTGGGGCACGGTTTACCAAAATAATTTTGCTGTTACTTAGCATAACTAGTTAGCCCCAATGTTTTATTTTTAGTTTAGCGGGTGAATGCCCTTTTAACAGTTTCGTTCCCTGCAGGAGAGGCAGCACGTCGCACTCTGACTCGGGAGGCGGTAGGTTCGATACCAGCTAACGACAGTTGGGACCGAAATTTGTTTCCAAGGTTTTGCTCAAGTCATGTGCGAATGATGGCATTCTTCAGCCCGTGGAAATTTCTTTCTATCTACCCATAACGTCCTCCGAATAACCTATTTAGCTACCTGAAGAGGGTCACACCGTAAAACTGAGGTGATCCCTACATCGGGCATGCCTACGAGAAATTGTTTTGTATATAGCTGCTATATGAACTACACTTTGTACGAAAAATCTCTCCTGAAGTTCTCATGGGAAATTGCGTTTTTGAACAAATGTTTTGTACAGCATATTTTAGTTGCTTAAATAACAGATGTTTCTATAATAAACGTGATTGATTCTTAAAAACATTGTGATTGTAAAAACAACTTTTAATATTAGAAATGTTTGTTTGTTTTTAAATACACAATTGAGAACTGAATTTTTGTGGGAGATAATATTATTTGGCTATCTTTCTAGCGAAAATTCTAAATCAAAATTAAATTTTAAATGCATAGATTAGCATCCATACTACGGTTGAACGAAAGTGTGAGGACTACACTCTAATCTCAACGCTGTGGAACAAAAATCTCGCTAGTTTGCGTTGATTCCGCGACTGTGGTATCGTTTGATCGTAACGTGATTTCACCGTCACCGATGACAGACACGGTTTCCCGTGATTTCTGCGGGGCCGTGATTGCAAGCATCGGGCCACGCGCGTGACTCGCTTACCTGCCGACCTCTCTACCCTTCAAACTAACACGGCGACTTGCGGCGCACAACCTACCGAAGAATCAGCAAACTCGGCTAGAAACGATCACTGATTTTAAAATACTTGTCGTCGTGTAACCGTGATGGAAAGCGAATGTGTCAACATTTTGTTTCGTCACCATTTTGTTTCGTCCGTCGGTATAAAACACGTAAAACAACTGTTTTGTATGGACAAAACGCGCTTGAACGAAACGTAATCACCGTTTTCATCAAAAAAGGTTTAATTTCATAATTAGTTAGTTAGTTAGTTAATGTTGTTTTAGGGCACTCAACAGAAGAGTTATCAGTGCCCATGTCAATTGACTTGGAATCTCCCAAATTTTCTTTTTCCACAATTGTGGATTACCACCATGTTTTCTTCTTTCCAATGGGAGGAACGTAAGGGAAGACGAGGGGGTTAATGGGTTAAACTGGGTGGGAACGGAGGAGTGCTCGTTGCAGAGAGGGCCGGCAAGTATGGAGACGAAAAAAGTGAAAGAAGAAAATAAATATGAGTAAGGCTGTGTGAATGAAGAAAGGTGTGATAAAAAGTTGCGCGAGAGCTCTCTTTGCAACACGCACCCCAAACGGCCAGAGCTCGCCCTTAGTTTTGGGGAATTCACTACTCCCCTACTCACAGGCCAAACCACGGGAAGGTAGCGAGTTGGACTTTGAAGGCCCAATTTCATAATTACAGGAAAGTCAGAACACTTAAAAAGAGAATACCTTAAGATTGATCTTGTTAAAACAAATAACATAATGTAAAAGGTACATTTAAAATGCGATTAAAAATCAAATCAAATCAAAAATATGAAAGTATTTTCCAAGTATTTGACGGTAAATGATGTCAAGATAATATATCGCAGTGCATGGGTGGGTGCGATGATTTTTAACCGTTTATTATGATGTGGGGTAAGTTTCATTATGTTTTTTGTCCAACTGTAAAAAAAATTGACAAACTATATTGTTTTTGGCTTCTCTAATCCAATGTCATTCTCTTGAATTTATTTACCCATGTCACAACCATTGGTGGATATATTATTAGCCAACTAGGAAACCGTGTACCAACCTGTGCTATGTAACTGTGGGACGAGCTGCAAGCTGATCTTGAAAGAATGTAGGATATTGGAATAGTTCGACGCCTACAATGCAGACGATATTATACTTCCATTTTCTCTTTCTCTCGTCCATATAAAAAGGCTAAAGATTGAAAAGCAAACTTTCTCAGCTTGTTTTGATCGATTACTGTGATTCAATGCGGCTAAAATATCCACCTCTATTTACTTATGCATGAGATCGCATTTTCTAAAAAGTCTATGTTTGAAAAACACTTTGCATTAGGGATAATGTCACCCCAAGGAAAATCCCTCTTCACTTGGAGAGCTTGTGAAGCTTCGCCTCTGCATAACTCCTAACAACAATCTCAGACACTGAGCGCTCGAGAAAAATGAGCAGAGCAACAGCCCCCTAAACGCGAAAGACGGGAGAAGGTATCCCCAACCCCAAGCTAGGGGCAAGAACAAAATATCAACAGTGGCTATGGTAATGTTGACTATCGCGTTTGTCGAAAAACGAGCTGCGTATTTACATGCAAAACATTCAATAAAAATAATAAGACACAATAAAATCGTATTTAGAGTCTACACATCTCACATATCTGATTTTCAGTGGGAAACATTAAATTAAAAGCCGACCAAGCCAACCATGTAGTAGGCGCCGACACCATGTACGCGCGAACAACGACCAACACCAGACCGGCATAGTTTAGTTGGAAACACCGATCAATCAAGCTGGACACGATTACACCCACGGACAGTGCAAGAATTATCAACAATAAATGGCTACACACTAAAATTCCAAAAATGACCGCATTGACGTCACACATACTATGGCTGCAACTGATTTAGTGATTTTTTTTAATTACTTAATTTTAAAACGCCAATATAGAAGAGAAGCATTTGTCAAAAATTTATTTAAATGTTATAGTAGGAAGAATATAAAAAAATAACACTTACGCATAAAAATACATTTATATCCTATTTAGTAAATAAACTTATTTACAAAAGAGGAAATCTAATCAATCTAATAACATAAATGCAGACACAACAATGAACTACAGCAGTTATGTAAATATTTGAAATTGTAATATTTCAACTACAATGCATAAAAACAACAATTTTTGTAACAAATTAAAAGAGGATATTAAATGCAATGAATCAAATATTAAAAAGTGGTAAGAAAAATTTGCTTAACAATTCGTCACAATATTATGTAGGGGATAGGTATCTTCATTTTCTTTTCTAGGGAAACGCCAAAGTCGTTGTTAAACGAGTGAGTAAGCCGTGTGTTGATTACCCGGTAACATAACCTTTCTTCCCCCTACCTTAGGCCTCCCTAGCTTATCATAGGCTAGAGTGGCGCATTATGGCCTTACAGTTGACGCGCCCTTATACCAACTAAACTTAAAAACCCAATTATTTATACTAACGTAATTATCAAACTTAAATGCAAATGTTTCCGGGTACTCAACACATGACTCGCTCACTCGTCTATAACTACGACTTTGGCGTTTCTCTAGTCTAGTTGACTAAAGCGCCATTATAGCCAAAATGTAGGAGACGTGGGTTCAATCCAATGGTCGGGAAAGATTTTGTAATTTCTTAATTGTATTTAAAAAAAAATTAAGCCTGTTTTGAAATGCATATAACGCAGTGTAGTCCATCATCTGTGACAATACTATGAAACAAAGCCGGTACGAAATATACGTGTAAACATTGCAAGGTTTACTCAATCTCCGAGCAGAATTTGGGGATACCTTGGGTTTGCAAAATTCGATCCACCTTGGGCACGGCATTTCACCGCCAGGCAAATAACAAACAAAAATCTTTTTGTCAAAACCAAAACCATTGTCGTTTTATAATTCCTACACACTGGCAGCCTATTTTTCAATTTATAATTTCTTGTATAGGTTTAAATCGCAATGGATCTAGCTGATTTTGTTAGCAGTTCTCAGTATACTCGTACCGGATGTCTGTTTAAAATTTCAGCGCAATCTGTTCAGCGATTCGGTTGATTTACGATGTACACACAGACAGACTCACAGAATGAGCTCCGTTTGAGTTAAATGGAGATCACTCATTCGCTTTGCTCCCTCGTTTAATGATATAAGTTCTCTTGTTTCCACGTTAATAATGCTAATTTCATTCAATGTTTATGTTCCAGGGACTAGTAGCATGGCTTCGAGTTTCACGGTGGTGACAGAGCAACTCTCCAAGCTCTTAACTTTAGTGTGGGTGTTGCTCGTCGGACTATCTCACATAGTTCTGGGTCTGTTGTACTTGGTTATTCCTCGACCACAGAAGGACATCAAGAATGACATCGTGTTGGTAAGCTTGACCATACCTTAATTGTACCGAAATGTGTTTTTAACCATATTCAAAAACCCATGAGAACAGGTAAAAGTATTTTATTATCAATTGCGTACAGAAAATTGTACTCACACTTTTCATATTAAAATATGGTATTTCAGTGTAGCCCAAATAACGTTCAAAAACTATACGAAAATGTAGCTAATACATTTCAATCAATCACGTTATCATGCCAATAAGATTTAAGCCACTCTTATATAATTTCAAATGTTGTTATTTTTAAGACCAGTCATTGATCCGATATCAAAACAAAATTCATATTTGAAAATGTAATATAAAAACAAAGTTCTTACCGCTTTTAAAACGTATACCAACAGGTAAACAATTTATTATTTCGTCAAATAAATTTTGGGGTTGGGGGGGCGGGGGTAGCCGCGGGCCGCACCTAGCATTGCCTCAAAGTATCAGAGCACATTTTTCAAATAATGCTAATTTTGTTTAGTAACAGACAGTAAAAATGCCAACAAACGGGTGATTTTGTAATAATTAATTTTTTGGGGTGAAAATTGGAGGTCGAAAAGTGATCTAGAATGTGGCATGTGCAATAAGATGGATTTGCCTAAGATAATTTTCAAAAGAATATCGAACATTGTAAAAAATGTTGGTCAGAGCACAAACAAACATCATAAATTCAAGGTAAAAAAAAAAGATTTCTTGTAAATGAAATAAAATATGTGTGTAATAAAATAATATACAACAATTTTTCTCTTTTGCCCTTTAACTCAAGAAGTCTGAAGTTAGATGGATATTATACTAAACGTGTATAGTAGGTTTAAGGGGAGCAGGAATGAAACTTATTGTCAAGGTTGATTTTTTCGGTTGAATAATATGTGATATTGGTACTCACAATTAAATGAAAAAAAAATGAAAAAAATTAATTATTTTATGTTGCTGTGACAACCATCGTATATTTACGACTCAAAAATTAATGTATATAAAAAACAAGATTAAAAAAATATTAAATTATTGTTAGCAAAACTCCAATGTGCTGAATTTAAAAAAAATCAAATTTCTAAGTTGAATACCCTCCGAAAAAATGGTACCGGTATTTTCATACGGCACACGAAGTACACCTTATATATTAACTTTAAGGCTATTCGACTGCATGTTTCTATTTTCCAAAATATGATACCAATTCAAAATATAGTGAATGGCTTTGAAACCTGGTACTTTTAGAAAATCTAAACTATTTTTTTGTAATTTTTATGATCCGGCACATGACCAATATCGCTACCGCAAAATAATTTCATACTTTAATTCGCCAAGGCACACCATTCAACGTAGTGTGTTGTGCTTTTTTTTTTTAACAATTGTCTTTCCTGCGAATTTTTTCAATTGGCGATATTTTGTACCGATTTGTACCGCCAAACGAAAAAATTCGCAGGAACGACAATTGTTTAAACAAAATCTTTTCTCTCTCCGTCAGCCTCTAGAACACCAGTTGAAAATGAATGTCACAAAAGCACAACACCCTACGTTAATGGTGTGCCCTGGCGAACTGAAGTTTGAAATTATTTTGAGGTGGCGATATTGGCCGTGTACTGGATAAAAAAAATTGAAGAAAATAGTTTTGATTTTCTTAAATAGAGCCAGGTTTCAAAGCCATTCACTATATTTTGACTTTGTATCATATTTGGGAAATAAGAAAAACGCGGTAGAATAGCCTTAACACCCGTTTACTGAAAATTATACTTTCTTAAACTACGGTACTCATAAGTTAGGCAGTTTTGAAGCTAGAGCCTTGAAATTGTGTTTTAAAGAAACTGTGTGTGGGGAATTTTGAAAAAATATCATCATCCAATTTTAACCCATAAATTGTTTTGAAAAATGTCAATTTTCTGGGATTTTTTTTTGATAATTTTTTTTTAAAATCTGGTAACCACAGATTTTCAAAATTCAAAAATCCTCACCCACAGTTTCTAGATAACAGGCTAATCTAGAAGGGGAAAAAATTAGTCTCTAAGACTAAATGCCAGGGAGTAAATGGTACCGGAATTTAGGCAATTTAACATGCGTGACATGCGCCAATCCTGCCCCCCTTAAGTCTTATAGGCTCCTGAAAGCCTTCTTTACACGGTTCAATGTATCCAATAACACAGATAACAAAAACTTGTAGAAATACAGCCAAACCTTACACACTCAAAAGAAATGAGATCTAAAAAAAGGGCCAAGCTCATCTACCCTTTCACATTTGCACATTCTTAATTCATAAACGTACAGTGTCCCATAACAGCATCCTCGAAAAGCTTGGCAAAATAGAATTTGCGATTATTAATTTAAATGTAATAGTTCAACCAAGTTCTTTTTTCTAATTAATTTAAACGTAATAACATGCAAATTTTATTTTGCCAAGCTTTTCGAGGATGCTGTTATGGGACACTGTACGTTTATGAATTAAGAATGCGCAAATGTGGAAGGGTAGATGAGCTTGGCCCTTTTTTTAGATCTCATTTCTTTTGAGTGTGTAAGGTTTGGCTGTATTTCTACAAGTTTTTGTTATCTGTGTGATCTCATTACTTTTTCAAGTTCCATTGTAAAATTATTTGTTAAAATATTATAATTTTATCAAAGTTGATTTAATTTCTATGGTATTAGCAATAACAAAAGGATGTAAAATATCTAGACCCGGATTCATGTACATCCTGGGTATAGGTGGTATAACCATGGTATAACGACGGTTTAAGGACTTTCCCCAATTCTTGAGTTCGTGGGAGATGAGTTGAAAACGCAATTAGAAAACGAAGTCGTTTTCGTTTTCGAAGGAATTGGTATTCTTGAACGGTATCGTGGAAAACGTCATGGGCTGTTATTTACGTGGGGTGAGGTTCACGAAATCCAGACAAGAGCTCGAAAACGTTCTATATTTATTCTAGATGGCAGTGCCTTCATAAACGCGGGCCAATCGAAAGACGAGTTGCATGAAATGATTTGATTGTTGCAATTATGTAAACAAACAGATGATCACGCTCATATTCGACACCTTGCTTCGACATTGTGTGTAGTAGCAAGCTGACTTTGATCATGGCTCAACATGGCTAAAAAGAAAAGAATATGTGTATTATTTCGGAACATTTTTGTATAGCCTTGGTGGACAATCATACTATTGTTTATCTGCATTAGGCTTTTAGTAATCAAAACTAGTTATTTGTGCGGGAAGTGTGTCAGAACTATGTTGTGCTGGCCTAGGGTTGGCAAGGCTTGTCAAACATGTAATGTAAGTAATAATTTTATCTAGTCCTATAGCCTAATGGAACTTTAGACCTACACTGTTGTATTATAAATAATTTTCTACATCTGGGCCTAGGTCAGGGACGGTTTCTGATTTGTTTCATGAGAGTATAATGACAACTTTTCTCATTTCACACATAGAAGCAAAATTTAAAATGTCCTCCATTTGTTTACGTATCGCACTTTCCCGCCTAACTCTGCTTATACCGTCAACAAGTGTCAAGTAACTATGGTTACTTGTTGATTGTATGCCTAGTGTTTAAGGCTTATTTAAAACCTTTATTTGGAAGCCTTCCAGCAAACTTTTTCAACTTTTTTTTTCAAAAGAGACTATATTACTATAACCTTAATGTCCATGTAAAATATGAACATTGTAGCCCCACCCGTCTGGTCAGAATCGCGGGCCGATTGAAACTGACGAATTAGATGTTAGCAGTAGCTAACATCCTTAAAGTGATTTTGAGCATGTTTCAAGCCATTTTTTCACCAAGAAGGAATGGTCGTACCCCAATAAAATTTGGCATGTGTTGTCAGGTACCTAAATCCCCTCGATTGTGATAGTTTTCAAGTTCACATCACGTTACATGACGGCTGGGTAACACCTCGAAATCACCCCAACTCTGCTTGGTGTATAAGGTGCTTGAGTGTGTAGCGCACCGCGGCTTGGCTGCGGCGCCCTAACGGGCACCTAGATAGACCAATGGTTCATAATACGGGAAATGATAAGAGAAATAAGAAAAAGACGTGTTTTCTGCTGACGAGTAATACGGACGAATATTTTCTAGACCAGTCAGAGTGGTTACTGGGATTAATTGGATGAGCGTAGCGAGCGAAGCGAAGATTCCATTCTACTACACTGGAGAAAAAATTCCGGAATGTTTTTTTTTCTTTTTTTGTATTTTTGTCTGTTTGTCCACACGATTCCGGCTAAACCGATACTCCGATTGCAATGAAATTTTATGGAGGCCTTCGAAATCTCTGAACTTAGAACTGCCACGTTTTGAGCGCAATCGAAAAATTATTTCTCATGAAAATCGCAATTTTACGATTGTTTCGATTTTTTTAAAATTTCTTCGATTTATTACACCTACATGCTTTATCCGATTGTAATGATTTTTTCACAGAACCTTAATTTTTTGAATTAATATATTTGTTTGAAATTTGAGTACCATCGAATAATTATTTCTTTTGAAATATTAAATTTACGATTTTTTTAAAATTATGATTAAAAAAATTAAAAATAAAGTAAAATTTTTTATTTAAATTAAATAAATTTTTAAAAAATCGTCAACTTAGTAATGATTTTTTCACAGAACAGCAAAAAATCCGCATAACACTTGGCTACTCAATGCACCAATTACGCTCATCCAACAACGCGGCGGGACTTCAGCGCTTTCCTAGTAACATAATGTTACAATTACATTGAATTGAATAATCCTGTTTTTCACTCATCAACAGCACACACCAAATCAAGCAGCATTAAATACAAAAAAGAAATATTAACTCACAACATAATACACTATTAATAAATAAACTAGGAAAACGCTAAAGTCCCGCCGCGTTGATGGATGAGCGTTTTTTTTTTGCGTTTTGTGCGTTTGTTTGCACTTTTCCTTTGCAAGTGCTTTTTGAATGCATTGTGGAGGTGATTGTTGTCAAGTTTCTATTGTTATTTGTTAATTGGTATTATAAACTTCAAAAAACTCATATTAAAACCTTTATTTCTGTAGATTCTGACTAATTTTTTCAACTTTTTCTTTCAAAAGGTACTACATCACCATAACCTTAATGTCCATGTGAAATCTGAACGTTGTAGCCCTACCCGTTTGGTCAGAATCGGCCCAAATGTGACGAAAATATCGCACTAAAAATTGAAAAACTAATATTAAAACCTTTATTTCTATAGATTCTAGCTAACTTTTTCAACTTTTTCTTTCAAAAGGTACTACATCACCATAATCTTAATGTCCATGTGAAATATGAACGTTCTAGCCCCACCAGTTTGGTCAGAATCGGCCCAAATGTCACGAAAATATCGCACTAAAAATCGAAAAAAATCGTAAAAGTACGATATTTATGAGAAATATTTCTTCGATTGTACCCAAAATCATTACTCCTCTGAAGTTTAGAGAAACGGAAGGTCCGGTCAAATTTTCATCAAGATCGCGTATGCCGTTTGCCCGGAATCGAGCGAACAAACAGACGGAAAAACAAAAAAAAAAAAAAAAAAAAAAAAAAAAAAAAACACCCGAGCTAAAATTTTTTGGGGGTCAGTGAAATTGAAGTCTTCGCTTCCGCTCGCTACGCTCGCTCGCTCATCCAATCATAACATTAAAATTAAGAATGTGTATTTTATGAAGTTGAAAAAAGCGTAATAGGATTGAATTATCTGATTGAGTTGAAATTAAACTAGGAAAACGCTTAAGTCCCGCCGCGTTGTTGGATGAGCGTAATTGGTGCATTGAGCTGCCATGTGTTATGAGGATTTTCTGTTGTTCTGTGACAAAATTGTTACAGAGTCGAATAATTTTTTTAAATTAAATTAAATTAAATAAAAAATTGATTTTATTTTATAATTTTTTTTATGAATCGTAATTTTAAAAAAGGAAAAAATCGTAAAATTGCGATTTTCATAAAAAATACTTATTCGATTGCGCTCAAATTTTACAAGAATATATTAATTCATAAAATTAAGGTTCTGTGAAAAATTCATTACAATAGGATAAAGCATGTAGGTGTTATAAGTCAAAGACTTGTTTAAAAACAGAAAAAACATGTAAAATTTCGATTTTCATGAGAAATAATTTTTCGATTGCGCTCAAATTTCACACGAATATCTTAATTCATAAAATAAAGGTTTTGTGAAAAAATCATTAAAATCAAATTAAGCATGTAGGTGTTATAAGTCGAAGAAATATTTTAAAAATTGAAAAAATTCGTAAAATGGCGATTTTCATGAGAAATAATTTTCCGATTGTGCTCAAAAACGTGGCAGTTCTAAGTTCAGAGATTTCGAAGGTCTCCATAAAATTTCATTGCAATCGGAGTATCGGTTTAGCCGGAATCGTGTTAACAGACAGACAAAAATACAGAAAGAAAGAAAGAAAGAAAGAAAAAAAAAAAAAAAAAAAAAAAAAAAAAACATTCCGGATTTTTTTCTCCAGTGTAGTGAAATGGAATCTTCGCTTCGCTCGCTACGCTCGCTACGCTCATCCAATTATTCAAAATGGTCGTTCGCGCCACGTCATTCGCTCGTCGGCATGAAAACCTGGCAATAAATATTGTTTGAGGATGTTGTCCAGCAACATGTATAATTTTACTAGGACTAGGAAAACGCTAAAGTCCCGCCGCGTTGATGGATGAGCTTTTTAAAGTTTTTAGTTTGCATGGGATATCTTTACTTTTGCAAGTGCTTTGTTTTGTTGCCTACGCATTGTAGTGATTGTTGTCAAGTTTCTATTGTTTATTGTCAATTTTTATTATTTACCGTAAAAAACTTATATTAAAAGCTTTATTTCTATGAATTCTGGCTAACTTTTTCAACTTTTTCTTTTAAAAGGTAATACATCACCATAACCTTAATGTCCATGTATAATATGAACGTTGTAGCCCCACCCGTTTGGTCAGAATTGGACCAAAAGGCACGAAAATATCGCACAAAAAATCAAAAAACTTATATTAAAAGCTTTATTTCTATAGATTCTGGCTAACTTTTTCAACTTTTTCTTTAAAAATGTACTACATCATCATAACCTCAATGTCCATGTATAACATGAACGTTGTAGACCCACCCGTTTGGTCAGAATTGGCCCAAATGGCACGAAAATATCGCACAAAAAATCGAAAAAAATCGTAAAAGTACGATATTCATGAGAAATATTTCTTCGATTGTACCCAAAAACAATACACCTCTAAGTTCAGAGATTTCGAAGGTCCTGTCAAATTTTCATCAAGATCGGATATGCCGTTTGCCTGGGAGAGAGTTAACAAACAGACAAAAAAACAAACAAAAAACAAACAAAAAAAAAACACCCGAGCTAAATTTTTTGGGGGGTCGGTGAAATTGAAGTCTTCGCTTCGCTCATCCAAAAACGCTAAAGTCCCGCCGCGTTGATGGATGAGCTTTTTAAAGTTTTTAGTTTGCGTGGGATATCTTTACTTTTGCAAGTGCTTTGTTTTGTTGCCTACGCATTGTAGGTGATTGTTGTCAAGTTTCTATTGTTCCTTGTCAATTGGTATTATTTACCGTAAAAACCTTTATTTTTATGAAGTCTGTCTAACTTTTTCAACTTTTTCTTTCAAAAGGTACTACATCACCATAACCTTAATGTCCATGTAAAATTTGAACTTTGTAGCCCCACCCGTTTGGTCAGAATCGGCCCAAATGTCACGAAAATATCGCACTAAAAATCGAAAAAAATCGTAAAAGTGCGATATTCATGAGAAATATTTCTTTGATTGTACCCAAAAACGTGGCACGTCTAAGTTCAGAGATTTCGAAGGTCCCCTTCAATTTTCATCAAGATCGCTTATGCCGTTTGCCCGGAATCGTGCGAACAAACAGACAAAAAAAAAAACAAAAAACACAAAAAAACAACCGAGCTAAATTTTTGGGGGGTCAGTGAAATTGAAGTCTTTGCTTCGCTCATCCAATAAACTATGACAATCAAACCATTTTTTTTTTATGTCATAATAGATATCTTGAAATATATAAAGAAAGCTTAGCTTAGAATTATGCAATGAACGAACATAATTGCTTACATGTACAATACCGGGTCTGAAACCCTCAAATGTAGGATGATTGTATTACGAGGGGTGAAAAACGCGTTTTGCCATGTTGGCAGAGTGGGTTGTGGGGCTGTGGAGTTGACCGACATTCTGTCCTGATGTAAGTACAATGCCAATGGGTACAATGACTGTTGATATATTGTTAGAAAATATAATGTTCTGATCATGGGGGTCGAAAGTTTTCCTTGGAGGAGATGAGGCAGAAACGACACGTAGGACACCTGTAGTAGAGGCAGTTGATATGGAGGTTGCTATAATCACAGTGAGCGGTGGCAAGAGGTCTTGTGAGTATCAATAGGTAGATGGTATATGATAATTGCAGTGCCGCCTGGGACATGCCAGCGGTGTGATGGAAGGAGGTGCGTTTCATTCAATAGGGTAAAGTCAATAGATTGTGATTTGATTAGGTGAAGTAGACTAGTAGTTCTGGTGTTTTGTTTCTTATTCTCCTTTTTGAGTTCCAGGCGAGTGTTCGTAATGGTTTATGGGCGGATATTGACAGAACACATGGCTTGGAGAAAAACTGCCAGTGTGGCTATAATTGGATCCGTGGATAAAGAAGTAAGGCTAGCAGCAAAGGATGATATTATGGACCATACTTGAGGTGAGGTAGATTGCTCGTTAGGGCTATGTGGTGTTGTGTTCCTCGGGGTCGGAGGATAGGCCTGCGGTGGTTGGGGTACCGGTTGAAGTACTGGTCGATTATTAAGTATATTCGCGTACGAGTCATGCGGTGAGACTTGAGCGAAGGTTTGGGTCTGCTGGCTCGGAATCTGAGATTTTTTGTTGTTTCTACGGTCTTGCGAGATTGCACGAGAGGGTTGTGCATCAAGTACTTTGAGATATGTTGGGCATCGCCTATATGATGCGGGATGGTTCTGATCGCGTGATTTGTACATTCCTTCGATGGATGAGAACGGGCGCATTTAAAGCAGACTGGCGTTAGATTACAAAATACGGAGGAGTGGCCAAACTGTTGACAATCGAAGCACTGCCGTGATCCCTTGGGGCCACGGTAACGCTCTATCGTTATAGTGGAAATCTTGAATTTATCGCCACTGCTAATCCCTCAAAGAAACTAAATTTACAAAGAGGCCGACTCATGTACCAATAATTATACCTTCGTCAAAATGCTGGACCCTCCGCTAAGTCGAGCGTGCCCCGATGTTTCCAAATAGAACTCGCTTTAAACACGACACATTTAAATTGATTTTCTATTATGTTGACCGATGTCTGTGGCGCGAGTCATCATGGAATAAGGGTTGACAGCTTGACAAGACCACTTATTCCACTTGAATGAAGAGCGGCGAAGGCAATGGCGATAAATGAAAGATTTCTATAGTGCTCCTCACCATTTTGAGTGCAGTGCTTATTTCGCCGCTCTTCATTCGAGCGGAATAAGTGGTCTTGTCAACCTGTCATCCCCTTATTTCGCTAGGCGTGCGCCTCAGACTTCAGACATCGATGCCGATACAGAGGATCCACTCTATTCAATATAATAGAAAAGTAATTTAAATGTGTCGCGGGACCACATTGTTAGTTTTGATTTCTATTTGGCAACGTCGAGATACATGTACCTTGGTGGTGGGTCCAAAGTTGTGACGAAGGTATAATTGGTACATGAGTCGGCCTGTTTGTAAATTTAGTTTCTTTGAGGGATTAGCACTGCACTCAAAATGGTGAGGAGCACTGTAGTATACCTTGTGGTATTGTGGCGTTCTTCATTTTATGGACATTGCCTATTTCGCCGCTCTTCATTCAAGCGGAATAAGTAGTCTTGTAGACCTGTCAACCCTTAATTCCTCTTGACCGCCGTCACAGACTTCGGTCAGCGTTGTCGATAAGGAGGGTCCACTCCTTTCAACACAATAGAAAAGCAATTTAAATGTGTCGTGTTCGAAGCGATTTCTATTTGGCAACATCTAGGCACGCTTAACGAAGTGGTAGGTCCAACATTGTGACGAAGGTATAATTGGTACATGAGTCGGCCTCTTTGTAAATTTAGTTTCTTTGAGGGATTAGCAGTGTCGATAAAATGAAGATCTGAGCTCTAACATACCTTTTCGACGATAAAGTGGATAGGGTGATCTTGTTCGGCAAGGGGTGTGGTAACAACAAACAGAGGTATCGGTCGCTAGGAACCGGATGACTCCGTGTGGAGGAGCTGGCGGACAGCTTGGATATTGACTCCCTGGTTCTTGTGGTCGGCGTAGATTTCTTCAGCTAGGACCGTTGTCGAGAGGCCACGGAGGACAGTCTTCTTTTGTCGAAGTTCGTCGGTGGGGAAGGTGTAAAACATGATCTCCTCTTTGAGGAAGTGTCTGACTATTTGATCGTAAGTGTTTCGATAGTCAGCTCTTGCTCTAAAGGTGTCGGTGGAGGATGATATAATGTGAAGTTGCCTGTTGTGGCGCTTTTGAGGTATGTGTGTAGGTGGTTGTAGGTAGGAAAACCATAAACAGTAATGGGAGGTGATCTGGTGGAGGTTGATGCAGTAAAGTTTGTAATTCTCTTTCAGACATATTTGGATGAGCGCAGCGAAGCATTCAAATTCGCTAGCATGATAAAATTAGGTTGGGTGTTTTTTTGTTTTTTTGATTTTGTTACTGCTTTTTATGTGATTGTTTCAGCACTTCCGAAAAAACGGCTACTCCTATCTAGATGAAATTTGTGGGGGACCTTTGAAATCTCTGAATAGACTAGTCTTGTTTTATTAAAATCATCGAATAAATATTTATCATGAATGATATCGTACTTTTACGATTTTTGGGGATTTTAAACTATCAAACAGATACTCCGATCTTCATGAAACTTTACGAGAGCTATTTTAAACCACAAAACTGTTATGTTTTTAGATTTTGGGTACAATTGAAGAAATATTCCTAATAAAAATCGTACATTTAGGTTAACGAGATATCGATATGACCTCGCCTCCCCGCACCTTTCCGAGTATGGCACGACGAGGCGCATGCCTGTTCTCAGTCTCTCACTGACTCGCAAGCGCGCACGTGCAGTCGGTCGTATCGCATCGATGAAGACAGACGTGGTTCACGCTTGCTCTTGTCTTTACGTAACACCTACACAAACGAAGCACGTAAACGATGACAAATCGCCCATCGATCAACGTGACTGGAAGAAGCAGTCGCGAACTAGCCTAGTGTTAAGACAAGGGGAAGCGTGACGACCGACTGCGACTGCGACTGCGACTGCGAGTGCGAGTGTGAGTGCGAGTGCGAGTGCGAGCTCAAGTGAGAGACAGAGAACTGCCGGTAAGCACTTCGTCGTACCAGCCGCGGAGAGGTGTGGGGCGGTGAAGTCATAGATATTTCGTCCTTAAAGTACGAATTTCGTGAGAAACATTTTCTTCGGCTGTACCAAAAGTTGCAGCAAACCGAAGTTTAGGGATTTCGGAGGTAACTACAAATTCCATCAGCTGTTTTGCCAGGTAGAGAGCAAACCGACAATAAAAGGGGAAAATGCATCCAGGTAAAGTCAAATTGAAGTCTTTGCTAGGCTCATCGAATCATATTATTGTCTTCCTTCTTATAGGTGACCGGCAATGGCCAGGGCCTGGTTTACGAGCTAGCACTGCTGTTTGCACAACAAGGATGTGAGGTGGTGTGCGTAGACATGAATCCCGAACCAAACCTGGGTACGGTGAAGCTGATTCACTCCCTGGGCGGCAAAGCCAGGGCGTACGTCTGCAACGTGGCTGACAGGGAGGCGGTGATGAAACTCGGCAAAGAGGTTGGAAGGGTTGATATCCTCGTCAACAATGCTGGAGTCTACCCTGTGAAAAGCTTGTGGAACGCGACTGAAGAGGAGATGCGTATGATCATTGACATCAACATGTTTTCACAGTTCTGGGCAAGTACACCAATAACATTATATCTCTTGCGCTGCGTAATGTTGACTATAACTTGAGATGCCGGTGCAGTCGGGTTAGTAAATTAACATTCACAGGCACAGTCACATGGTCTGTGGCGTAACTAGTATTAATTGTCTGGGAGGGAGTCAGACCGCGAGTAGGTGAAGTTCTGGGGAGTACCCCAGATGCCAAAGTTCGGTCACCAAAGCCAAAAAAAGTCATCGTACTTTTGATTTCGCGACGTTTAGAATTTTAAAAAACTTGACTGGATGGCGTAAACAATTAGTTTGTAAAGGGTATACATTTAATGAACTTTGTAAGCTAAAATTTCCATTTGATAACCCAACAAAATTTCCATTGCCATGTGTATATTGAAGTATTTAAAGTGCATGCAATGATAGTCAGTTTAAAAAAGTTAATAATTATGGATGAACTGACAGTGGCCCGTTTTTGGAAATTTCAAACATGTTCGATTTAGTGTGGTGACTGTCGATATAATGTAGATGTTTCCCCCCCCCCCACACACGCTCTTACAACCAACTGGCCTCGAGATAGTTCGTTGGTGGGCTGGAAGGGGGTAGGATGTTATCCTTATTAAACGTCAGCTGGGTAAAGTTAGATGTAAGGTTTTTCTCATCTTTGTTCAGTCATATTCGAGTTTCTTCGAAAGGTTGTTCAATTGATAATATGAACAATTCCGTATTATGCGGGAAATCGGCGGGAAAAGAGTGACAATCATTTTTTGTTATTGATGTCAATTTATTATTTCACCTTGAAGGGGTGGCGTCGCCCCACAGTCCCCACCGCGAGTCCGCCCCCGGACCCTAGACAACACATACTTGTAGGCCTATACCTAGGAATACAGAACATGTCGGCCATATCGCGCACATTTTGAACATTAATGGTTAATAATTGGTTAACTTCGAGTCAAGTTTTCAGTAAGTGATGTTAAGTAAGGCCATTTGGGAAGTTATTTTGCGTTTTTCACAATGATGCGGTTCATATATCGTTTAATTTTATTTCTTAAGCAGTTCATCGCCTCGAAGCACCATTAGTACTTGTTCTTCAAAACTGATTGTAACAAGATGCTATTTTCGAGGAACATATCCATGGCATCTACTTGTGTTTTTTTTTACTAAGGCTTGATTAAGTGCGTCCACATGGCTCATACGTTTTCTGGGATGATGCCGTAACTGGGCAAATATATTCAATCTGTATCAGATCTGTGATGCAAATGAAATATAATAAAAATATTTGTCAAATCATTCGTCAAACCCAACAGCCGAGTCTCACAAGAAATCTCGGAAAACTGCTGAAGAGTCAACTCTGTAAACTCTGAACTGATCGGTGTAATTGACATTGGTCCGCAGATGTCACTATGCACCAACTCGCCTAGTTTGGGGGCTTGGGCCACGATAGCAGGACATGGAAGATAAAGTAACTTTTTTATTTATTAATATTAAAAAAAATATTCAACCATTTGTTTTGATACCCGCATAAAATGAACCTTTAAGAGGTTGTTTACAAATATCTTTTCATGTCGAGACATGAGAACCTTTCAATACTTTAAATAATTTTGTTCTCTACATTAGCTTTGGTAATTAGTTTCAAAAACTCTGGATGCCTAGTTAAGCGGTCATTTTATGACATTCATATTTTTTACAACAGCCAACTTGACTTTAGGTCAATTAAATAAAGTTTGCAGTGTGTCTTAAACATCCAATTGAAATGTAACCTTAAACCCATTGGACAATCGATATAACCTTCAAAGTGTTCCAGAATGAACCCCTGCCTTCTGAATCATAAACTCTTTTTAAATGCAACCATCCAAAATTGTGATTCGTATGATGTTCTTCTTGTACCATTTAAGTATCAGTTTGAAAAATATTGTAAAGTAAGTTTGTCGTTCGTGTTACAGACGGTGCAGGCGTTTCTTCCGGGCATGAAGCAGAGGAACCATGGTCACGTGGTCTGCATCTCCTCATTAAGTGGCCTTATCGGGCTGGGCTATGTTGTGCCATATTCAGTCTCCAAGTTCGGAATTGCAGGTATTCGTCTTAAAGAACAAGTTTGCTTAAAGCATGAATTCAATTCAATATTAATTGCATGTCTGTAAAAAAGATGTTCGCGATTTTTAAATATAAATGGATTTTTTCAATTATGAATACAATTGAAAACTGTGTAGTTGTAATGGTGAACCAAGCCGAGCTAAATTGCATATTTTGTGCTTTGCCACTATGATAGTTATAGGACAAGTCGCGCTTACATACGGCTTGACGCTGCTGCGCGGGGGGTTTGGAACACCTCGAAGTTTATGGGAGTCATACGTGGAAAACGTCGTAGTTGTGCAACCTCTTAGTTGGCGGACTCGTAGTTGGGCAACCTCGTGGTTGGCGGACTTGTATTCGGGCAACCTCGTATTTCGCGGACTCGTAGATGGAAGACCTCGCGGCCGCGACGAACTCGCGAATCGGTCAGCGTTCGGCAGCGATACAGTGGTTTTCGAATATCGTTATAACAGAAACAATGGTTTTTTGAAATTGCCAAAAATGCTCAACAAAGTTTTCGAGAATTCCTTAACCCCAAAAATTGGCTCAGAGAACCCGAAAGACTAAATACGCACAACCTCGTACTTGGAAAACTACAAAGCCGCGAACCGCTTGTAGATAGGTAGGGAGTCACCTAGCTTTATCAAGGTTTAGAAACAAAAACAAAATGGAATAACAAAGAACAAGATGACAATTAAAACACAGCCATCTGGGTAAACAAATATAGATGACAGTGAGTTGAGAGAGAGAGCCTCCAAATGTCAGCGGTGTAAGTTATCTCCTACTTCTTGCCACGGGACCTTCCCGGAGTTGGTCTAATAGACGAGTTTCATTCTCTGTTGGTGGTGGCCAGCATCAGCCTGCAATAATCTAATATGTCCACTTCTCGTTATACGAACACCCTGGAGTACTGGATGAGATTCATTTATATTTGGTGGAGCATCGTTCTGCTGTGACCAGAAGTAGACGTGCCCATCTTAGACCGCTGCAGGACGATGCTCCACCAAATATAAATGAATCTCATCCAGTACTCCAGGGACCGCTGCAGGACGATGCTCCACCAAATATAAATGAATCTCATCCAGTACTCCAGGGACCGTTGCAGGACGATGCTCCACCAAATATAAATGAATCTCATCCAGTACTACAGACACCGCTGACATCTGGAGGCTCTCTCTCAACTCACTGTCATCTAGATCTGTTTACCCAGATGTCTGTGTTTTAATTATCATCTTGTACTTTGTTATTCCATTTTGTTTTTGTTTCTAAGCCTTGATAAAGCTAGGTGAAACCCTAGTGAAACGTCGGAAATAAAATACTATTTAATTAAATAAATAATTACACGCAGTTTTACCTCAAAACATATATTTTTATATATATATTTAATAATGTATTTTTAAAATGACAAAAATCTAACTCAAGGGGATTCGTTTTGCTTTAAATAATCCTATAAGCTGTGTCGACAGTTTTTTATTCACCGGATGCACATTATCATAGACTCGAAAAAATACAAACACTAATTTTATTAGTAAACTAGGAAAAACGCTTAAGTCCCGCCGCGTGATGGATGAGCGTTTTTTTGTAAGTTTTCTTTTGCGTTTTGTGCGTTTGTTTGCATTTTCCTTTGCAAGTGCTTTTTGAATGCATTGTGGAGGTGATTGTTGTCAAGTTTCTATGTTATGTTCTAATTGGTATTATAAACATTCAAAAAACCATATTAAAACCTTTATTCTGTAGATATCCGACTATTTTTCAACTTTTCTTTCAAAAGGTACTACATTACCATAACCTTAATGTCCATGTGAAATCCTGATACGTTGTAGCCCTACCCGTTTGTGAATCGGCCAAATGGACGAAATATCGCACTACAAATTGAAATACTTTTACAACCGTATTTCTTGGTTCTTGCTAATTATCAACTTTTTCTTTCAAGGTACTACATCCCCATTCTTATGTCCTTGAATATACGTTCTAGCCACCCGTTTGTCAAATCGCCAATGTCCGAAATATCGCACTAAAAATCGAAAAAAAACAAATTAAAAATACGATATTCACGAGACAATTTTTCGATTACCCAAAACATACACCTCTGTTCAGAGAAATAAGGTCCGTAATTTTTATCAAGATGATATCCGTTTGCGAAATCGACGAACAAATCAACAGGAATATTCTAAAAAAAAAAAAAAAACCCGAGTGAATTTTTTGGGTTCAGTAAAATTGAGTCTCGCTTCACCTACGCTACGCTTGCTACGCTCATCAATTAAGTATATGTTACTTTCTGAAAAGGTAAATATTCAATTTATTAAAACGATATAAAAAAATATTTGTTTTCACTCAACATTTTGGAATTATAGCTACACAGGTCATTTATCACGAGACGAGACTTCAAGTTTAAATAAAAATTTATCAATAACAAAAAAAAGTCTACAAAATACATACAAACAATAATTAATAACAATTGTATATTGTTTTAGAAAAACCGTGAAAATGATACCAAAAAATGAGTTTTCTTAAAAAGAAACTACATACAATTTATTTAGTTTAGGCCGAATTTATTTTTGTTATTTTATTTTATAACGTTTTTGTTTTAGGTCTGATGGCATCCTTAACCCAGGAGTTACTAACAGAAAAGAAAAATGTTAATCTTACTACAGTATTCCCATATTTCATTAACACTAGAGCGGAAATTGAAGAATGCGTTGCCTTACGGTAAGACATTACATAACAGATCTTCCAAGATATGGTACGCAACTAGCGTCAGTAGTGACGATGCACTGATGCAGTACTTACAGCCAGTGTTGTGGCTAGATAATTTATTTCTATTTAGATAAAGATAATCCTCCAAAAATTCATCTAGATAAGATCAAAGATAAACTGTAAAAATACTATCTAGATAAAAAATAATAATTTCAACTTATTATGTAAACTATGGAAACGCCAAAGTCGTTGTTAAACGAGTGAGTGAGGCATGTGTTGAGTACCCGGTATCATTCCCCATACTGGGCTTGATCCAGCCTTAAGTACCCTATGGGAGGAAAGGAGATGTTCCCGGGTACTCAACACTTGGCTCACTCACTCGTTTAACAACGACTTTGGCGTTTCCCTAGTAATTAAAAACGTATGTAGTTCAAGTTGCATGATTGATACATTTTTAGTATTGCCACAGATGATGGACTACACTGCGTTATATGCATTTCAAAACATATTTAATCATTTTAAAAATTCAATACAGAAATTATAAAATCATTCCCGACCAGGGGATTGAACCCAGGTCTCCCACATTTCGGGTAAAAGGGCGTCTTAGCCAACTAGACTAGGAAAATGCCAAAGTCGCTGTTAGACGAGTGAGCGAGTCATGTGTTAAGTACCCGGGAACATTTGCATTTAAGTTTGATAATTATATTGGTATAAATAAAAGATTTTTTAGTTTAGTTGGAAGGGCGCGTCAAATGTAAGGTCATTATGCGCAACTATAGCCTATGATAGGCTAGTAATATATTAATTTACCGAGTACTCAACACATTGCTCACTCACCCGTCTAACAACGACTTTGGCGTTTACCTAGTAGATAACAGATTTTATCTAGATGTCACAACACTGCTTACAGCTGGCTAACTGTGTATATCATGTTCAAGTATGCCACCTATGTAATCTCTGTGTTGGAAATGTTCTCAAATGTCTATCTGTGTTTGTCATGTTCTAGTTATCCAGCAATGAACGCTAAGGTATCTGCGGAAAATATTGTTCGGGGGGTGCTTGAGAACCTGGACTACTTCTCAGTACCGCGAGGAGCGTATCCCATTCTTAACTTGTGCAGGTAAACAAGTATAATACTAGGAGTCGTTGTTAGACGATTGAGCGAGTCATACATATACAGTACCTGGTAACATTCCATTTCCTCCCCCTACATAAGGCTGAATCCAGCATGGTTCTTCCTCATTCTTCTGTTATATTCAGGGGAATAAGCGGAAAAATTAGGCAAAAAATGATACAGGCAACAAACTTTACAGTGAGATATAAGTATGAGTATAACGATCCATTTTTGAGGTGGCCATAAATTTGGTCCCCATAGAATAGTGTTCTCCAGTGAGATCTGAATTTTGACTTTTAAATATTTCTTTTACCAAGTTTCTGGTCGATTTATGACTAAATACTAATATACATATTGGTAGGAATACTGTTTTACATACTGAAAAATACAAAATACGAAATGGCAGCCAATTGAACTTTTTGACATCAATTATTTGATTGTGATTTTAATACAGGTAATTACAGGTAAAAATATTTCACACAGAGATGTACATGACGATAACAATCAGCTTTAGGGGCGGCTCCAAAATGGCATCTCCATAAAGTGACCACCATCAGTGACATTTTACTTATTCAACATTAATTGTACTATAACTCGATTAAAAGGGATTTACGGCTAATAAATAATAAGAATACAGCCACTACTTAACTATATTTAATATTGCTAATAAATATAAAAGAGGAAATAATGTACGAAAATTATCAAAATCAAACATTGTGGCCTATTACTTATAGACCTGCGGCATAGTAGGAGATAGCCAAGGAAAACTTCTCTTTATTTATAAAAGCGTAAATGTTGACTGGGCATAACCTAAAGGTGATTTAAGGATATTAGCCCACCAAAAATGTACCCATGGAACTATCCCCGTCAACAGGTTATTTAAAAAAATATTATTATCAAAAACATATCAAAACCCACAAAGACAATATCCAAGGTAGACAAAGATGTGAACTGATGAACTGTTTTGGGAATAGTTCTGTAACTTCCGAAACGTTAAATTTATTGTATATTATAAAAGAGTTTTTATCCACTAAAAGGTTTTTAAATATCTAAAATATTTAATAATTTTTCCAGCGGCAAAACGATTTCTTCTTCAATCTCGATGGATGTTTAAAAGACGATGTAAATATTCGTTTGTTATAGGCCTAGACAGAAGTAGGCAATGTTTCTTCAAAGTTACAAATCCTTCACTTCATGAATAGATTATTGACGCGCCTTAAGCATTTGTGGTTTAGGCCGGTGACAACAGAAGCATAACAATACAGCCAAACCTTACACACACAAAAGAAATGTGATCTAAAAAGGGCCAAACTCATCTACCCTTCCACATTTGCACATTCTTAATTCATAAACGTACAGTGTCCCGTAACAACATCCTTGAAAAGCTTTGCAAAATAGAATTTGCAACTATTAATTTAAACGTAATAGTTCATCCAATTTTTTTTTCTAATTAATTTTAACGTAATGGTCATGCAAATTCTATTTTGCCAAGCTTTTCAAGGATGTTGTTACGGGACACTGTACGTTTATGAATTAAGAATGCGCCAATGTGGAAGGGTAGATGAGCTTGGCCCGTTTTTAGATCTCATTTCTTTTGTGTGTGTAAGGTTTGGCTGTATTTTTACAAGTTTTTGTTATGTGTGGGATCTCATTACTTTTTCAAGTTCCATTGCAAAATTATTTGTTATCATATAATAATTTTATCAAAGTCGATTTAATTGCTATGGTATTACCAATTTACAATAGAATGAAAAAATATAGTGGTCCAAAGACTTGCTTTTTGTAAACAATGTAGGCGATTATTGTCACGTAACTATAGTTACTTGTTGATTGTATGCCTGTATAAGGCTTATTTTAAAACCTTTATCTGGTAGCCTTCCAGCAATTTTTTAAACTTCTTCTTTCAAAAGGAATTACATCACTATTACCTTAATGTCCATGTAAAATATTAACGTTGTAGCCCCACCCGTTTGGTCAGAATCGCTGGGCAATTGAAACTGACGATTTAGATAGTAGGAGGAGGAGGAGTAGTAGCCAGTAATAACTAACGTCCTTAAAGTGATTTTGAGCATGTTTCAAGTCATATTTTCACCAAGAAGGAATGCTCGTACCCCAACCAAATTTGGCATGTGTTGTCGGGTACCTATATCCCCTCGATTTTGATAGTTTTCAAGTTCACGTTTCATGATGGCTGGGTGACACCTCGAAATCACCCCAACTCTGCTTGCTGTATAAGGTGCCTGAGTGTGTAGCGCACCGCGGCTTGGCTGCGGCGCCCTAACGGGCACCTAGATATTAAGGCCTACGATATGTAGCATGCATTGCTTTTGTTTCCAGGTTTCTACCAACAGCCTGCTCAGATATGTTATTCGAGTACTGTAAATCAAAAATTACACCTCCGAAACACGATGAGTTCAAAGACATTATGGAATCTGGCAAACTAAAGAAAACTGGAAGTATCTCAGCACAATGAGAGTGTTGATACGAAGAATTGGAATGAGATACGTCTGCACTTCAATAGACCATTTTCAGAATTAACTGAGCATGCGCGCTCCGTTGCTATAAGCATTATTAGAAAGGGAATTTTACATGATAAGTGTCATATGCTTGGGATTGTAACCGACTGCACGGACTGTGTTGGAAACGCAGTACTCCACACACCCGAGCATATGTATCGTGTAAATTTTGAGCGCCCGATACAGAGGGAGCTGGTGATTTTGAAAATCGTCTATTCAAACGTTATTGCTGACTTCTTGTTTCGAAAATGTATAAGCCTACGCTTAAACTTAGTGTTATACTTTTCTCTGAACAGAAAAATTGAGGAACCAAATGCAGTTGGGTTCATATCACAGCTCAAGTACCAATTATTCCACATTGAATATTACTGGCACTTTTTGGCCAGTTTGCTATAACGGCATTCTAGCATAAAATTAATATGGCAAAACTTAATTGTTAGTTATTACTTTTAGTCAAATACCAATCATCAAATCTTTCTAGCTCTCTCCTCTTGCCAGTATCCTATGAAACAACACAAATACAATTTGTTTGTCGTATGCATAATATGTATGTAATTTTGAGTTCCTCATTGAAACGAATTGGATAAGACAACCAGACCAAACAAGTATAAACAAACTTTCAAGTTGGTCGATACCATTTGTATGTACATGTGTTTTTACGTAGATTTTCTCGGATATGATGTGACATTATGAATTCTTTCGAGTTACCGAGTTAAAATAAGTTTACTTACGAACGTTTCGGGCAGATCTCCCCGCCCATTATCAAGGTAACGACATACAAATTAAAATTGCTTCCAATGCAGAAGGTCCAGGGTTCGATTCCCGATAAAGTCAGAAGATTTTAACTTCTGATTTGGACTTAAGTCCATCAGTTCGTGTCTTAGGAGTTTGTAAACGGTGACTTTGGAGACGTCTTAGCAACGAAGCACATAATAAATTCAGAGTTGTTCTGAATCGGCATTGTTGATTCTGGCGTTGATCCGCGGGTGCTCGCACTGTCCATACCACTGATTGCTATATTTTTTCCTTTTTTAAAATATCGATCTTTGGTTGGTTATCGCTCACTCGTCGATTGCGTCGGGGCCTACAGGGTAGGCTTAGTCGCTTTGATTTACTGTCCCCCACTGAAAATCAGTTATATAACTGAGTGGGTAGACTCTAGATACAATTTATTTTATTTATTTATTTATTTATTTTAACATAAAGTAAACAAACAAGACAGTAACAAATTATATCAAAGACAAAAACAAGTCACTTTTTTTGTTGAAAAACACAAAAAAAAAGCCACCTGAGGCTCCTCCTGCGAGACGCCTGTTACGGTCATCGCAAACACCATAACAAAAACTTGTAGAAATACAGCCAAACCTTACACACTCAAAAGGAATGAGATCAAAAAAAAGGGCCCAAAGCTCATCTACCCTTCCACATTTGCGCATTCTTAATTCATAAACGAAACAGTGTCCCATAACAGCATCCTCGAAAAGCTTGGCAAAAAAGAATTTGCGATTATTAATTTAACGTAGTAGTTTTCCAAGTTCTTTTTTGTAATTAATTTAAACGTAAACATGCAAATTCTATTTGCCAAGCTTTCGAGGATGCTGTTATGGGACACTGTACGTTTATGAACTAAGAATGCGCAAATGTGGAAGGGTAGATGAGCTTGGCCCTTTTTTTTAGATCTCATTCCTTTTGAGTGTGTAAGGTTTGGCTGTATTTCTACAAGTTTTTGTTATGTGTGTGATCTTATTACTTTTTCAAGTTTCATTACAAAATTATTTGTTAAAATATAATATTTTTATCAAAGTTGATTTAATTTTTATGGTATTAGCAATAACAATAGGATGTAAAATATCTAGGCCCGGATTCATGTACATCCTGGGTATAGGTGGTATACCCCATGGTATAACGACGGTATAAGGACTGGTTAAGTCTAGGCAACTCACATCCTATTAAAACTTTCCCATGTAACAACAAACGCACAACTAATGTAATTTTACACCTATTTCACTGCACCCACGAGGGAAGCGATATATCTAGACGGCCTTGACCCACAGCCATGTAAATCATCAGATAATCAGAAGAATATTGAAAATTTTCACCATCTTTTGTTTTACATTTTTATTAAAAGTGACAGGAGATTGCGTGAGTTTATTAAAAGTAAAGAAAAAGCTTATTATTGCCGTAAATTTTGGAATAGCCTAGGACTATCATACCATTGTTTATCTGCATTAGGCTTGTAGTAATCAAAACTAGTTATTTGTGCGGGAAGTGTCAAAACAAGGTTGTGCTGGCCTAGGGTTGGCTAAGAAAGGCCTAGGGCTTGTCAAACATGTAGTGTAAGTATTTATTTATCTAGTCCTATAGCCTAATGGAACTTTAGACCTACACTGTTGTATTATAAATAATTTTCTACATCTGGGCCTAGGCCAGGGACGGTTTCTGATTTGTTTTATGAGAGTATAATGACACCTTTTCTCGTTCCACACAAAGAAGAAAAATTTTTAAATGTCCGCCATTTGTTTACGTATCGCACTTTCCCGCCTAACTCTGCTTATACCGTCAACAAGTGTCAAGTAACTATGGTTACTTGTTGATTATATGCCAAGTGTTTAAGGCTTATTTTAAAACCTTTATTTGGAAGCCTTCCAACAAACTTTTTCAACTTTTTTTTTCAAAAGAGACTATATTTTTTATAACCTTAATGTCCATGTAAAATATGAACATTGTAGCCCCACCCGTCTGGTCAGAATCGCGGGCCGACGTATTAGATGTTAGCAGTAGCAGTAGCTAGCAGTAGCTAACATCCTTAAAGTGATTTTGAGCATGTTTGAAGACATTTTTTCACCAAGAAGGAATGGTCGTACCCCAATAAAATTTGGCATGTGTTGTCAGGTACCTAAATCCCCTCGATAGTGATAGTTTTCAAGTTCACATCACGTTACATGACGGCTGGGTAACACCTCGAAATCACCCCAACTCTGCTTGTGTATAAGGTGCTTGAGTGTGTAGCGCACCGCGGCTTGGCTGCGGCGCCCTAACGGGCACCTAGATATCTGTAACGTAATGCTGACCAGTTGCAGTGACTTGTTTGGTCTTTAATGTTTTGGTCTTTGATATTATTTGTTATTGTCTTGTTTGTTTACTTTATGTTTTTTTACAACTTTTAATTGCGTGCTTGCCAACCACTGTGACTCCAACCTCCGTAGAGTCACAGTCAACCTTGAAAATGTCTGACGTAGTACAGACGAAACGTCGGTGGACGCCCAGGTTCTGCCCTGGTTTATCTTATTTTCGACGCGGTTTTACCCAAGATCCTTGTTTTTAAACCATATATATATATATATATATATATATATTTTTTAGCGTTTCCTGAAGCAGTGTTACCTATTAATTGATAGAGATTACCTTGTAGTCTCAACAAGCAGCAATAATATGCACACTCTTCTACAAAAGAAAATCATCAAAAAAATTGTGGATTATTTAGAAATGTATTCCCAAATTGACGAATTTTCATGTATTTACTCAATCAAAAATCATTTCAAATAATTTTTTTTATTTTTAAATATTTATATAGGCCTATACAACACTTCATGAAAATGTCCACATATGCGGAAATTCAATGTAATTCTGGTTATTGCTGGCATCATATTATGAAATGGTCCAGAAAACATATCACTGGTATAAGATAGTGAAAGATATATAATGATGTGTGTATTTTACATGATACTTTACGACATTGTTTTATTTAGCAACATATAGGTTAGGTTATAAGTTATGACTACTAAGGTATTATAATATATTTATATTTTCACATTGTTTAGTATAATACAGCAGTCACCGAATTTGTTAAAATGTATATGAAATGCATTCAAAGATTCAATAAATACTCTACATTCAAAGATTTCCATTCCATTCCATTCCATTCCATTCCATTCCATTCCATTCCATTCCATTCCATTCCATTCCATTCTATTCTATTCTATTCTATTCTATTCTATTCTATTCTATTCTATTCTATTCTATTCTATTCTATTCTATTCTATTCTATTCTATTCTATTCTATTCTATTCTATAAGAAATTGTTCTTACTGATCGCTCACTGAGCGTTGTATTGCCAAAATATAACATATATCTTGAAAATCCCTTGTTCATATTATATTGAACAAGTAGGCCGTGAAGCCTAAGTGAACCTTAACCAACCAAACAAACTTTTCGTCATAGTTTTGTTGTTCACAATTATTAGGGCGCGAAATCTACCCTTATGCGCTTTGCACTAGTTTATATGTATGCATCCGTGTATATTCTGTGCTTTTTTAATAAAGAAGTAATAAAAACACAAACACATTATGAGTTTTATGTCCTGTACATTTATATTGTGTATAATAAATACGTCATATTTTAATGAACATGAATGAACATCCTCCACCTGTATGCATGCGTAAGTTTTCTATCCGCCCGTTGTACGTCTCACAATAAAAACCGAACACACCTGAAGATAAACATCTATTTTTTGTTGACATTATCCTTCAACAAGGATTGTACATAATGTTTTGGTAGCCCTTGGGGTCAGGGGATGAAGGAAGCCTGTTTTAAATGAAGCATTTTTGTACAAAGCACCTGAACCAGATATTTAAATAAATAAATGAAATAAATTATGATATATGATTTGTGTGTTCTTCCTTGAATATCCTTTGTGTGTCATTTTTATACTCCCTGGATTTGTTGAATTGGAGATAAAACAATATGCATCGAGCTTCTATTTCCATAATTCCACTATTGTTTACATTCAAAAACGAAATAAAATTAATATGGACTAAAAATAAGAATAAATAATTATTTATTATATAATAACGTGAATCGAAAGACATAATATCGCTTTTGCACATTGAAATCTATATAATGCCAATAATATGTATGCACAAAAGTTACATAGCTTAATATTGATTGATGCAATTATACACAATTGGCCCTTAGAAAGAGATTGTAACCTTGAAGAAATGACAACTTGACTGCAGTTTACAAATCTCTCGTCAGTCTGTGTTGTACTGGGAATAAATCGACACGCAAGAGGTAAGCCGCCTGTTAAAACAGGTAATCCCTTATTGGTTGTTGTGGAAATATAAAACGGGTATATCATTTCGTTTGCTTAATATTTTCTTACACTGACAATATGAAATCAATAGAGAAAAATGTAAACACATTTATTGGTTGAATTGAAACTTTTTAATACCATTTTGCAAGTTTAGGGAAAATTAGGGATTATGTATACGAAAAGTTATTAATGCCAAAATAAAGTGAAATTTTACATTAACAATAGCTTCAAGTAGAAGGCCTATAATTTTCTTTCATAACTTCAGTAAATTAATTCCACACTTGACTTCCAATTCTAAAACAATGTGCGTCCATTAGAGATAATTTTAAAATGTTTGTTATCAGGTCTAAATCAATTGAAATAATCAATATATAATATTTAATTGCTTTTGCAAATCACAACGACCAAAAAACCTGATTACTTCAAAATTCATTTTATATTATTAGATCTAAATTTCGTGTATCAAGATTACTTTGCTTTAAAATTGCAAGTAGTCCGGATATAAAACCGCCAGATAACCAGATAACGGACTGAATGTTATGATCGTTTGTCGAGAGTTAACTTTCTGTGAATATATTACAATTGTGTGCCAAATACAGCAAAGTTCATCCAAGTTTCTAAAATAGACCTGTTATCAAAAGGTTTGTTTGCTGTATGAGAAAAAAGTCAGTGAAATTTGCCAATCTGTCTGTGCGAATGTCTTAGACGTCGTGTCGTCAGTCTTGAACTAGGATCCGAAACATGTTATACGTTCTGCTGTTGCAACATATATGTAACGTGTCATGCGCATGTTCAGATTGTACCTAGTATTATTATTGGGTATTATTTTCATCGAGAATAAAATCAATCAAATTATTAACATGCTCATAAACAGACGTTATTCGAATAAAAAATATAATGGCAATCAAATATTGCTGTATTTATTAATTATTGCAAAAAAAATACAGAATGAGACAAGAAAGCAGGCATTTGTGGCTCATCCACTGTAAAGGTTCTGTCGCATCATTAACATAAAAAAAAATTATATAAATTAATATGTAATGATAATAATTTTGTCTTCCTTTGTAAATCAGTTTTTTAACTGAATAGGATAGACGTTAAATAAAAAATACATAAATAATAAATGCATGAGTTGAGTGAGAAGTTAACTGAAATGACACTTGATTGACACAGTTAATAATGAAATGATAATGGTTTATTCTCTTTGACATATACATACATGGTATAGAAATGGAAAAGGAGCCATAATAAATGTTATCGTGAACACATCCGTCATTTATAGTTGTGTTCATCAACTCTACCTACTATTTTCGATTATCTAAAATGTATCTAAAAAACTACTACTTGAACCTTTGATTATCTTATGAAATTAAAAATTATTGTTAGGAGTCGCTGAGGTTGGCGCGGAGACGAGTTTAGGCGCTTAGCTTTTTTTTGTGTGGGGGGGGGGGGGTAAACTGTTTATAACACCGTTATCCAATTTTACACCAACTTTAGTAAAGGATAAATCTATGATATCCAGTTCGCGTATTTCTTAATTCTTTGATTTTGAATAAAAAATTAGTGTAATCACCGTAATTGACTCCATTTTGATCAACTTCGGGTATTCATTCTTAGAGTATAGATTTTTTAAACTAAAATTTGCAAACTGGATATCAACGTTAAAATCAATGTGAACGCTCCGATTAATTTGGTTTTATCGGAAGATAAACTGTTTGGATGGTTTGGTTTTGGATTTCCAATTTTTTTCATGTTTGGACTTAAGTCTCGCAATAGATTTTTAAGGCTTATTTTTTTAAACAAAGTGTGGATACCAATATAAAAGTACCTTATTAACATGCATGTACAATATGGTAATGATTTTACCAACCGTTCAGCAGAAATCATCAACACCTGAGTGCTCGCATTTGAGTTGGGCCAAGCTCAGCGTCCCATCATAACGTTTTAAAAGTGAGTATGCAACTTGTATCTTTACAGGGAAGGTTTTATTTTCACTTATCTTTAAAAAACTAATACAATAATTTCGGCCTTAGTATCTATCTGTTTCAATACCGTTGCATATTGTGTAGTAGAGCAAAATGCAACTGGTCGCTTTTAGTGAACTATCACCTGGAATTAAATATTAATTCCCATCGCTTGTGCTTGCTGCAAAAGAATGTAATTTTCAGTAAACAGCATGCTTTCGTCAAAAATAAAATTGTGTTAAAAATTAATGTCATATTATTATTATGTCGTTTTAAAGACAACGAAATTAATTTACTAATTTTTGACAAACAACATCATGAAGTTTTGACAATTTTACCACAAACGTGGGCGACGGCAATTTTATTGCTTTTGTTTCCACGTTTATAATTATCATCCACCCAATGTTTGTGTTCCAGGGACTAGTAGCATGGCTTCGAGTTTCACGGTGGTGACAGAGCAACTCTCCAAGCTCTTAACTTTAGTGTGGGTGTTGCTCGTCGGTCTATCTCACATAGTTCTCGGTCTGTTGTACTTGGTTATTCCTCGACCACAGAAGGATATCAAGAATGACATCGTGTTGGTAAGGGGGGCTTACAATAAAAACTTAAATTTATCGAAATATCTTTAATAAATCATTTGCGTGTAAATATATGTTTTATTCGCAGCTCTATTTTAAAGCCCATTCTTTTTTGCGCATACCTGCTTCAAGAACGTAAACATTGTACGGACCCAAGAAAAACACATTTTACATGTTGGAAGATTGGCAGGCAAATGTTTTAAGACTCCTACCTAAAGATCAAGTCCCGTTTTCATGAAGGCAAGCAAATACTAGCGAATAGATCATAGACCGGTCACAGTGATGGGATCAAAACTACCAGCGAGCAACGCAATCAAATGTTTGACTAATTGTAACATTAACTTTGTTAGCTTAATTGAGCATCGTAATTTGCTCGTCGACATGACAACCGTCATCACCGACACCGAATCATTGTTTTCGGGCGTTTGTCCACATTTTCAAATTCAGTGACTACTGGGCGAAAGACTCACCCAAAAAATAAATAAATACAAGTTCGATTATGTCAGAACTCATTGATGTTTATAGTCTGTAATCTTTGTCGGATATTAATTTTATAAAATGTGAAATTTGGGGGCACATGGTTAAGTGAGGTAAGAAGATGGTAAATGTTTATTAACGTTTGTGACAAATTAAATTCCGAATGGCTAATTATGTTATCCGTCCACATGTTGGCTACATTATTTTCAATAACGTTTATGGGGCCTGTCTTAAAGAACGTAACACTTATGCAAGCTGTCCCGGTTGGATCCCTGGTGACATAGACATATGTATCATAAATTTAAAAGCAATCATTTTGTATAATTGTGTTCCATATGTGATTAGTTTAGTTTGGGCTATACTCCGTTATATAATAGGATATATTTTCATTCCGTGACTTCAAACAATGGAGTACTTCCAAATTGGATTATTATTACATAATATACCTACTTAGCAGTAATTGTCGTACAAATTTGCCCCGACTGGGATTCGAACGCAGAACCTCCGGCTCAACGAGCCATAGCTATACAAAGTAAGCTACCGCAAGACATGGAAGTCACCAATTACAACAAAATAAACATGTATTAAAGTTTGTTCTGTAGTCTTGATCTTTAATGTGCAAACGACAAAGAGGACATGGCGCGTGATTGTGGGACTGTCAGATCCGGGGAAACCCTCGTGAGATACGTATCAGAATTTGAAAAGAATACATTTTGTATAATTGTGTTCTGCACATGATTAGTTTGGGTTATTTGGGCGTGTTACAACAATTGCTTTTTGCTTTGTTCAGCCGTTCGATTTAGTCGACAAAAAATACTACATTTTTTTTTTTATTTTTAACTTTTGTTACCAAAACAAGATATTACTTTCAAATAACCTATTTAAAGTTTACGATCGAGTTTGATGGTGAATACGTTTCTTAGATTTGACCAAATAAAACAACAACAAAAACAAACATTGTTTTTATGAGAGGACATAAAAATGTAAATTACGAAAACATAATATGGAGGATTGCACAATATGGTCAAAATATATGGATAGAAATTAGCGCAAGTTCATATGCCACGAGCAATATAAACTAATGCAGGCAACAAAATATTTCAATGACCTTCGGATACATCCAATTGAGATGCAGTTAAAGACAATTATAGGATCATAAACTGCCACTTAGTGATTGTAAAACTTGTTTCGCCTTAAATGTTTGGTAGAATTCGTAATAGCAAATGATCGTATATTAAAAAGAAATTAAAAAAGTGCCTCCACCAGAGATTGAACCCGTGACATCTTCTGTCCGTGCAGATGCTCTTACCAACTGATCTATGAAGACACCATATGAAATTCTGTCTTCTTGTTGGTTTGTTAAAACAGTGTTTGTAACAACGATCATAACTGGGTCAGTCCCCTACTATAATACCAAGGTTAAAAGCAATATCGCACGAATGTCGAACTACTGTCAATCCACGTGTATTCTGAAATATATTTATATGTTAAATGGTGAGGATGTTACACTGTAAAAGAGAGTATTCTTTTTCACTCTGAATATCGAGTTATTAAGTAAGAGCGCAACGTGCTTAGTAAAGAAATCAATTTGACTATAGAATGTGAAAAATAACTTGGATTTGTCTTGGTTGTCCTATTTCTTGCTTCTAAACGGCTACTCTGATTTTTTTTAAATAACTGTATATTAATCTGCTTAGTATTTAAGTGCAATAGAAGAAGTACTTTTAATTTAAATAGCACGTTTACGATTAGTTTCGATTTAACGGAAATTTATTAGCTCTCTTCAATCAAACGCCAACATCTTGATAACAGTTTTTAAACAAATTTAAGAAACTTAAATACTATCACTGTTAGTTTGTTTTCATATTTTAAAACAATACCTTGTAAGGGAATGAGTTGAACATTTTGTTCACATAAAAAAGGTTTTCAAGTTATTTATTTTCAAACTTTTACAGGGCATTATCGCCCAAATGAACTGAGAGAAGCAGAATTGATTTAGTAAAATCATGCTCAAGCTTTGTTCCCGACAGTAAATTGTCTAGCTATTTCTATACAATGCTATAATAGTGCTCATACAATGCTTTTGTAAATCGTATGCTGTAGATTAACGGTCAACTGATTCAAGGTTTATTTATAAAAATAGAATGAATATATTCGCATTTTATTTATTTCCCGATAATTGTACACTACACGTCTTTCCGAACGCTGTTTTTAATTTTTAGCCAATCTTATCTTTGTTTCAGGCTGGATCATCTAACAAATCCACTTTTTTATTTTTGTACCATCTATTTTCTTTCATTTGAACCATGTTCTCCTTTCCTATCATACTTTGTTCCTTTTTTACATAACGGGCTTATTTTTTACTTTTTTCATTATGAACCTAATTTTTTAATTGAGTGTACTTGTTATTTTTTAAAATTTTCATTCTATTGAAAATATTTTACATTTTGAAAATTAATTTTACATAATGTATAATAAATTGATCTTGTTGTACATGATATTTATTTATTCTATCGTAAAATGTGTTCAATTTCAGTTGAATATTTGTGAGGTTTATTTGTCATAATCTTATACTTTTATTTTATAGTTCTTCTATATATAAGTGTTTAAAACTGAAAATAATGGATGTTTATTAATTTAAAACGAATGTAATAACTTGTAAGCATATTATTAGGGGGGTTTTGAGACTACTCTCCTTGGTATACGTCAGTATAGACAACGACACACGTTTACCATGTGAAATGAAAACATACCACGGACATGATATTTCATGTATGATATTTTTTATACCACCGGCACCATAACTTGTTGTAACATTGCTCTCCGCTAGTTGCCAAGGGTCTACTTTAGATTATACCGAATATATTTTGAGTGGCTCGTTGGAGTAGTGGTTAACCTACCTGCTTCCAATTCATGGGTTCGAATCCCGCTTCAGAAGGAAGTTTTTGAACTTCTAATATGGATTCAAGTCCATCACTTCTTGTCTTAGGAATTAGTAAATGGTGACTTTGGAGCGTCCTAGCAACGAGGCACTTAAAAAATTCAAAGTTGTCCTGAATCGGCCTTGTTGATTCTGGCGTTGATCCGCGGTTTTTCGCAATGTCCATACGACCTACATTGCTATACTTCCTACTAAAAAATATCGATTTTTGGTTGGTTATCAATCGCTCACTCGTCGATTGCGTCGGGGCCGGCAGGGTTGGCTTGGTCGCTTTGGTTTAAGTCCCCCGCTGAAAATCAGTTATATAACTGAGTGGGTAGACTCTACAAAATAGTTTATTTATTTGTTTGTTTACTAGACGAGTGAGCGTAGCGAACGTGTCTTTCCTAACGCTATACTCGATCGGGCCTTGTAGTCAGGGGAATAAGCGGAAAAATTAGGCAAAAAATGATACAGGCTTCAAATTTTACAGTGTTATAGGTAAGAGTATGACGATCATTTTTTGGGGCGGCCCCAAATTTTGGGCCCCATAGAGTGCCCTCCAGTGAGATCTGAATTTTGACTTTTCAATATTTTTTTACAAAGTTTCTGGGCAGATTTATGACTTAATACTAATATACATATTGGTAGGGATACTGTTTGACATACTGAAAAAAAAAAAAAATAAAATTTTTAAATTCAAAAAAAAACAAAATGGCGGCCAATTGAATTTTGAGACATCAATACTTTGGCTGTGATTTTAAGACGGACTATTATAGATACGGTCAAAATATTTTACACAGTGATGTACATGACGATAACAATCAGCTTTAGGGGGGGCCCCCAAAATGGCGTCCCCATATTATGACCTCCAGTGACATTTTACTTATTCAACATAAATTGTGCTATAACTCGATTAAAAGGGATTTACGGCTAAAAAAATAAGAATAAAACCATTACTTAAACTATATTTAATATTGCTAATTAATATAAAAGAGGAAACAATATACAAAGTTATCAAAATCCAACATGGCGGCCTTATTCATAGACCTGCGGCATAGTCGGGAGATAGCCAAGGAAAACTTTGCTTTATTTATAAAAGCATGAATGTTGACTGGACATAACCTAAGGTGATTTAAGGATATTACACCAATTAAAAATGCACCCATAGAACCCTTAAAATCCAAGATGGCGGCCCAAAAAATTAAACTTTTTTAAAATGGTCTAAATTGACTGGTTTCCATTTTATGGGTGTAATTTCATGGAGTGAATAGATATTTGAGGTCTAAACTAAAGTTTTGTATTTGGAAGCCAATAAAATCTAAGATGAAGGCCTAAAGTATAAAGTTTGTTATTTATTCCTGGATGTAATTAAAATTTGGTTTCTACGCGTATATTGAGCTACTTCGAAGCTAATTCGAAGTAAAAATTAATTGAAAACGTAATTTTATGTGTATCCTACATTATACAAAAACTAATTCCAATATGGCGTCCATTTTAATTTTTTAAATTTAGTCTTACTTTCTTATTTTTTACTTTTTGCATGTACGTTGCAGACGCTGAATAAGAAAACACTGTACACATTTGCAATTTATACATCCTTAACCAAAAACCATGGTGGAGGACAAGAATGTTAATTTTGCTGCCTATACTCAGATTTATATTTTAAAATTAAACAAACGATTTGTGTAGATGGCATATTATGTTTTATTTGTTTTGTCAAATTTTTAAATATCCTGGGCAATAAAACTCAAATAATGTTAAATTGACCTCAAAATAACACTCGTCAGCTCAATCTACGAATAATTACCCGAAATTCAATAAAATCGGAGTATAAAGAGCAAAAGAACATTCTTGTCCTCCATCTTGTTTTTTTGATAATTCTGTATAATTGTTATAAATTGCAAATGTGTACAGTGTTTTCTTATTCAGCGTCTGCAACGTTCATGCATAAAGTAAAAAATAAAAAAGTAAGACTAAATTAAAAAATAAAAAAATGGACGCCATCTTGGATTTTGTTTTTGAATAATGTAGGATATCAGATAAAACCACGTTTTCAATTAATTTTTACTTCGAATTTACACTTAGTAGCACAATATACGCGTAGAAACCGAATTTTAATTACATCCAGGAATAAATAAAAAACTTTATACTTTAGGCCTCCATCTTAGATTTTATTGGCTTCCAAATACAAAACTTTAGTTTAGACCTCAAATATCTATTCAGCCCATGAAATTACATCCATGAAATGAAAACCAGTCAAATCAGACCATTTTTTAAAAAGTTTAATTTTTTTGGCCGCCATATTGGATTTTAAGGGTTCTATGGGTGCCTCTTTAATTGGTGTAATATCCTTAAATCCCCTTAGGTTATGCCCAGTCAACATTCATGCTTTTATAAATAAAGCAAAGTTTTCCTTGGCTTTCTCCCGACTATGCCGCAGGTGTATGAATAAGGCCGCCATGTTAGATTTTGATAACTTTTGTATATTATTTCCTCTTTTATATTAATTAGCAATATTAAATATAGTTTAAGTAATGGTTTTATTCTTATTTTTTAGCCGTAAATCCCTTTTAATCGAGTTATAGCACAATTTATGTTGAATAAGTAAAATGTCACTGGTGGTCATAATATGGGGACGCCATTTTGGGGCCGCCCCTAAAGCTGATTGTTATCGTCATGTACATCACTGTGTAAAATATTTTGACCGTATCTATAATAGTCCGTCTTAAAATCACAGCCAAAGTATTGATGTCTCAAAATTCAATTGGCCGCCATTTTGTTTTTTGTGAATTTAAAAATTTGAATTTTTTTTTCAGTATGTAAAACAGTATCCCTACCAATATGTATTTTAGTATTAAGCCATAAATTGTCCAGAAACTTTTGTAAAAAAATATTGAAAAGTCAAAATTCAGATCTCACTGGAGGACACTCTATGGGGCCCAAAATTTGGGCCGCCCCAAAAATTGATCGTTATAACTCGTACTTATAACACTGTAAAATTTGTTGCCTGTATCATTTTTTGCCTAATTTTACTATAATATGCCGCTTATTCCCTGACTCTTGGCCGTGAGCATTGTCTGTTAAATGTCTGTCTGTCTGTTTGTCCGGGCTCATACGGCCGAACGGCCAAATAGATTGAGCTGAAATTTTAAACAGACATCCGTGAAGAGGTAACTTAGACCTGCTAACAAAATGATCACAATTCATTTCGATTTAAACCTACAAGAAATTATAAAACTGTAAAATAGGCCAAACATTTGGAGAAATTCTTTTTAATAGCAATGTGTTTCACTTTTGAAAAAAAAACACTGTCTCTTAGATGTTACTCGGTTGCGATGGAGGCAGTGGAAAAAAAAAATTTGTAATGCCGTTATGCGGTGACCAAAGAGTATCGAAATTTGCACGCTCAAGGTATCCCCAAATTCCGCTGGGAGATTGAGTAATTATTAGCATTGTTATTGATATTTTGTAGTAAATTGTCATTACCATAATCTGTATTAATTATTGTACTTGTATTTTTTGTTATTATTTGTAATTTGTGTTTGTCCCATATATATTCAATGCATATATCAGTGGACTGAAACAAAAAGAAATAAAAAAATAAAAATAAAACCTTGCAAACTTTACTCCTCGTATTTCGTACTGGCTATGTTTTACATTGTATTGTCACAGTTGATGTAGACTTGACTGCGTTATAATGCATTTCAAAACATGTTTTAATCATTTTTTAAATAAAATCCAGGAATTAAAAAATCTTTTACAACAATTAAGGGAATTGAACGCAGGTCTCCCACATTCCGAAAATAAGGGTGCCTTAGCCAACTAGACTAGGACAACGACTAAGTCGTTGTTAGACGAGTGAGCGAGTCATGTGTTGAGTACACGGGGATATTTACATTTAAGTTTGATAATTATATGGGTATAAATAAAAGGGTTTTTTAAATTTAGTTGGTATAAGGGCACGTCAACTGAAGGTCATAATGCGCCACTCTTGCCTATAATAGGGTAGGGAGATACGTAGGTAAATAAAAAATAGAAAAATAGGCTTAAATGTGTAGGTTTTATTTTAACGTCAATGTTTTTTCCTCGAATATATATTGTTTATGTGTCAGGAAGTGCACTACACTGACCATAGGTGTATCGAATCTTGCTCACTAAAGGTTACCCAAAACTCCGCATGGTGATTGAGTAAACCTTGCAATCTTAACTCGTTTTCGTACTGGCTGTGTTTCTCATACTATTTTGCAATGTTATAACACTATAAAAATATTAATTATAATTAATATTATAAATCTAGAGGGTTGGCATACGAAATAATGTGCAACGTGCATAAACTAGGGAAACGCCAAAGTCGTTGTTTGACGAGTGAGAGAGTCATGTGTTGAGTACGCGGGAACATTTGCATTTAAGTTTGATTATAATATTCGTATAAATAATAGGGTATTTAAGTTTAGGTCATAGTTTAGGCCATAATGCTCCACTGTAGCCCATGATAGGCTAGGGAGGCCTAAGGTATGGGGAAGAAAAGGAATGTTACCGGTACTCAACACATGGCTCACTCACTCGTCTAACAACGACTTTGGCGTTTCCCTAGTAGTATTTCTAGAAAAATCGACAAACACTCAACAAGAGTCAACCCAATACGTACAAGTGTGTTCGAAAATATCATAATCTGAAGAGTTCTGAAGGTCTTTTGATTTTTCACATGTCTTCCGACTTATAGGTGACCGGCAGTGGCCAGGGCCTGGGCCGCGAGCTAGCACTGCTGTTTGCACAACAAGGATGTGAGGTGGTGTGCGTAGACATGAATCCCGAACAAAACCTGGGTACGGTGAAGCTGATTCACTCTCTGGGCGGCAAAGCCAGGGCGTACGTCTGCAACGTGGCTGACAGGGAGGCGGTGATGAGACTCGGCAAAGAGGTTGGAAGGGTAGATATCCTCGTCAACAATGCTGGAGTCTACCCTGTGAAAAGCTTATGGAACGCGACTGAAGAGGAGATGCGTATGATCATTGACATCAACATGTTTTCACAGTTCTGGGCAAGTACATCCTAAACATCATTATTATCTCTTTCCCGGCATATTTAAACAATATTAATTTCCCGCTGTAGAGTGTATATTAGTTGATTCCTATGTTGCTCTATTCAGGTGACTAACTATAGATAGTATCGATTGTGTACGACCTATTAGCAGAGTCGATAAAGAAGTTTTCCTCTTTGGGGAGGTCCCCTTACTCCCAGTCAAAACGGAATCTAACCTCTGTGCGCTGAGGGCGGCTCAAAATGTGAAACTAATAAAAGCACTGCACGTTAAATACAGTCAGTAGATTATCGATATTCAGTGACAATGCAATAAACAAAACAACAGACGAAATGTCAAACTTGAATTTTATTTCAATTATATAAGCCCAGGGCCCTAGCCTTTTAAAACGATTACTTTCGATTTATTATTGTACTATAAATGTGTTGCGCAGGCGTCACTGACATTTTTTGTGCTAAATTAATCGAGATATAGGTTATTTAAGCCTAAGGACGTAAGTGTAGCCTAGGCCCAAGGCCACAATATAGTTTTCAGACGTAAGTTCCCCTTGGCATTCAAAATCAAAATAGTAAACAATACATTTTGTCGGCCTAGGGGCCTAGGCTTTTACCCGGACAAAAATTCCGAACAAGCTGAAAATTTGCACACAGGCTCAGATTAGCCTACTAAGCAATAGTTGAAAAGTCCCCGAAGCTCCGCCGCGTGCGTCTTGAAATATAGTGACAAAGGCTTAAGTGCCAAAAATTTGTTATTTTCAATGTCAACAATTTTTGTGCACTTATATATACAAATTATTAAATATTTCTACGAAAGTAAAGTTTAAATCAGTCATAAGCTTCAACCCATGCGTGGCAAAAGGGCGTAAATGCTAAAAATATGATATTCTCAATTATTTCAATACATTTTGACATAAGTATGTGCAACTGCAAATAATTATGTATTCATACGACGGAAACGTGAAATTGTTCCCTTTTCTTCGACCTGTGTGTCTTAAAACATGGTGGCATAAGGGCGTAAGTGACAAATATATGTTATTTTCAGTTTCAACAAACTTATTTACATTCATACATTGCAAATTATTTAGTATTCGTACGAGACAAAAAGTAAACATCTTCCCCGAGCTTCGTTGCTGGCGTCTTGATAAATAGTGGCAAAAGGGCGTAACTGACATCATAATTATGTTTTTAATAAAAAAAGGGCTTTTGACATTCAACTACGTTTATTGTAACATATGAATACCATACAATGGACACTCAATGTAAAATCCATGCATGCTGACTGACTTGCTATGGCCAGCTTGTATGTAAAGAACCATTACAAAATCGTTGTAAGTAGCTGATTGGACATAACCAAACCTCTAAAATAATATTCCCCAGCGTTCTCAAGTGGCTTGCATAGACGGATTTTTAAATGGATTCGAGCTCGAGCTGTGGACAACCTATCTTGGGCTTGACTATAGTATCACATCACAATAGATAGAGCATGAGCAAAGAATAAACATATTTCAATACCGATTTGATGTTTTAAATCTCCAAGTGGGAAATGAACGCTTACATAGCGGACTGAATTGCATGTGTGCCCGGCTGGCTTTGAACGCTACAAACTATTATACGTCCCCATGTTTGCCATCAAGCCAAGAGGGGATGGATGGATAGATCTATTAAATGTGCTGGTGGACTGGCAGCATATCAAATCTAGAACTCAAAGTACGCAGTTGCAATTGAAGCGCTACTGCTCAATGAAGAAAACGGAATGTACCACATCAAAATTTATTGTGATAAAAACGGAAAAAAAAAACATAAGGCAACTTTTTTTTAAAAATTCTTATTTTCATTTACTAATTTACTTTTGGAAAACTGCAGCTTAGAAATTCCCACCAGCTTGGTAAAAGAAAAGATGGTCTCCTGTACCAGCCCTTTTATTCACAACCCACAACATGAAACATTTTTTTGTATAGACTTCTTTTTTGGGAAACAGGCCAGGTGGCCGCATCACTAACTTCATGCAAATTTTTGCCCACTATACGGGAAAAATATTTGTGGGCATGGTATTTAAAGTATATGGGAAAATTGAGCCAAACTCTGTGACAATAAATGTGATTTTGTTGTAGTTAATCAAAAAAAAGACTTCGTCGAACAGAGAAAGTCGTCTTTGTCCCCAAAACGCTTCAGATCACCATTATCCAAATAATGCTATTAAAAAGTGTTGATGTTGCGGGAAAACTTAAATTGAGTGATGCGCATCAGTTTTGTTTTTTGTCAATGAAAAAAGGGGACATGCCTCATTTTTACGTTTCACTATGGGTTTTTATAGTATATTTTTTTAAGTACGACCAGGGAAACGGGGACACCAAATTAATGTCAGTTAAGTGCCAAGTTTGGGATTTATTTTGAGCATGATGACCTTAAAGTCTTCGATATTTTCCCGGCTGATAATCGGGGCAAACGTACACCAAAAATTTTTAAATCATATAACTAAATTATATAGTTTTGTCACTTACCCTTTTGCCACTTTTTTACATCAAGAACACAGCTCATATCTGAGTGGATCTGTAGTGTTTTGACATAAGCACCCAAAGCCCAAGCGGGTTTTGCCCCACTCTCCTGCTGAATCCCTTTCAAAATACGTTTTTTTATTTTTAACTGGTTATTTTTAAATTTTGATTGGAATGTCAAAATTTTCCCCTCAAAACACACCAGATCTTCGCCAAACTATGTCTAGCAGCGTTAGAAGCGGGGGTAAAATTTTAAAAAATTTGGGGGTATGTCCAATCTGCTACTTCAACGATTTTGTAATGGTTCTTTACAACAAGCTGGCCATAGAAAAGTCAGTCAGCATGCATGGTTTTTACATTGAGTGTCCATTGTTGGATTCATATTTTACAAAAAACGTAGTTGAATTCAAAACCCTTTTTATTTTAAAAAATTTAAATTATGATGAAATTACGCCCTTTTGCCACCATTTATCAAGACGCCAGCAACGAAGTGGGGGAAAGAGTTTACATTTGTTCTATGAATACAAAATAATTTGCATATGTATGAATTCAAAAAGTTTGAAAAAACTGAAAAAACATATATTGTCACTTATGCCCTTATCCACCATGTTTTAAACACACTGGTCGAAGGAAAGGGAACAATTTCACGTTTTCGTCGATGATTACATAATTATTTTCAGTTCACATACTTATTTAAAATGTATTGAAAAAATTTAAAATATCATATTTTTACACTTACCCCTTTTTCCCCCGCATGGGTTGAAGCTTATGACTGATTTAAACTTTATTTTTTTTAAAAAAATTAATTTTGTAATATAAGTACAAAAAAAGGTTTTTAAATTGAAAAAAACAATTTTTGGGACTAAGCCCTTTTTTCCATACTCAAACCACGCGGCGGGGCTTAGGGGACTTTTCAACTATTGTTTAGAATGATCAAATGAAAAAATGTGTCAAATTTTTACTTGTTTTGGGAAATTTTTTCCGGGTACACCCTACAAAAAATTTTCTTCCCTCCCGGGCTATTAGGTCTATACGTCAAAATATCCTCATCAATAAAGAGAGTTTTCTTTAAGCCAAAACTTAACACTTCAAACTATTTTAAAATTTTGATTTCACGGCATTTTTCGTCAAGACGTTAACTACTAGTAGAAAAGTGACGAGTTTTATTGAAAATAGTTCCAGAAATTTTCACACAGAATCGCGAGGAAATTAATTCCAAACGCCAAAAAAACCCACTTTTTTTTTTAACCCCGGGCGGTATAGGGGGTTTTGGGGGACCTCCTCAAAGGGGGAAAATTCTTTATCCTCTGTATTGTAAGACTCAAGCCCCCGCTCCCCTATGCATAAGGAAAAAACCCTTGGAAACACCTTTAATAGGGGTTGTTGGTGTCTGTAATCCAATGTCGATTCCCCAAATCAGACAGAGCCATGCCATCTTTGTCGTTTGCACTGAAAATAGAACATAAACAGATCATGACTAGAGGAAAAACTTTACTAAATTTTTATTTGTTGTAGTTGGTGACTTCCATGTCTCTCGGTTCTGGGTTCAAATCCCAGTCTGATCACACTTTTACAACAATTGCTATGAGGCAATCACTTTGTTCTTAATGCGAGTTCTGATCACACTTTTAAAACCTTTTATTTACATAACTGCTCTTTACAATCGTACCCAGTTTTCAAGACAACCTTTATTAAATTTTTGGTGTTTTGCTTGTTTGATGAAAAAAATTTTTCAGAAGACTGCCATATTGCTGACATAGCTAAAAAATAAATGGTTCTAGCCAATCTCTTCTCATCTCTCATAAGTTTGCAAGAGCATTGGTGCATAGAGCCAGTGGTTCTATAGGTTCGAACCACAGTCGGGGAAAATTTAAATGACAATTGAGACTTATGCTCAAAAACATTGTAATGACAATAACAATTGTTCTAATACAAAATTATTAATAATCGCTTGTAAAGTAAGTTTGTCGTTCGTGTTACAGACGGTGCAGGCGTTTCTTCCGGGCATGAAGCAGAGGAACCACGGTCACGTGGTCTGCATCTCCTCACTAAGTGCCCTTGTCGGGATGGGCTATAATGTGCCGTATTCAGTCTCAAAGTTCGGAGTTGCAGGTATCCGTCTTTAAAGTACAAGCTGGCTTCATAAAATAAACATTTAGTTTAAATGTTTTTTTCATAGTATGTGAACGATTTTAATTTCAAACTAACCTATCAAGTTTTTCAGCCATTCAAAATTAACATGAAACAACATGAAATATCAGGATCAAGTTCGCTCGTACAGATCAGTCATGGATAGAGCAGTATTAATAATGTTGGCGAAGTGGTATTGTCCGATTATTCATAAAAAAATAGGTTATTACTAATTAAATCTAGCTTTCTGAAAAATGTACACATTTGTTTCAATGAGATATGTACTACTTTATACTACAAATACTACTGATACTAATACTTTTACCCATTGTTAAATGTAAATGCTCGTATAACTTTGCACGTATTGTAGAAACATTTAAAAATGTAGATTGGTGTGATAATGGATTGTTATTATTATATAATTAAGGTAACTTTTAATTTAATTGTTCAGATTTTTAAAACAGGGCATCGAACCGAAATAATTTTTCTTTCGGTTCGGTTTTCAGTTCTAGACAATTATTTCGGTTCGACCGACCTAAAAATATCGGTTCAAACCAGTTGAAACCGTTTCGACACCTGTTTTGTTTTAGTACATTTTATAAGTACAGAAATCTATAGTAGGGTACATATTTTTGTACGCGTTGAAAATAATTATACATAGGATTTTTCATCATATTATTAAACTACACGTGCACGTGCTGCACGTGATTTTTTTGTTACGTGCACTGGCAATGGAAACTTCATAATTATTGGATTGCTGTCGATCGTCTGTATTTGAAAAGATCTTGACCTCCGCTTCCTAGGAAACTGATTTCCTTTTTTGAACTGGATTGTGCGCAGTATCACAAGGAGGCATATTAAATATATGCACAATTCCATACCCCATCGGATTGTCCACAACACGTTTCCCGACGGACGAAAGACTGTAAAATTATGTGTTTGCAGTTTTGTCGATTTAAATATTTTGAGACTTTGTGATCCGAAACTGTCTTGAACCTAAATAAAAAGAAAATAATCTAAAACCTAAATTCAAAATACCAGATTTCGGTAACCGGTTCGGTTTTAGGTTGAGTTCTTCTTCAGTTCGATGCCCTGTTTGAACGGATGACAGGTCGAGATTTTAAGTGTGTGATATTATTTTCTCCGCCTGTTCAAAAATGTTATACACTCAAAATTTATTTTCGTAAAATTTTGGGAGTTGTAAATAAGTTTTATATCGCCCCAATGTTCAAATTTTAAACGGTTTCAAAATAGTTTGGTGACTCGTAAAAACGCTTTCATGTTTTTTTACTTTTTTTATTTGTAAAACTCGTGTATTATCTTATAACTTATCTCACTAAAGATCGTTACACAATATTAATATTGCAGTACGCATGACAATAAAAGTAAATATTTGAAGAACATCATTTCAACTAGAATATTTCCTTAATGTGTGTGCTAAGAGTGGGGTGATTGGGTATCATTAATGTGTGTACTCTGCAAAGAAACTTAGGGCTCCGACAATCAAATTAATTAACATAACAATAGGCATACTGGAAGTTGACATGTTTTTGGGTTTAATCTTATGAATTTAAACTCTTAATCAACGGTTCGGTCAGTTATTTCAGCAATTTTTTTAAGAATGTAGTTTTTCGCTGCAAGTCCGCCCTATCTTTCTCATCTGATCCCAATGATATCTGACTGACTAATCATTTAAGATAACGCGTTATACTATCTAGGGCGACGGTCGTCGCCCGGCAGACAAGCGCATGCGACTGCTTAGGTGACACGAACTCCAGCCCTATATACAGCTACCAGAGTTGGGGGGTTTTCAGCTATCTGCACACGCCGCCCCGAAAGAGTTACAATCTTGAAACTCGGTATATGACCTGGTATGTGGTCCATGACATATCAAAAAAAAAATCAACCCGATCCGACAACTCGTTCTGTGTTAAAAAAGGCTCTCAACATCGTCAAATTCCTTTCGGCTGGCTGGTGGCTGGGTGGGTGGGTGGATGGTGGCTGGCTGGCTAGGAGTTCTCTGCGGAGATAAATTTAGCCTACATAGAAAACGGTAAACCTTAGAACTATGAAACTTGGACCACACTTAGATGTACTTCAGACGCAGTGACTTTTGCTTTCAAAACCAAAATCGGGTAACAGGGACAGAAGAAAATCAAAATTTGGATGATAATCAAAACGCGTAATTACCAAGGCGTGGTAATTTGTACAAACTTGAAATTGGACATGCTATTTCCCATTATAAATATCTTACGTCCAAAACACAAGGGGCTAAATTTGGGGATGACCATGGACCCAAAAATGACAAAAAACAAAGGCTATCTGAACTTAAAGAAATGAATCATTAAAAAAAAACGCTACAACTGAGATGTTTCAAACGTGGAATACATTTTGATATCTCTCATTCTTTATCACTTTTGAATATGGAAAGCAAAATTGGGTAACGGGTACAGGAGAAAATCAAAATTATCAAAAGTAGGTAATTCCGTACTCTTATGAATAAAACGCTATACTGAGAAAACGGTTCATCTGAGAACTTTGTGAAACTTGGGCCACACTCAGATGTACCTCATATAACCAAAACCGGGCAATTGGGACCGGGGAAAATCAAAATCTAAATCAAAACGCGTAATTACTCAGGCGTAGTAATTTGTACAAGCTTGAAATTTAACATGCTCTTAACCATTATAAAACAAGGGGTATCTTTGGGGGGACCGTGGGCCCAAAATGTCAAAAAACAACTTAAATCTTAACAAATTTAATCATTCAAAGTCCATCATTCACACCTTGATAGCAAACGAACATCAAAAAGATGTAATATCCAACCAAATACAAAATTTGTAAAAAAAAAAAAAAACGGCAGCCAAGCTCTCCTTCAAAAGTCTTCGGCTGTGAATGCTGTGAGATATAGAAGTTGAGCCAAGCATTTTATTCTTTCTCCCTAGTTTCGCTTTGAAAATAAGTAAGATCATTTCGCCTGTTGACGAGCGCCAAGCCAACGATTTTTGTGGTAAAAAAGTAAAATTTTTTAACTCGAAATCATGAAAAAAATTCTTGGCCATGAACCAAATTCAATGGCCAAGCCATTTTTTTATGATTTCGAGTTTAAAAATTTTACTTTTTTACCACAAAAATCGTTGGCTTGGCGCTCGTCAACAGGCGAAATGATCTTACTTATTTTCAAAGCGAAACTAGGGAGAAAGAATAAAAAGCTTGGCTCAACTTCTATATCTCACAGCATTCACAGCCGAAGACTTTTGAAGGAGAGCTTGGCTGCCGTTTTTTTTTTGCAAATTTTTGTATTCGGTTGGATACAGTATACACGAAGTTATTTGTTAAGATTAGGACCATGCTTGCATGCCCTATAGAAGTTGAATTATACACAATTTGTTTACAAATCATATTCATATAAGTTACGTTTTTACTTTTATTGTTTACACCAAAAGCTTCACATTAAAATGAATTAAGTTACTTTACGACGGCTCCAATAGGGGCGTAGGAACTATTTTTGCAGTAGGGGGTCAGACTTAATATAAAAAAATGATAACATATCAAATTAATATTTATGGGTAAACGGTCTTTCGTGGGTAAAGTATACACGTGATTTTGCACAAGGGGTGTCTGGGGAGAAGGCCCCTAGCCAATGCGGGTCCGGGGCGCGAAGCCCCGTTTTTTTTTGGTTTCTTAGAGTGTGATTGCAGTATTTTAACGAGTTTTTGGCATGTTTTTTTAACACAATTGTTAGTGGTGATTGGTGATTTTTGTTGTGATTGCAACATTTTATTATGTTTTTTTTAAACTTTCGCGCCGGCGTATATGTAAGCTGCCAATATGCACCACGTATTGATCAACTCGTTAATAAACAATATGCCATATACATTGTGCTACATATTGTGCACCTACGTTTCTTACTTTCTTAAACATGGCATTTGAATATAATATCTGAAATCTTTTTAGTTTATCCAAAATTAAGGTAATTTAAGTTGGGGCGCTGAGCATTGGCCCAACTCAAATGGTGCTGATCCGGTGTTGATTATTTCTGCTGAACGGTTGGTAATATCTTTACCAAATTTTGCATTTAATGTTAATAAAGTATACTTTTCTATTGATATCTGCACTTGTCTGCAAAAAATAAGGATTAAGATTCATTGCTAAACATAAGTCCACAACGTGAAAAAAATAGGAAATCCATAACATTGATTTCAATTAATAAGGAAATTGCCATCCCATTACTTATTTTAAGATAATAATAATGAACAAAATTAACCTACACGTTTACATTGATTTAAAAATTTAATATGTAGTATAAAAAATTGCGCTAAATAATCTGTACTCTTGGAATAAATTCCGGAAGTTGACCATAATTGAGTAAATTACAGAGAATTTTTTTTATATATTCAAAATAATTAATTAATTGGGAATACGGTATGGAGCTTATAGATTGATTCTTTATTAACGTTTTTGTAAAATATGATACACAAGTTATTTACCGTTTGCCCCGGGGGAAAAAAAAACGGGGAAAAAACAGAAAACAAACTCGGCTCCGCGCCAGCCTCTACGACTCCTCTAAAAGAGTAGATTTTATATATTACCAGATGTCCAACATGTCCAGCCCCGCTAAAATGAATTTTTTAATTTCTGGATTGATGAATATTAATGACACAATGTATTGCAGGGATTACAGTTATATGAAAAGTGCTAGTAAAATATTTAATCGAATTAAAATATTCTTGTTTAAGGTCTGATGACATCTTTATACCAAGAGTTACATGCAGAAAAGAGCAATGTAAAACTTACGTCTGTATATCCATATTTCATCAGCACTAGAGCAGAAATAAACGAATGCGTTGCCTCATGGTGAGACTTTTAGTACAATAAATCTTTCCATAAACGTTCCTAGTGACAAGGGTGACGACGCAGTGGACACAGCAAGCAGCCTGTGTTTGTGATGTGCCACAAAAATCTCTTTGTTTGTCATGTTCTAGTGTGTTACCATGCAATGCATGTCTGTGTTTGTCATGTTCTAGTGTGCCACCGTGCAATGTATGTCTGTGTTTTGTCATGTTCTAGTGTGCCACCATGCAATGTATGTCTGTGGGGTCATGTTCTATTGTGCCACCATGCAATGTATGTCTGTGTTTGTCATGTTCTAGTGTGCCACCATGCAATGTATGTCTGTGTGTGTCATGTTCTAGTGTGCCACCATGCAATGTATGTCTGTGTTTGTCATGTTCTAGTGTGCCACCATGCAATGTATGTCTGTGTTTTCCATGTTATAGTGTGCCACCATGCAATGTATGTCTGTGTTTTCTATGTTCTAGTGTGCCACCATGCAATGTATGTATGTGTTTGTCATGTTCTAGTGTGCTATCATGCAATGTATGTCTGTGTGTGTCATGTTCTAGTGTGCTACCATGCATTGTATGTCTGTGTTTGTCCATGTTCTAGTGTGCCACCATGCAATGTATGTCTGTGTTTGTCATGTTCTAGTGTGCTACCATGCAATGTATGTCTGTGTTTGTCATGTTCTAGTGTGCCACCATGCAATGTATGTCTGTGTTTGTCATGTTCTAGTGTGCCACCATGCAATGTATGTCTGTGTTTTCCATGTTCTAGTGTGCCACCATGCAATGTATGTCTGTGTTTGTCATGTTCTAGTGTGCTACCATGCAATGTATGTCTGTGTTTGTCCATGTTCTAGTTATCCACCAATGAGGACCAAGGTCACAGCTGGAAATATTATTCAGGGTGTTCTTGAGAACCTGGACCACTTCTCAGTTCCACGTGGAGTCTATCCCATTTCTAACTTGGGCAGGTATGCAAGACTTATTAATATTTTTATTTAAATCAAGATGTATAAAATACTTAAAAACACAATACTCCGTTTTTTCGGAAGAGTGTGAAGATAAAAAATCAAGGAAAGTTAAAATCATTTTATTTGTCAGGGTGTGTTGTAATTTATTCCATAATTATTTGTTTATTGTTGTTATATAAATTGACTTCAATTTCTTTAACAATAGAAATGAAATTCTGTTTTTAATAATGTCTTTGCGTGTTTGTTCACACGCTACCGGTCAAAGGGGTTAGTTGATCTTGTCGATGTTTTTGTGTACCTTCGCAATGACAACTATGTGATCCTGCGATGTTTTCATCGAACGAATAACTTTTGTAAAAATTTGAAGATAATCATATTTTAAAAATATTAATTAAGATACCATTCTGTGTTAATCTATGTTTTTATAATAATATAATGTTATATTGTCCTTCTTTATTGTGATTTAGTGCCACAGTGATTGCGAGTTTGTAGAGATTTAGACCATGCCAGGGAAATGTACAGTCGGTCAACTCATCAGTTTGGTGGTTTCGAAGATTAACTTAGTTTCATTGATATATTCTTAGTTGTCGATTATCCGGTAAAAGGTGAAAATTGTACGAAGTTTCAAAAAAAATAATGGAAATTTATAGAGAAATGTGTTATTATTTAGTAATTCAATGTCGCGGGTCAAAACACACGTATACCGCTGGTTTGAGCAGATGGAGGGTTCGAGAAGTAGTGTAACGGCTTCGTTCTCCTCGACGTCTGTTCGGCAGTCAAGAAGTGGAGGAACCTATGTGACTGTCAAAGTTACACCGTCCTTTCGGATGGAACGTTAAGCCGTTGGTTCCCTTGGTACTTTTTGAAATGAGTAGGCTACATGCCTGTACCGGGTTTCTCCTCCTCCCTTCTGTTGATACTTCATCCTCATCTATCACCACTCATCGTCTCGATTAGCCAGAGTGCATAAATATGATACGTTAAGCAATATCCAATCCAATCGAAGCAAGCTCAAAGATTTCAAATGTTCCCAAAGTTTTCAATTGATCGGAGTAGCCGTTTGCCCGTAAGCGTACTGAGCAAAGAAACATAACATGTGGTTCTTAACTCTTGTTGTTAGAGGCTCTGCTTCCAACGCAGTAGGTCCAGGGTTCGATGCCCGCTATAGGTAGAAGTTTTTTAACATGATTTAGACTTGAGTCCATCACTTCTTGGCTTAGGAATTTGTAAACGGTGACTTTGGAGCCGTCCTATAGCAACGAGGCACGTAGTAAATACTAAGGTTGTTCCGTATCAGCCTAGTTGATTCTGGTAATATTCGCGGGTGTAATCGTGTCCAGCTTGATCGATCGGTGTTTCCAACTTTAAAATACGCCGGTCTCTAGTTTGGTCATTGTTCGCTCGTCGATGGTGTCGGCGCCTACAGGGTTCGCTTGGTCGGCTTAAAATCTAATCTTCCCCTGCAATGAAAATTAGTTCTGTGACTTGAGTAGGTAGGGCGGTAGACTCTAAATACGATTGAATTTATATTATTTTCTGCAAATAATTTACAACTTTTTAATAAATCTTGCTTTCGGAACTTTCTATAGGCGCTCCACTCTAAGAAAGGAGTTGCGCGCGCTTTTAACGGGTGAATTGTAGCCATTCAGCAGGCTCCAATTTAAAATAACGATCGCTGATTGGCCCGTCGAAAGCGCGCGCATCTCCCTTCTTAGCGTGGAGCGCCTATAGTATGTTTGGATGAGCGTAGCGAGCGATGATTCCATTTCACTACACTTGAGAAAAAAATCCGGAATGTTTTTTTCTTTCTTTCTTTTTTTTTTGCATTTTTGTCTGTTTGTTAACACGATTCCGGCTAAACCGATACTTCGATTGCGATGAAATTTTATGGAGATCTTCGAAATCTCTGAACTTAGAACTGCCACGTTTTTGAGCACAATCGGAAAATTATTTCTCATGAAAATTGCAATTTTACGATTTTTTTCGTTTTTTTTTAAAATTTCTTCGACTTACAACACCTACAAGCTTTGTTCGATTGTAATGATTTTTTCACAGAAACTTAATTTCATGAATTGATATATTCATGTGAAATTTGAGCGTTATCAACAAACTATTTTTTACGAAAATCGCAATTTTACGACTTTTTTCGATTTTTTAAATTTCTTTGGCTTATAACACCTACATGCTTTATCCGATGATTTTTTCACAGAACCTTAATTTTATGACTTTATATATTCGTGTAAAATTTTTGCGCAATCGAATAATTATTTCTTTTGAAAATTTCAATATTACGATTTTTCCTTTTTTTAAATTACGATTAATTAAAAAAAAAGTTAATTTTGAATTTAATTTAATTTAGTTTTAAAAAAATCTTCAACTTAGTAGTGATTTTTTCACAGAACAACAGAAAATCCGCATAACACATGGCAGCTCAATGCACTAATTTCGCTCATCCAACAACGCGGCGGGACTTAAGCGTTTTCCTAGTACCTGACAATTATCGTATTGTTGGCAGTTGTGTAACCATATCGATGAACGAAATTGGTAATGTTTACGAAATATCTATGTTTCTGATGGCAAAATGAAAATTGGTTAGATCCTTACCTAAAATTATTTTTAAACATGTGGAAAGGTTTTATTAGTTTATTTTTAAAGAAGTGAGCTGCTGTTACAAAGTTACAGAAATGTCGCGAGTAAACTATTGCCTCGCCAAACGCACGTCTCAGCTATCTCCTAATAGAATATCCGTAGGTACGACCTGTGCAACCAAAATAATATACAATGAATCAAATACAGATACATTGCTTTTGTTTTCAGGTTTCTACCAACAGCCTGCTTGGAAATCCTGTTCAATTACTTTGCAATTACAGTTACACCGCCAAAACACGATGAATTCAAAGAGTTGATTGAATCTGGAAAACTAAAGAATACTGGCAACATAACAGCACAATAAGGATGTTGAAACGACGAAATCGAATGAGAACCAAATATATTTCGATTTTCAACTGCTTTTGCTGATTTCTTGCTTCAAAAAGTGTTGTGCATAATCATATAATTATTAGCTTGCAGTTTTCTACATTTTACTTAAACATGATTTTGAGGTCAGTGCCGCATGGGTGTGTAGTCACCACAACAACGGCACCAGTGATTTCTCACTATAAAAATACAATAGAAACTATTTGCGTTTTTATGTATTATTTATATTATATTCACTAATTTATTTAATTTAATTCAAGAATTAATTTCCATTTTTTAGCGTGGAATCATTTCGGCATAATTATTTCTGGATTGTATTAAATATTAACCATTCCACCTACGGGAGTGTTTCCCGACTATTCAAATCGAGAAATATACCCTCACTCATACCTGCGTAAGGTAATGACATTATAAATATGTTTGTTTGGTCAATTCAACAGCAACAGTTTTTCGATGCTTTATTGTTCCATCCATTCAAGTTCAATAATGTAACTACAGTACAGAAGTTAGATAGTTGCCGTCCCGGTGGTCTAGTTGGCTAAGGCCACCCGGAAAGTGGGAGACTCGGGTTCGATTTCTGGTAATTTCTGGATTGTATTAAATATAATATACTTTATTTACACCATGCTAGTGAAAGCACTTATGTGTCATATATTGATAT